>JBBJLS010000140.1:21182041-21197317 GCA_037577275.1 Bryconaethiops microstoma | reverse complement strand
CATGTGTGTGATATGCAAATGAACCAACTCTGTTCCTTTCCGTCTGACTCTCTATCTCTAGCTGTGTCTCATTCTCTTACACTTTCCCATCTCTCTCTCTCTCTCTCTGTCTCTCTCTCTCTCTCTCACACACACAAACACACAATCCCTGTATCTCTCTCTCTGTCTCCCTGTCCTTCTTTCTCGCTACCGCCTTTTTGCTGTATCCCATGTTACCCTCACTGTTTTCTCCTTCTCTCTTCCCCTCTCTCACTCTTGGTTCCTCTCATTCGCTTATACCTTACCATCTCTCTCTCTCTCTCTCTCTCTCTCTCTCTCTCTCTCTCTCTCTCTCTCTCTAGCTTGTTTTTTCTCTCTGAGCTTGCTGGGTGAGCAGATGTGTGAAAAGAAGGCAAAACTTCAAACAGCTATAATAATGATGTTGTGACTCGCTCTCACAAACAGTCGGCGGAGTCGAATCTCCATGCTTATTAGCAAACAATGATTGGGAATATGGGCGAGAGTCTGAGGGGGTGCAGAACAACATTGTTCTTTTGTTTTTGTTTTTTTTTCTCTTCCAGGAGCCTCGTTAAGAGCTCTAGACCATTTCTCTCTCTGCTGTGGGTTCACCGCAGTTTATTGCTTCTAATGAGGATGAAGGTTGGCAACCTTCCTCCCGATCCTGGCGAATCATTGCAAGATTATTCGCATTATGATGCAAATCTGATAGTGATGCAAATCTGTGAGTAGCCTAATCCTCTGATATCTGCTGAGCTGAAGGGCTAATGAAAAACAGAAGAATGGAAAACCACAGACAGCATTACTGTCTATACAAAACTGCCATATTCCTGCAATCTACTAGCCCAGCTTAAAGAAACCAGATGTGACAATGTTTGATGTCATACTCTTTAAAATAATGGCATCAATAATGGCAACAGTATCTGCCATGATAATTATCAGTAGTGATAATGATGCTGTTACATTAATGGACAGACTATCATGACAGCATATGGCATCTGTTATGACAATAACTAAAAATGATAAGCACATTTTTAAAAGCTCCTGCTTCATTTTGACGTCAGTTTACATTTTCCAGATTGCAGACAGGAGCCAAAAGTCTGAGACCACTACTGAACATGCTTCTGTTTTGCATTTATCTTGAAGTTTGCAGAATCTTTATGTACATTTCAGAATTTATTATTATTTGTTATTTCCTCTGTTTGCTATAATGACATTGTGCCCTGAAACTTGCATAGATTTCACAAGTTTGTGCAAAATCTGATGATCCATGTTATCCCATCATGATTTCACAATATTCCAAAGACCTTCTTTGGTTGTAACTGAATGCTTGTCTTTCTCTGTCTTCATGTGCCCCAGAAATGCTCAGCAGGGTTCAGGAAAGTCAGCATTCAGCACCCCTTGATCTTCTTTGGTCTCCAAGTAGTTGCAAAGTTTTGAGGTTGGGTTTGGGCTGTTATCCTGCTGCATCATGAATCCTTCCCGAAAAACCAGAGGGTGTCTCTAAGGAACCTGGCGCAAAACCTGAATATCCCCACCATGATGCTGTAATGTTGGTTTGATACACTGTGGTGTCAATCCTTCTTCTGTTCTCCTTGTTTGTATAGTCCAGGCCATGTCAAGAGCAAGTGGTTTAGCTACTACACAGATTTCTTTCTTTTTCACCATAGTTTTGCAAATCAGTCACTCGCTCTTTGTTCAGCCCATCCTGTATCAGTGCAAGAGTTCATAGCCTGTCTCTCAAAAGCTTTACATGTTGGTTCTCCAAAAGTGTGGTCACTTTTGATCATGGTTCAGAGATAACTGATCCAATTTTGGCAATGCATTTCAGAGTGCCATGCACTGCCTCCTTAGAGACCTGCAGTTTAGCTGAGATTTGATGCTGAGAAAACCCCTCTTTGTTTAGAACTATCTGACTTCTTCAACATTCACATAATTCTGATGTGATATTTCCCACAGTCACAGTGTTACATAGTATGAAATGTTCTGCTAAAAACCTGAAGCACTAAAATGTTTAGAACAGGTGAATAATGGCTGCCAATATATTTACCCTACAAGTGTTTCTGATGAGTAGATCAGCTCGAGTGTCTAAGAATGTGCTTCAATGGAAAGGATAAGGAATCTGACCTTTTGAGACTGTCAGTTTTGCAAATGTGTTTACTTGCGCGTTTCCCAAAGATTAATTTAATCCTTGAAATTTTCTTTTTAAGATTCAACTTTTCACTTATATTATTATTCTGATCATATGATTAGAAATGGGAAACAAATAATAGAAATAATAATAGAAATGGGAGAATAATGGAAAATAGAAGCATTTTTGCTTGTGGTCTTAAATTTATATGTACATATGTTTGCACACACTGACATTTTCTACATGCGCATGTTATTTACTTAATATTTACCAAAAGTACGCTCAATGATTTTTGCTAAAAAATAAATGTTCAGTAGGTTCACCTTTACCTTTACCGTTATCAGCCAGAACATGTCGTATTGTTTATTCATCATGATTGACTTATAGAAAGCCATCTAATATAAACATAATTATAATGTGGGTCATCAGATAAGTGTTACATATTTAACAAGCTATTAAGTGACAGAAATGAAATGAAACAGTTAAATACATTTGAAATTAAAGGACAGTCTAGAATTTCACTCCGCACCACACAATCAGTTAATAGGATGTCAGGCATGCACAGTTCCAGATTCTTCCGTGTTATGAAGGAAACTTGTTTTATTTGACTTATTTTCCTCTGTAGCTGTTGACTTAACAACTTTCCAATGATGAAGAAGAAGAACAACCTGCATCTATATACACAGCATATATCTGCTGTGTCTGTATATATCATTACTGTTGGAACAAAACTATTATTATTTCTTACATAATTTGAAAAAGCCAGTGGTGTCAGTTGACTTAGAATCTCATTACAGTAATTTATATCTCCTTCTCTCTAACAACTCCAATGTTCCCTCTTGTAAAGTTTTCTTCAGAGGCACAAGGTTTTGCTCTGTGACGAGATGTGTTTTATGACTGAAAAGCTACTTTACGCCGTCGTTTTTTTTAAACCAAAGCTCTACGAGCGTCCGTATTGTGACAGGAAGGTAATAATTGGACGCACTTTGACACAGGGAAGTAAACAGAGCCACCCCTAGCGGCATGAGCTGCAGACGGTGGTGTGTGTGATGGTTGAGCAAACCAATGGAGAGATGTCTACACAGGCTGTGCTGTGTAAAAAAAAGGCCACGGGAGCCTGCACAGGGGAGCTGCTAATCACACGGCTTAATAAGCTGTTCCTGTACCCATAGAGCTCCCTGAGACTGCCATTCACTGTCTCAGCCACATCGCCCAGGTCTCATTAATCACTACAGCGTATGTGTGTCTGTCTTTGTGTGTGTGTGTGTGTGTGTGTGCATGCAGAGAGATAAAGTGCAGCAGTATAAATGTCTTCATGGGTACAATAGTGTTGAGGTGAGTGTAGATTCTGATGATGTGTGTGTGTCAGTATGTGTTCTTGTCTGGAAGAGAGAGAGACAGAGAAAGAGTGAGTGAGTGAGAGAGAGAGAGAGAGAGAGGGGGAGAGAGTGCAAAGCATTTCTTTTTCACATCCTCTGTAACAACTGGGTAGTGGGTGGACAGTACACTCTGACAGCGTATCTCATACAACCACCGTCTCTCTCTCTCTCTCTCACATACACACACACACATATGCTCTCATGCAAGGCCCATCATTAAGGAGTGAGACAGTATTGGGGGGGTGGGGGGGGTTGGCGGGTTCCTGGAAGCGAATCAGCCCTGAGTGGAGGCTGTAAAATGGAGAAAAAGGGAAAAAAATCACAATTATCTCTAGCAGCCAGGCAAGAAACACTCCGATCCAAGAAAAGATCGCAGTGGCATTTACATACAAAAAAAAAAAAAACTTTACCATGCAGCATACAAGGCTAATGAGGAAACAAATATTAGCCAAAAAACACTATTTTTACATCCTTAAAGCAACTTAGCGCAAACAGTTCCTTTTCTGTATATCTGACATACACAAGATGTTGGATGTGAGAACACGGCAGGTGTAGAGTCTAATATACAGTAAGTGGCGAGAAAGAATGAAAGATATTCAGCAATATGAACTTCATGAATGGATACAATACATTTAATCAGTTCTTTTCAAAGGTGAAATGAATGACAGAACTTGTACTGTCATAATATATTTTGTTCACACAGAACCGATGTACATATTTAAATTAAGTAAATTCAAACCGACCCTTTTTCTGTAAGTAAAACATTGTCACTGCTGGAACCAAACCTGGTATCTCCAAAAAACTTCACAACAGAGGCAAAAAACATTCCTACCTTTTGAGATATCAAGATGTATCAAGAATTCATTTTTGATTATTTCTGTTGATCCATTCATAATGAAATGCTGACAAAATTGTAACAAATGTTTATGTTTATGATTCAATTTTAGGGGGAAGTAAAAATTCAGTTGCATTGAATAGATACTGTTGGAACCATGCCTCCAGCATATGATTTATATATAAGAAGACTCTGTATGGCTGTAGGAGGGGTGAGATCTTGATGAACTTTGGTTGGAATTCTAAAGAACTTCTGTATGTGCGGGAGGACCGGACATAAATGGACAGAGCAGTGGAAGGACTGAGAAACAGAGGGGAGATGGGTTGGGGAGATAACTTTTTCATAGGGAACAAATGAGTTTCACCGCACAATATTTGAATAATTCAAATATCTGTAGATAATCTCTCATTGTCTATAGTTTGCTATATAAAATGATTTATGACCTCAAAATAGTCCTCATTTAAGGGAAATATAACACAACAGACAGGAACAGGCAGGAAACACTGTGATACAGAATGCAGCACCATTTATATACAAGGAGTTTAACAAGTTGTGTCACTTCTAATGATCAAACATAAAGCTATTAATTTTAACAGCCTAAAACTAATGCAGCTTAATATGAAAACAGTTTCAATATCGGAGATCATCCTGTGTATACAAGACACATATATGATGTTGTCACGTTCCTCCTTCTCCAGGAAATGAGGGGAGACGCAAATGCAGACTTCCATCGTTATTTCTTTATTTTAAACAAACAAACAACGGGCACGAGGGCCAGAAACAAAACTCTAAAGGAGACAGGAGAAACACAAACTCTACTCAGCATGACAGTGGACTGACAACTAAGGTCCACCTCAAAACGAACTAAATACACATAACAAAGTACTCTAAACCAATCCTAACCCAAATCTCATTTCTCCGAGTACACCGGCCATCTGAAACACATGATATAAACAAATCTAAGGCTGGTGTGCTCAGTATCAAAATAATAGTAATACTTAAATTAAACTAAATAGAAAATAATACTGATGGGACATTAAAAAAAATGTCCACTGATGGGACATTACAGATGTTAGATATGAGAACATGTCATGACTGAGGGCAACAGACGAGTTCATTTAGAGGGGCTTCAAGTTGACCCGTGCTGCTCCCAGTGTGAGGATGAGTTGAGCCGAGGCTGACCCTGAGCAATGGTGGAGGGCATTTAAACACAATTATTATATAGACCAGCCAAAACGGTCTGAGAGCAAAGGTCTAGGTGTTCTCAAAAATCACTCATATCACACTCTCTGGTTAACCCTGTGGAGTTTCAGAAATGTTTTGTCTTAGATTTTTCCCCAAAAATAACACCATGTTGGCTGCGATGTTGGTGTTGTAGTAAGAATAGAAATATTTCATGCAAGCTAATAATGAGACCAGCAACTTCACACAAAAAAAAACATGTAAACCAGTTCTCTGAAGTGTGCTATTCAAGTGGCTTTGGCCTACAATTTCAGAAGATGGTTTTGTTATATTACTGTTATAGACAGTTACAGCTGCAGTTAGAATAAAATTTCCAAAGAAATATCTAAATTCTAAAATGTTAAAAAGAGGAAAAAAGACATTTAGATCTCAGTGTAAGAGAATTTCACAAGAAGTTATTTTAGGTCAACTCAATTGGACTGGTCCTCATGAAATTTTGACACTGTCAAAGGCAGCTGGGATTTTCAAATTATGTCAAATTTAAAAATGATAAACACTGACAAGATTTTATACAATTTTGTAATGTTCATATATTTGGAACACAGAGGTTCCAGTGAAATTCAGTTAATGAACAGCCTTAATGAATCTCAGCACCAAAACAATTTCACTTTTAAAGACGTCGTCTTGCTCAAACTTGATTTCTCAATAATTGCATGACTGCTTTGTGTAATGTTGTCTTATTCCTGTACCAGAAGATAATTAACAGCTTAAGATGAGAAAGGATAAGTAATTGAGCTATCATGGGAAGCACACAGGGTCTTGAGATGTTAAACCTGTGTGAATTTGATTGATTTCACTGCACGCTCATGCCACCCAGTTCTTCTAATAATAGCACCGAGATTAATTTCACCTCCGCTCTGAGCCTAAAATATTCATAGTGGAACATTACGTATGGAATGAATATCTGAGATTGCAGAATGTAAAATTGGTCTGCACCACACAAAATAAATCATGTTTAATATTTCAAAATACATTTTAAATTACTTGAAAGAAAAATTGACCATAAATTTATACTTATTTCTTTTAGATTTTTAGAAAAGTGAAACTTTTTTAAAATGTGCCCTCACTAATTCTGAAGAAGCTCAGAACAGACATGCAAATTTTAGGCCAAAATGTGTACGTCAGCACAGAAATCTTCATCGCTTCTGTGAAAGAAAACATCCAGACTCATTTTCTGCTGGTCTCCACCTTCTCAGCTTATTAAGAAAATGTGTACAGCCAGCAGACAAAAGCTTTAAAAGCTCCTTTTCAGAAATCTAAGAAAGATAAGTGTCACTGTGAGCAACACTGGCAGGAGAAGCCTCAAAGAGCATGAAGAGACACTGAGAAACAAATGAGGAAACTGTCAGAAAAATCATCTGCTGGACCATTGATTGTGTAGGACAAATGCAGGATGTTGGCTATGAGGACATGAAGTTCAACATGAGTGTAAAGCAGAATTACAACTCCTAGAAACAGGTGAGGAGTTCATGCAGGTGTAGACACAATAGAAGTTTGAGAGGGATGCGAAGAGACTATTTATTAACATCTCCTGGGTTTCCAGGTGAGGCTTTTCATAGCGTGTGTGTATCCAGAGGCAAGTCATAGTGACCAGGAAGGAAGCAGGGATATTTATGACCATAAGAAAAGAAAACCACAGGCTCCACCGAGTCCACACTTGTCTACAAATTAGTCTTCTACTAACCTCCAAATAATAAAAAGTGATGATATTCACAGAAATATGACCACAGAGATAGCAGCAGGGCAAGTCTCGAGAGCACCGAGAAGAAATACTGAAGGAAAACAAAACTCATCCCCTTCCGGGATGTGTCTGATCTAGTTTACAAAGAAGACCCATCATAAAGGAAGGATCCATGCTGACCAGCAAATGTTAAAACTATTGGAAAGTTGACGAATGAATGTTAAAACTATCGGAAATCTGACAAGCGAATGTTAAAAGTATTGGAAAGATGACGGAACAAAGGTCATTCTAATAACAGATCATTTCAGATATAAGCACAGAGCTGCAAACTGCACACCCTTTGGTCCTTAGATAGCCTGGATTCACCTGGATAAAGATTCCACACTGCAAAAAATTATATTTTATTAAGTGAAAACATCTTAAATATAATTAATAATAATCTATGAGATTCCTAAGAAACTTTTAATGTTGCTCAATTTATTTCTTGATGTTTTACTAAGTTAGACAGTAATTTTGTCTAGATTTTATTCTATTGGCAGACAGTTTTGTTTGGTTCAATAATACAGATACTTTTGATTATTTCAAGGAGGAATGCTTGAGGCAAGCAAATTCACTTGCAAATGGCATGATTTTCACTGGGTAAAAATATCTGAAAAGTATTGAAATATACACATTTTGCAGTGCACAAGGTGCTGGATGCCTCATTCAGGAGACACCATGCAGACATTATTATTTCATTGCATAACTGTTATGAACTGCAAGACTACAAAATGAATGGCTGCCCAGTATTGAAGTGAACAGTCCTTCCCACTTCATTCTAACTGTGGACGAATGGTGCAGGCCACTGAAGCAATGCAAATTCACTGCCATGTTCCTGGAAGCATTTGGTGCGTATTATCATGCTGAAAGTGTCTGTTCAGGTGTGGATAAACTGTAGCAATGATGGGATGAGTTTTGTCAGAAGCAATGTTCAGTTATGCTTCACTCTTCAGCGGGTATCAAGGGCAATAATGTGTGCCAGAAGCAAATTCCCGCACACATCACAGTGTCCCCCCTGGTCTGGACTGCTGATTCCATGGATGACATGCAAGAAAGGAATTTCAATTTATCCAACCAGGTAACATGTTTCCCCAGTTTTGATGCTTTAGTGCCCACAAGACACGTGGGAAGCATCTGGCCTTTTAAATTAATGGTAAAGAATTCTTGCAGAGATTATTATTATTATTAGTAGTAGTAGTAGTAGTAGTAGTAGTAGTAGTTACTTTTACTTTTTACTTTAACTATAACAACAAGACATACTGTATGTACTGTACTAAAGGGTTAGGTACCTGATAAAATTGTATGTAAAGCAATTTATTAGGGGTGTAATCATGCATTTGGAAGAAAAACACTGACATTAGAATAAATACAAATAAACAGTACATTATGATTTGATGTATCTAAACATCACTATATAAACTTTTCTGAAAGCCCAGTATTTATGGACATCATCCAGTACCTAGTGTCAGCAAGAGCCAAGGGAAGGAGGCGCAGATGCGGGATTCCATTTACTATAACTTTATTTACAAAAAGGAGAAAGCAAAAAGGCCCAAGGGCCTAAACAAACCAGAACCATATGGGGCAACAGATACAGGGATAATGATGGTGGACCAACAAATGCATTTAAATGCTAACTGAACTAAAACAAGAACAAATTAAAATACACAATCACTTAAACTAAAATATCAGCCAGTTGTGAACACTCACCCGGCCGGTGTAGACACGTCAACATAAAAGTCCCCTTAACTAAACAGAAAAAGTGGCCTCTAGTGGTCGCTGACCATGGACATGACACCTAGTACATTCTATCAGTCCCTTTTTACATTATATCAGCTGCTGCGGATGGAATTGAAAAAATTCATATGATGGATAAAGAGCACAAAGAAGTCAGGAACCAAATTTGTGTTATTTTAACTGTTTTCCACTAACCAAGGTATTTCCTCTAAACAAGGCATTCAAGTTTTATAAAAACTGGAAATTTAAAAATTCTCCAATGATCAAAACACATATTTATTATTATAGTATTTAGTGTTAAGGAGTAAGGAGGTAGTTGTTGCTTAATTCCTTCACTGTCTCAGACTTCTGCACCGCATTTAACATGCACAGTTTTGCACCGCATTTAACATGCACAGTTTATCTTTACATTACAGTCAGCCACACATGCACTTTTTATATCCACACTTCTAGACAGTCTTTTGTATGTTTTGTAGAACTGACTGCTCTGTTTGGCTCCTCTCCTCACTCAGGGCACACTCCTCTCTAGTACTGCTGATCTGGTGAAGGTGGACGATTCATTTTCTATGATAACATGTTGTTTTTCAAACAGCACCTGTCTGAAGGTGCAGCTTACCACCTGATAGGTTGCTCCATTCATTGTAATTCATGCACTGTTTCCAAACATTCTCTCTCCGGGGTGAAGGAAAAGAAGAAAAGCAATGGAGGAAAACATCTAATTCATGTAAATGTAACCCATTTCACTTGGCTTCTGCTCCTTGTTTCCTCAGCCTCCTCCGCCTCAACCCCTAGGAAGGCAGTCCGTCCAGTAAAAGCCTGCCGTGGAAAGCAAAGCACTGACCGCTGAGACACAGAGGCCTGATAATGATCCCAAGACACACCTCTCACACGGGGCCAGAGCGAGGTATTCTCTCACACACAAACTCTCACCTGTGGTATTTTTGTACTATGCTTTCACCTATAAAAAAAGACAAAGAGAGAGAAGTCTATTTCGAAAGCAAACTCCCACACCTCGAGGACCTGTCAACGACTGTCTGCTATTGAGCTCTAGCACTATATCAAGCTAATGGGGGGGAAAGTGGGTCATCATGAATTATTCACAAGCTTCCTCCATCTAAAAGAAGACATTTTCAATATGGCTTATGGAAATACTGTATAATAGGTCTGGAAACTGTGGTGTAGATAAGGCCAATTATGAATCAAGCATAATCATTACTTCGAACTGCACCGATATTCAACTGGATATTGATTTTAAGATGGTTGCAATAAGCTATACTCAATTAAAAGAGCCCCTGATTCTCCTCATACTGGCAAAATAACTCATTAATTTCTCTGAAACTAAGGAAGCTGTCACCTTCATCTGCAAGGATTACTCTATGCCACCTCTGCACCTCAGGCCGTCATCCAGGGAAACAGGCTGGTGTAAGGAGGAGTGACATTTCCAGTCAGGTTTTCTCCCCTCCACTGTCTCCTCCTGGGCATGATGCTGACATTTAATTAGTAGTAGAATGGAGACAGTACTCCAGATTGAGCTTGTACTAACTCTGACCTTTTCAGCCCTTTGCTCTGCTCTGTCATTAGAATACCATCCCCCCAGAAAAACACTCTCACGATAAGAAAGCCAAATCATCTGCCTCAGCGCAGAAAGAGTGGCTCAATTTAAAACAGGGGCCATTAAAGCTGCAGTGTCTTCTCCATTGCCCTCTCGTATACACACTTACCCTCTCACATCCCACCCATACTGCTTTACAGCAATAGTTGCACAACTTTTGATTCCTACTAGCCAAGAAAGTATTTTAAAATTAGTCAAGCAATGGTCTAGTCATCTTTAAAACGTGTTCTCGTGCTTAGGCATCAGTAAAAAGCATTTGGTTTTAATTAGCTGCTAAGCTCAAGCAGCAGACATAGCATGTTGAAGTGTGAGGTACACACTGCAGTAGAGCTTTCTTCTCTGTTCTATTTCAGGTGGTCTTAAGCTCAGACAGTCTGTTCACAAAGCTACACAGACCACCTGATGCAAACTGCATGATAAAATCACCACATATTTCAGAATCTTCTCTTTCACAGTTATCCTCACTTCAGTGCAGCATGTTTATAAGTTCTGTGGGAAACAATTAACCTAAACCTAGACTGTCATTTCCACACAGTAAAGAGTTGCTAAACCAAAAAATTTCAAATTATTCTGCTTTACATTTGGAGAGTTTGCCTTTACTCAAGTACAGCTTTCTTTTAAAAAACCTTTACTGAATGTTCTGCCTGGGTATACCCTGCTGTTTTTTTCTGCTGAATTTTAAACATTGACCTCAACTAGTGAACTACTGCTCACAGTACTGAGAAGAAGGTTTATTTTTTACTATGACACCCGTACTCTATAGCT
Source organism: Bryconaethiops microstoma (assembly GCA_037577275.1). Lineage (NCBI taxonomy): Eukaryota > Metazoa > Chordata > Actinopteri > Characiformes > Alestidae > Bryconaethiops > Bryconaethiops microstoma. The sequence goes on along the minus strand of JBBJLS010000140.1, from coordinate 21,185,902 downwards.
GTCTTTTAAAAGGAAGAACAGAATTGTTTGTTCGTCACTTTTTATGGGTCACCTTTGCCACAGTTATTTAAAGAGCCATCAAAGAGTGGTTCCACCCTGTAAGGGTTCCACCCCAAAAGCAGGGTCACTTTCACAATACATCATGGCAGTATGCTTACACTAATGCACTGTCCTGCAGAAACACAAATATTAAATATAATATATATTACATTCAAACAGGTTTATGATGAATCACATTTGGATTTGAGCCAGCCATGTTGCTATTACTGGTGTAAGAACCTTTATTGTGTCAAAGGTCATTATCTCAACATCCAGAAATGACTCCAGTGTTGGCATGCCTAATCCTGTTCTCTGAATGGCAAAGAACCCCGGGGAAACATTCAGGCTGAAAGATTCAGTCCTCTGTGTACAACTGCATTCATCCCTATCAAGAACTGTTCAAAAGCCCTTTAAGAACCCCTTAAGAATGCAGATTTCAAACAAACAAAGAAGTTGCAGAAAATTGGAATTACGGCGCAGGCTGTTGCTTAATTCTAAAAAGATCCCAGTGTCCAAATATGAAGACCATCTGCTCCTATTATCTCTAAACAATTGAGCTGATTTGTTATTTTCTAGCATGTGCAAGTGAGTGTAGGAAGATTCTTATGAGATAATCTAATCAGAAGACAAACAAGTCCAGATGACCAAACCCCTGGTACTTTCACATTGTTACATCATACATTTCCATCATTTGTTTTAGCAGAAAAGTAGCCAGGTGGATCAGGCATTACCGTACTTGTCCTCGGACAGTGGCGGAAAAAGCCTGATCAATTTTGTCCAGTTTGAATCAATTTTGGGTATTCTGTCACCAGAGATCTCCCATTGTCCCCTGTGTGACAAATATGTCCCTGTGGATAAAAGGTATAACCCTAATAGCACAGTATGTTTTTATGTTCCCCGAGCATCACCTAAAAATGCTCTCCCTGCCCTGGGTTATTCATCAGCCCTTAGAAGCGTGACCCCAATAGCAAGGACCATAGAGACTTGGCATGGTCTTGGCAGCTGAAAGTACCCAGATGTCCCTGCCATATTGGGCTCTGGTCCAACTTGTCGGAGAGGCCTGAAATACTTTTTTTGGCCTACAGATGGAGAGAAGGAAGCAAAAAAAGGAAACAGCAGCAGGAGCAGGAGGCCGATTGTAGAAAGAGAAAGCAGAGGAGGCAGAAAGGATGTTAAGTGGATGACGGCAGCAAAGAGAGAGAGAGAGAGAGAGAGAACAGCTTGCAGGCTTGGAGGTAAAGGGTCAGGTTCTCAAAGCTCTGTGGCTCAACACAGGCGGTAAAAGGTCTGTGAAAGGGACTGTGTCTGACTTTGACAGCTAGACTGAGTGGACAGGACCAAAAAGAAGACAAAAGCAGTCAAGAAGCAAGGGCGCTAACTGACCTACAGGGACTGTGTGTGTGTGTGTGTGTGTGTATGTGTGTGTCTGTGTCTGTGTGTGTGTGTGTGTGTGAGAGAGAGAGAGAGACATGCAAGTGAGTTGAGATGCTGCGCATATGGTGGTGGGTGTCATGGTTCCTGTCCCTGGTGCTGAGAGGAGGCCATACGTCCCTGCAGCACGTCTGTCTGCCCAACCATGGACCACCATTATCTGCATAATTTAACTAGTAGGACCCGCCAGCCCGCTCAATGAGCCATGTGTTCCCAGACAAATGGAGAGCCATGATGGAGGTGCTTATAACAGCTTCAGCACCACAGGGCAGCAGGAGAAACTTCAGGAATTTTCTGAGAGTTATTGCGAATATCATTCACCACCAGTATCCACCTTGAGCACATACACATGTACCTCCGCTCAACTTTCATTGTAACGTAGAAGGAAGCATGAGAAAATTCAGGGCAGCAGGAGAAACTCCAGGAACCTGGTAAAAATCATTAAGGATATAATTCAGTACAAAAATCCAGCTAGTGCACATACACAAACATCTTTGCCCTCTTATAGCAAATGAAGTTTAAGGAGACAATGAGGGCAGTTATTGCTGGCTGTGCATGGAATATTTGTGGAATATATGTGGCCTTTTTATAGGAGAGCGCTTTAGGCCCTTCTAGGCCTTCAGAGAAAACTTAATGAGCAAAAATACATGTTAACTACTGCAGTACAGCTGAGCTCTGCCATTGCTTCGGCCTTTAGGATCTGAATAGGAGGCTTTACAGATTAGATTAAGACCATTACTGCGATTAACCAATCAAGTTTTGACTTACAATGAGTGTGACTAATTTAAAAAAAAAACGCTTCCTTTTAAGCATTTTGGAAGTCCAAGAGACAGTCTTAGTTGACAAGTATCAGTTGTAGTCTGCTAAATGCCGTAAATGTAAATGTATATGTAGTCTGAACAGGTTTCAGGCAGTTGTTATAGAAAACAGCGACAGCAGCTGTAGTCTATGGCTCTTTACTGCAAGAGTCACTGTAAAAAAGATACGTACAAGGTAAATTATATATTAATGTTTTTACAAGATTAAAATTTAACTCCAACAGCCATGGTTTGCCACTGCTTTTTAGTAGTGGTCACTGAGGAAAAAGGGCAGTTTTGAGACAAAGCTGATTTTAAAAGCTGTCTAGGTAACTAGCACAGTGTGAATAAAACTATCCCCTTTAAAAGTTTCAAGATCTGTGAATATTCATGGACTTTTGTGCCAAGATATTGTTAGGCACATCTCAGTAAAGCATCAAAGACAACCCTTGAAACAAACACTGAAAGTCAAGAGCGTTCAGAACTATTCAGCATTGCCACCTTTTCATTATCCTCTCATCATTGTTCCTCAATTTTTCATCCGTTTGCATCCCTCTCATTTCCTCTCACCTTTCCTCCCCTGCTCCCACTCTCTCTCCTTTAGTCCCTCCACTCCTTCGTCTTTATCTTACTTTTCCCCCTCACTCACTTTCCTCCCTCTCTTTACTTCTGACACCTAAATCATGGCACAGGATCTGACAAAATGATGAAAAAAAACAGCACCCCCATCATTAAGCCCATCAAAAGCACCGGGCTACAGTGTGTAGACAGCCTCTCTGGTGCTCCCCCCCACCCCCCGTGAGCTCCCCACGCTCCACTCTCCAGCGGCACTCAACCAAAGGAAGAAAATCAAAATGGCGGGGGAAAAATATTCCCCACACTGCGCTGAAGGGAGGCTTTTTCTGGTGTGATGTGGAAATACAAATTGCCCCAGCTAGCTTCCCCCCTGTGTAAATATTGGTGCTCATTAAAAAAGAGGGAGATTATTAATAGTGAGCAGGAGAGGAATAGTGAGGACACACAGGCTCCTCGGATTAATAAAAGAGAAAACCACAGCTCGATAAAACTGAAGAAATCTTAAGGGTTTTCATCAAAGAGGCTGAGATGTCTGCGGGAACAGATATATCTGGAAAAGGCTATTAAACATCCAGGAGAACTGTGTTTATCTTGGAAAAAAAAAATGCTCTTGAGTCGTCAAGGAGGAATTCAGAAGGTCTCAAGTTCTGCCAAAATGTTTGTTGTTGCGTGAGCACTTAATCACTTACAAATCCTGCTTCAGCTGAAGAAAATATCCACGTCAAATGCGAGATGGTTTGCAGCTAAAGAGATACGTTTGATATGCATGTACATTTGTGTGCATGAGACATAGACCACTCTTTTGATTATCAGCCTTTCGGTGAAAACAGCCATTAAGTACAAAGTGTTCCTTTTTCAGTTTCAGGAAAACAAACCATTTACTTTACAGAACATTATACTAAGTACAAGGAGTGCAGAATTATTAGGCAAGTTGTAATTTAGAGGAATAATCTTATTATTGAACAACAACCATGTTCTCAATGAACCCAAAAAACGCATTAATATCAAAGCTGAATAT
>JBBJLS010000140.1:21171342-21181941 GCA_037577275.1 Bryconaethiops microstoma | reverse complement strand
AGTAAGACAACATGCATAAAGAGGATGATGTGGACAAAATACTCATTTGCCTAATAATTCTGCACTCCCTGTATAATACTGAATGTACCAATAACTCCACCACTACTTCAGATGTGGAAAAGCTCCACAGGTGTTTCAGTCCATCCTTCCATGCAGACGATTCAACACAGAGGGGCTGAAAGGATTTGGAAACTGGATCGTCTGAGATGTGGAGGAAGGTTTTATGGGCTGATGAGTGTAAAATTGTAATTATGATGCTGAGAACAAGAAAATGCAGCCAACTTCTAAGACTGGAGATGTTTGCAACAAACGTGGAAAAACTGAAAGCGAGGCTCCTGAAAAGAATGGAAGCTGTAATAAAGGTAAATGGTGGTTAGACTAAATACTGAACATTGATATTAACATTCTTAACTTTTGAGAGTTTCTGTTGGACACTTCTTGAATGACCTGTTCTGACAACACAGTAGACTGCTGTCTGGGTATTTAGCACACATATCATACATTTCAGTCTGTACACATCACATGGTAAAGCGTATGAGTAGTTTTACACTATTATACTATTATTTAGGTCAGATATAAATGGCTGTCTGTGGCAGAATGTGTGCACAGTCAATTATAAAGTTATCAAAAGACTTAAGGGTTTTTTTTATTTATTTATTTATTTCTTTACCTATCATATTTGGTGAACCGTATAGGGCAGTGCAGCCCCTTGGTCAGAAAAAGCTGAAGGGGGGGTCATACATAATAGCAAAGAGACAACTCAGTTTGAGCTATATGCACGTTTCCATAAATGCCATTTGCAAATAAAAACAACACACTAACATCTGCCCTTCGGTCAAAACCCTGTATGATGATAGAGGTCAATTAAGGCAGACATGACTTACACAATGACTTCTGAATACTGAATATTGATGCCATAATGCAGAGGATTACACTGATCACCCATTACATTGAAACCACTGAGAGCTAAAGTGAATAACATTGATTTTGTCATTACAGTGGCACCTGTCAGAGGGTGGGATATATTAGAAAGGGAACACTGTAGAATTACCAGGGATTGAATTCACAATCCCCCGATGATATTGACAATGTTTAGAGAGTTGTGCCATTGAGACGACCCCCGATTCAGTCAATTTTAACCATTTGATTCAAACTAGTTTATAGGCTATATTGCCACCTGTCCTGAACAATTTTGATATTATTGTTTTATGAAAAGAGACATTAGACTGAAAATACAGACAGGTGAAAAATTAAAGAAAAAAACAACATAAAGGACCTTGGTATGGTGTTTGGCCCCAATGAGTAGCTTCAGAGTGTCATCTGACACATACATCACCCTAAAATCACCCATAAATGTTCAACTGGTGGAGAGGAGGTGACTGTGAAGCATTTGAATTGACTTCATTTCATACTCAACAAATCCCCTTCATAATCTGTGGACGGGGGAGGTGTCATCCTAGAACAGAATACATGTGATCAGTCAGAGTAACTTTGTATTTATTTGTAGGGACCCTGACTCATCGGTCAATATCATTTTTTCCCAAATCTCTGTAGATCTGAGCTTGCGGTTTCTACATCACCAAACTCTTAAACAATCACAGCCTGATCACTTTCTGCATTGACATTGTCAGTCACTTGAGGAACAGCTACTCTTCAGTTTTTCAGTTGTTTCTGGCCAGTCGAAAAGTCTTTGTAAATGAAGTTCCTGTCATTTGTGGTCAGTTATGAAAACTCTTCGAAAGTCACTTGGATCTTTCCTTCTAGAGGTCAGCTAAGCCTTTTACACATTTATACAATTTCATACATGCCACAGAGCACGGTAGAATGTTAATTGGCGAATTTTATCAAGCAGTACACCTGTTCTCCATTAATTTATTCAGTCATTCACTTGAGAAATCCAACGGTATGTGTACTGCAGTGAACTTCTGTCCTCTGCTATTTTCGCAAAAAGCTTTCTCTTTCTTTTTTTCTCCCAAAACACTACAAGCCTCTTTCTCCCACTCTCTCTTTGAGCTGACCCTCAGTGCTTCCCCCAGCCCCGATCTACCGCAAAGGTCAAGCGCTGAGGAGAGGGAGACATTAAAGATTCATAGCCTGCCTGCTTATACCTGTCACATATTAACGTGAGCAAAATGCATGGGCCTGCTGGGGATTGTAGGCTGTGTCACCACAGGTGGAAGCTTACTGGCAGAAATCAATAGAGCCACTTGTCCATATCTTACACAGGGTACTGAAAGGGAGAGAAAGAGAAAGAGGGGGAGGGGGACACAGAGAGAGAGAGAGAGAGAGAGAAAGTGGGAGAGAGTAGAGACAGAGAGTGACTCGACTGAGGAAGAGACATACAAGGAATTCTTATAGTGCAGGTTCAGTTTCTCCCTGATGTGCAGGCCAGCGAGGCACTGGACCAAACCAACAGAGCAGACAGGACACACTGAGATCCAGACATCCTCACTGGACTCTCTGCGCTCTACTGGGTCCGTGAGAGGTGGTCTGAAGAATTTCACATCTCCCACATTTTAGCTCTGAAAGGGCCCATATTTGTGGAAAAAAGAGATTGCTTTTTTTAAACGAACAGTTTGGAGTAGTGTGGAATCACTGTAAGCTAAAATCTCAAAATGCTGTACCACTGATTCTTTAGTCCATGAAGTCCATAGAAAAGAGGCTGCATCACGTTTGTGATGTCACTTCAACCATACAGGTCAGCCAATCAGAACAGAGTACATATATCTATATGAATTTGTCATGTACTGATATCTATATACATGTGTAAGTCTTAAAAGAAGAGTATTAAAAGCCACAATGCCATAAATGTAAATGTAAAATCTTGATGCATAAATTTTCCATTAGGCTCAATAAAGTAATTTTGTGTAATCTAATCTAATCTAACTGTAATCTAAAGAGTTTGTTTGGAAAATGACCATGTAAATGAATTATTTTGGGAACATAAAACCAACCAGACAAGCTAAACATGTGTTTTAAAGGGAAAAATAAAATACAAGATATATGTCTCTTTAAAGAGAGAAACAAGAGGCTTTGTCTTCATGACCTCAAAGGCTGAACATTCTATCTCTTCTGATCCTTTCATACCCAAAATAGGAACACAATAGGAGATTTTTTAGATGCACAGCTAGTTGGAATTGACAGAAATTGAAGCTGTCCTGATGGAAGGGTTTGTTTACTCTGGTCAAACAAAACTGTCAAAGTCTAACAAGAGATTAAATCATTGGATTGACAGGGTCACAGATGGCAGCTGGATGAGCTCCTGGTTGCCTATATGTCAGACACACAGAGGCGCCGATGTGCTGACACCGACCGCAGTGTCCTGAGAGCACAGGATAGAAATAAAGGCTGACGGAAAAGGTCTCTTCAATTCACTACCTGAAAGTGACTAAGAAAAACAGTTGGATTGAACCTTTTCCCCAGGGCGATTTATGAGGCTTCGTGTGGGTTTAGACATCCAGAGACAATGTCATAAACATCTGTCTATAAATTTTAACTCAGCACAGCTTTCCATCAATTTATTCTGAATAAAAAGGGAACGCATTTTTTTATTTTAACAAAGTCCAAAGTGACCCAGTGTCATTCAGTCATTTTAGAGAAACTTATTTGTCACAGTGGCAGTCACGGGAATTAGATGTTCAAAGGTTCAATGCCAATAAAAGCTAAAAGCATTGTAAGGCAAAATAGTCCCCAAAGACAATTTATTTTATTCAGGTTTTTGGCACTATATTACTATATTACAATAATTGTGCATTATAAAATCATGCAAGAACGTTCACTGGTGGTTTTGGACAGTAAACAAAATAGCTATGTATCACAACCCCTGGTTTCTATCACAGCCACAATAAAGAAACTAGTAAAGTGACAATCTTTGTAATGTGTGAACACACCACAGCACAGCACGCAGTGTGAAATTCTCGTCTACATTCAACCCATTTACCAAGTGAAGCGATGGGTAGCCAGCGATGTGGCGCCCCGGGAACAGTGTGTGCGGACGATCCCTTGCTCAAGGGTACCTCAGTTGTGCCACTGGCAGTCCTGGGATACAAACCCACAACCTTCCAAATGTAGGGACAACTTCCTAACCACCAGGCCACCACCTACCAATGGCACCAGTCTGTACATTTCACAGTAATGTGCCGATTCACATTCATACACTCATTACATTCATTTGTTTATATCTTGATTAAAATTTTTGAAAAAAACAGTAGAATCATTTGATCCACATTGATGTTTTGTCAGGCTGGCAGTGTAGTCATTTCCCACTCTTGTAAGTTTTTGAGTCTTGTTTTGTCAAATGTCACTCAGTGAAGTTCTACCATTTTAATGGAAATCATTGATATGGGAATTCCACACATAAATGCCAACACATAAATGTTTATAAAATGGCCTGAATTGAAGAGTAAATTTCCAAAGCTTACTCAGTCCATTTTTTGTGATTTTATAACACTAAATAGTAGATAACACTACTATTGGCATATTTTTACATTACTTCTTTATGTGCAATAGTAAAATTGACCAAAACTCACTGAGTCCTGCGTAATACACGGTACAAGATTAGGAGAATTTCCAAAACTCATTCAGTCCACTCGCACAGTCGCCAGTGCTACTTACTTACTGGAAGACAGGAGTATGTTTAAAATTTTTATGCAGTTAGCTGACTCTATGCTGTGTCATGTAGTAGGATATAAATATTAAACTTGTACATAATTTTGTGACAGTGAATATAGATTTACTTAAAAATTGTTTTCATTATATTTTTTAAACAAATTTGCCCGTACTAAAATGTGCAGGAGTTGCACTTTAGAAACAGGCATTGAAAAAAGACAAGTAACTTTTAAAGTTTCAATTAAAAAAATTATTTCCTGTAAGAATTACTTTCCAATAAGTAAAACAAATAAAACGTGATTTTCTAAAAAAAAAAGCTTTTGGACTGAATGAGTTTTGGAAATTTCCTCTTCAATCTTACATGAAAAGTCAAAGTCAATGTGAACTTTATTGTCATCTCAACCATATATATCTTTGTCTAGAATTCAAATTTGTTTGATAATCTGAAACATTTAAGTGTGACAAACATACAAAAAAAAAAGAAATCAGGAAAGCACACAGCCGCTCCGGTGCTCAGTATGATGGAGTTGGATGTGTTGCAGCACATCTGTACTGATTAGGGCGTCTCTGTCAGGAAATCCAAAATCCAATTGTAGAGAGTGGTGTTCACCCACTCTTGAGGGATGATTCACAATCAGCTGTTGAGGGATGATTTTCAGGCTAAGCTGAAGTCTATGAAAAGAATTCTGATATATGTATCTTTCTTGTCCAGGTGTGTCAATGAGAGGTGAAGGGCTTAGGATATGGCATCCTCGGTGAACCTGTTGGACTGGTATGCAAATTGCGAGGGGTCTAGAGAGGTGGGGAGACTGGACTTTATGTGAGCCATGACTAACATCTAGAAGCACGTCATGATGACAGGAGTGAGTTCCATGAGACGGTAGTCATTCAGACACATCACTGATGACTTCTTTGGCTCTTTGGAGGATGGTGGTGGATTTGAAGCACGCTGGGATGGACACCTTCCTTAAGGATGTTTGAAAATGTCAGTGAGGACATCAACCAGCTGATAGGCGCATTCCCGAAGCAGGTATGTTGTGTCCTGCAGGTTCTCCTCATGTCAGCTGTGGAAAGACAGAGTACCCGCTTATCGGAGGGAGGAGAAGTTTTTCTCGCCGGCTCTTTGTTTTGTGCCTAAAATCATGCAAAAAAGTAATTCAGCTCATCTGGGAGGGAGGCACTGCCATCACTGCAGTGGGAATGGGGCTTGTAGTCTGTGACTGCCTGAATTCCCTGCCACATACGACGTGCGTCTTTGGTGCAGTTGAAGTGTTCATTGATCTGGTGTGCAAACGCCTGCTTTGCTCTCCTTATAGCACGGGACAGGTTGGCTCTGGCCACCCTGAGGGCAGCCTTGTCTCCAGATCTGAAGGCTGCATTTCCTCGTCTTTAGCATTTCTCGTCATTTCTCGCTTGTCATCCAGGGCTTTTGGTTGGCTCTCGTGGTGACACTCTTGGAGACAGTAACATCCTCTATGCACTTTGAGATGTAGTGACAGAGTATGTGTTTGTTGATGGAGTGACCATTCATTGAAGGCTCCCTAAAAATGTCCCAGTCTGTCACAGCGAAGCAGTCCTGGAGAGCTGAAACTGCACCACTTGGCCACACTTATTCTTGCAGATGTTCTTGATGTTCTTGCAGACCAGTTTGGTGCGTTTGAACAGGGACTTGTAAGCTGGAACCATAAACACAGTGATGTGGTCCGACATTCCCGATGTGGGGGCAGAGAAGGGCCTTAAAGGCCCTGTGCACGTTTGTGTAGACATTGTCCAAGCAGTTTTCCTCTCTTTTGGCAAAGTTCACATGCTGGAAGAATATGGGGAAAACTGACTTCAGATTTACATGATTGAAGCTATTATTAGGAACAGTGTATTATTTGCAGCTTGCTTATGGCCTCGTACAGTTCAGCTAGCGTCTGGTTAGCATTAGCACTGAGTGGGAGGTACACATCGACCACCAGCACGCAGCTGTACTCCCTCGGCAGGTAGAACGGCCGAGCTCGGACTGACAAATTTCAGTCAGCAGAGAGCAGTACTTTGCAATGCCAGAAGCATTTGTACACCAAGCTCTATTTATGAACACACACAGTCCCCTACCGCGGGTCTTACCGGACAGAGAGGCATCCCTGTCTGCTGTGAAGATGGTCAGTCCCTCTAACAGCTGAGTCAGCAAGGTTTTCATGAAGCCACATCTCAATGAAAATGAAAACACAGTCTTTAAATTCACAGTGGTTGGCTCACTGCAGCTTTATGTGGCCCAGTTTATTTGTCCAGCGAACAGACGTTCGCAAGGAGAACAGACAGTTTCACTGGTCTGGTGGGGTTAGCCTTCACTGGTCTGGTGGGGTTAGCCTTCAGCCTTGAGATAACCCGCCATGCTTTCCTCATTTTTCTCCCTCCGATCGCAGCACTTGCATTTCGACTACGTCCGCTTCTCCCCCTAATTTGACACACTTACATATACATTTTATTAAAAATCTGATTTTCAAAAACCCTTAAACTCCAGTATTATACAGTTATTAATCATAGGACATACTAATCAGGGCTTGTTATTAATTATTATACCTCATCATGATCCATTAGCCATATGCAGTTATGAGAGTAAGGACCAAAGCTATATTTTTGGAGCAGCAAATGTTGAGAGCAATTTGGTGTAAAGCAATCTTTATTCTTGTTAATTATGGATTCAAACGTTGGTTTAGCCAGTTAAATATACAAGTGGATACTGAATTTCCTGATGAAGAGACCTTGTTGATCACAGCAGCAATTGTAGACAAATGACTGTGAATAGCAACAACCACATTATAAGGTTTGCAGAATATTGGACTGATAAATGAATCTGTATTAGCAGTGGGAAAATGATTTACTCATTATTAAGTTTAATGTTTTTTTCAGCTCAAGAGCATTGCCAGTTTTTTTTTCTAAATCAGCCAACATAGTGATATTCGTAGGGCTGGCCCAAATAATTTGAATATTCCATTATTCTTTGGTAATCAGTTTCCTACCTTTTTTGTTGTTTTTTTGTTGGTGCTGTTGTTTTTTTCCCCTAGTTTAAACAACACATTTTATCATCAGATGCCTTGAACACTAAAGTGACACTAAAAAAAACAACTAATATTAGCTGGTTTACTCAAGGCCTTTGGAGAGATGCCTGAATGTTAGGCATTGTTAAGAACTTAAAACACGTGAGACTATTGAATTTATTATTTTGATTTTCACCTGATAATTTCACTGTTTTCTTAAGTTATTTCAGAGTAAAATGAATATAAGATATGAGAGACTGGGTTTGACTCAAATGTACCAGTCATATACTAGACTGTATGTTGCCAATACTTTGTTCAGTTTTGAAAATTAGCCAAAAATTAGCTTCTATTGTGTGACCAGGGACCAGTTTGAACTGTGTTAACTTTGTGTCTTATCTATCTGGTTGATGCTCTCTTCATTTTCACCTCTCTAGTAGCTGTTTTGGTGACTCATTTGTACTCCTCATCTCAGCAAGTAATTTTCTGTTGCTAGCTTGACATTTCTGCTTGCTACTGGAAGTAAACGATGGAACCCTGGAAGCTTCTTAGCTCCGTACCTTTCTGAGTGGAATACATGTTTCATCATGAGATCTGTTGCAGAGACACAAATGCCTTATACATATGCTTTGGGGGAAACTTATCAATTAGGGTCTACAAAGGCAAAGAATGTCATCTCCATGTCTTTATATGCTTAGCACACCAAACTGAGTGGAGTCTAGCTAGGCCAGTGGTCAGGGACGGGCGGATTGATACTAAGATATCAGTACTTCAGATCCTGACAGATCATTAAGTGTTTCCTTTACTTAGTAGGCTGAATGTCCATTCATATATTAACTCACTAACACGAACGATGTGCTGGAAGCGCTACAAATGGTAAATCATGGTCATGCAGCCAAACAGCTTCTTATATGGACGTTTTTGTTTTTGTTGATGCTCGAGGTGTCAGGCGTCATGCTGAGCTTTGTTTGGAGTTCCTATGTTATGTAGAATCTAAGTTTTTGTCATTTTAAAAACTTACAATAATAATATTCTTTCATTCAGGTCTTAGAAACAAACAAACAAAAAACATCTATAAACCCAGGAGAACTTTAAAGATAGTCTACGCCCACAGGCGGGTGGGAAACCCGCCAGAGGGAGGGGGGTTCAGGAGGGAGATGGTTCCAGAAGGAGCCGAGAGAACAACCGAGCGGCGGTGTGCCGAGAGGAAGAGCCTCAAACAGTGAGCGAACACTGATTATAGGCTGTTTTACACCATTTTCATTTGATGAAATCAGATTTTACTTGTAGTTCTAATGGTTAAACATAATGTGCATTTGAAGCTTAAAAGAGTAAACAGGTTAACAAAAAAATATGACGTGGATCCCTCTACCTCTTTCTCTGGTTCTCATACTTACAGACGCGTCAGATGGAGTGAATGGTTTGTAATGGCAGATCATACTAAGTTATTTCATTCAAGTCCATTTATGTGGTAATTTATGTTATGCTGATACATAGGATTTTTTTCAGTTGCTCTTTTTCCCTGTGAAAAAAATGCATACGCACAAGAAGGAATTGGAATCCAGATCAAATGCGAAGCCCGTCCCTCCTAGTGTTTTCCAAACTGCGCCATACTCTGGTGTGCCTAGGAATGTTTCTTTTTTACAATAGTGTACACATATAATCACATATAAAAGCTTGCCTTGAGGGAAAAGTATGAAATCCATTCAGGAGCCATTCAGGCTAGGACAAACATTTTCATGCCTTGGATGTAACTGGAGTGTTCCACTTAATGGTAAGTACAGGGGGAATATGTATTCAGGCTGTTTGTGCTGACATGGCAGGATGTGAGTAAGAAGAAGAGCGAAGGGAAGAGAGACGGCAGATTATAAGAAGTAGAACAGACTGACTGAAATATTGGCAAACCTTTTCCATTTCTACACCACTGCTTTGTTTTAACTATTTTTTTTTTCTTTTTTGCTTAGTTACTTGTCATTTATTTTCCTGTTGCATCTGCAATAAATGAAACTTTCAGCTTTGAAGACGGAGTTTGCTTGACCAAGAGGAGACATTGTCCTGTCAGCTCTGTAACTGCTGGCAGTGAAGAAGTAGGTCTACATTTGTGTGATTATTTTGAATTGCATTACGCTTGATAAGGACTGAGATATTTGCCTAGCCTGTAAGAATACTCTCCTTTTTCAGACCGCAGGCTGAATGTTAATTTTATCATTTTCTTTTCAATAATGTTTATGCTTATACATGTTTATTTCTGGTTTTACAAAACCAAAAGCTATTATTATTACATTTAGGTGTTCGTAATTATTACATGAGTTTATTGAAGAATTCTTACATTTAAACTGGGGGGGTGGGGGTGGGCTGGCGTCCTGGTGGGTAGGATACTTGCCTCTGGACTAAGAGGTCATTGGCTCAAATCCTACCTTCAGTATACCACCACTGGGTTCCTGAGCAAGACTCTTAAACCCAAGTTGCTCCAGGGAGACTGTCTTCTGTAGTGAGGGAATGGAAGGCGCTTTTGATAAAAGCTTCTGTTAAATGCCGTAAATGTAAATATCCTAAATACATCTGTATTTGTTGCTAACTTCAGACAAAATGAATGGAAAACATGTCAGTCAGTCACAGTTCACAGCCATCAAGCAAATATTGAGTTTTCTGTCATGTCTTATTTTGTTTGAGAAGGAGGGTGATACCTGTGGAGAAAGCCAGCAAAATATCGTCTTTACTAAAAATTTAAAGGTTTTTCAATGTATTTCAATCCTGCATAGGAAGCACTGCAATCAATACTGTATGTGTAATAATGAGTTTTTTCTTTATTTTCTGAACAGTGGAAGATTACGGCGATTACTACAATTATACTTTTGATGAAAACAGTGCTGCGCCCTGCAACAATGGGAATTTGAGGGCTTTCGGCCAAGTCTTCCTCCCTACCCTCTACAGCATAGTCTTCATCGTGGGCTTCATAGGCAATGGCCTG
>JBBJLS010000140.1:21148442-21171242 GCA_037577275.1 Bryconaethiops microstoma | reverse complement strand
TGTGTGTGTGCGTGTGTGTGAGAGAGAGAGGGAGAGAGAGAGAATGTGTGTGTGTGTGTGTGTGTGTGTGTGTGTGTGTGTGTGTGTGTGTTTGTGTGTGTGTGCGTGTCTAAAAGTGTAGAGAAAGTGTGTGGTGTGAATGATGAGCATCTGGAGAGGCGGAAATGTCTAGACATGTCAGAGCAGAGAAAGTTGAGTGTGGAGAAGTGTGATGGAGTGTGTGCGCATGTGCACGTGTGTGTGTGTGTGTGTGTGTGTGTGTGTGTGTGTGTATATGTGTTTGTGTGTGTGTGAGGGTTAATGTTGCCCACGGGGCAATGGAACAGCTCAGTTGTGCATTGTGCGTGTGTGTGAGTGGAGATGGGTGCACTGGAGTGCTTAATTGAGTGGGATCTGAGCCAGGCCTGGGCGCGAGTGTCCCTTTTACCTCTGCTTCGTCTTCTCCAGCAGCTCACTGTCTGCTGCAGTCACACACATGAACATTCTTACAGACACACAACTGCTGGAGTGTGTGGAGTTAATGTCTACAATAATGTTAAACCAGTCTGGTTGCTGCATGCGCAAAAATGTATACACTCAAATTTGATGCTGTATATTTTTAAAATATGGTGGGTTCTTTGAAGTGATGCAATAGATGCTTCTCTAAAGAATATTTTAATGGACCCTTTTTGTAAATTAGAGTCTGAAGAGTCTCTACATAATGTAATAGGGGGATATCACATTAAAATGCCTTTGTAGAGCTCTTATTAATAGTTTTCAAGCCAACACCTGGTAATTAACTGGTTGCTCATTACTGTTATAATGAATCCTTAGAACCCTAGCCTAATACTGCGTTCCTATTTACATGAAACAGTGATATATTAAGATAAGATAAGATAAGATAAGAAAGAACTTTATTTATCCTGAAGGAAATTCTTTTGTTCTAAACATGCTCAATGCAACAAGAGGAAATAAAGATATACAATAAGAGTTTAAAAAAAAAAAGAACAGAACAGTAGTAACAGTGCAAATGTAATATCAACAAAGTAACAAATAACTATAGCAGATATAATAACATAACATTATTAGTGCAAGTGGTTATGAAAAGTGATATAGTGTTTGTGCCCCCAGCATGTGATGGGGGGATGAAACAAACATTAAATATCATACAGATGAGTAAATAAAAGCAGATGAGTAATATTGCACAATCCGAGTGAGAACCAAGTTAATCCTGGGAAAGATAACCTACAGGATGAGGAAGAGTTATACAGTCTTATTGCCACAGGTAGGTTCTGCATTTGGAGTCTGTTGCTGTGTGTGCTCTGATGGCCCATCATGGAGGTGTGAGAGGGGTTGTCCATGATACTGAGAAGCTTTTTCAGCATTCTCCTCTCAGACACCACCGCCAGGGTCTCCAGTCTGACACCCAGGACAGTACCAGCCTTTTTAATCAGCTTGTTCAGCCTGTTGGCATCAGCTGTCTTCACCACACTGCCCCAGCACACTACCCCAGCACACAGCTGCAAAAAGCACAACGCTCTCTACCACAGAGTGATATTGCTAGGGGACCCAGGTCTACTGAGATATGTCATCACTTGAGAAGTAAATGGTAACAAAATTCTGATTTTTCTTTAGTAACTTGATCATTTTTAGGCAATATTTCCAATAAGAGCCTAAAGGGTCTCTATATATTACATTATAATGCCTTTGCAAAGCTCTTACATGAGGTTTTCGTGTAACTTTCTACAAACCACCAATAAGCTTGGTGTTATATAGAAACACTGTAAGCTAGTCTCAAAATACCATACCATTGATTCCCTAGTTCATAAAGTTCATGAAAACTGATGAGTTTCAAAGGAATGTCTTTTGTTTGTTAAGCCACACAGCGACCTATGTATGAATTACTTATCAAAGTCATCTAACTTAAGGTCTGAACCAGTTAAGAAACAGGTGCAGAGGCTTCCAGATGATCAGGGGGTGTTCAGTATACTGGTGATGTTGAATGCTGAGTGGTTTAATTTAATCTGCTCAGTATCCCAAAGATAAGACAGCTTGACAGGCATGAAATAACATTTAAATTCCCAAAAGAGGTATTAGATGCAAACTTGTCATATTCCAGCATGGTGAAGGACAAAATAACAAGTGGCAGGCCCAAAAAACGAATCGCAGCCTATGAACAGTATCTCAAGGTCACGTCCTTAAAAATAAGAAATGAGTCCCTTTAGTTAATTTGCCAAATGAATGTAATGTAATGAAAGTTTTGGTTCAAGTCATCATCAATATATGCAGAAGAGATCAGGAGAGAGCTACACCAGTGTTACAGCCATCTATAAAACATAGTGGAGACTCTGAGATGACACTCTCAGTTGAGGCTGCATGTCAGCCAGTGGTGTTTGGAGATCTCGTCAGAATTGAGTTATGAACTCTGAAAAGTGCAGTCAGATACTGATCCACTATGCAGTACAATCTGGAAAGCATCCGATTGGCAACAGCTTTATTTGTCAGCCTGACAACAATCCCAAGCTCACTGCCAATGCAGTCAAAGCACACCACAATAGAAAAAAAAAACTTGATGGAACACTATTAGTCATGGATTGGCCTCCCCAAAGCCCGGACATCAACATTATTGAAGCAGGGTGGGATCATCTTGACCGAGAATGGAACAAAAGACAGCCAACGTCCAAAGAAGAGCTTTGGAATGTCCTACAAGGGAACTGGAGAACTATTTTTGAAGACAGGTAAAGAAACAACAAGCAAGCTTGCTTAAGAGTGTTCAGGCTGTTTTGAAGAATTACGACTTTAAAGTCTAAACAAGCTTTAGATTCCAACAAGCTTTTAAGTTTGTTGGGATTATACAAACTCACTTCGTGTTAATACTGTATTTAAAAGTATGTTTGCATATGTTGTAATAAATCTCTGTACCTATTGTCTCATTTTCCTAACAAAATATGAAGAAATGAGGGGTCTCAAGAAATTTAAAAAAAAAGTGACCATTTTTGTCAAACATGAACAAACCAAAGCACACAGTTTGAACCGCACAAAATTCTTTTCTGTACAGTATTGTATGTTGTTGTCATATACTGTCATTTCAGGAGACTCTAGGCCACTCACATATGTCATCTCTTGAGATGTCTATTGTAATGTAATTTTGATGTTTTTCATGAATTTAGTCATTGTAGACATTTTTAAAAAAAATTCTTGTAAGGCCTACCAAAAAGTTATGCAGTGTAGTGACTGGTTCCAGGCTATTGGGTTATAGCCCTGGACCATTTCTAGGATTTAATTAAAAAAAATAATAATATTCAGTACACCTTATATGGATACATAACTGACAAACTGACTGATTCGGGCCAAATTAAAGAAAAAACTGTCAAATTCTACTGCTGCCTGTAACTGTTTACTAGACTTGAGTTGGGTTTTCTTACTTACTTGGTCTCCTTAACAAAGTTACTAGCGTAGAGACTGTGAAGAAAACAGAGATTTGGGTGGTTCAGCAAAATATGCCAGCTAGCTATTTATGCTTGACAAACAAAAGAGTATTTTCACACACAGTTTTTATTAACCAGTCAGAGTATGAATCCAAAGATGACAAATGGCAGGAGGTACAGCTTCTCAGAATGGCAAATTAAAATCACATAATGTAACTGCCGAGTACCAGGTATAGCATGTTTAGGGTGTTTTTGTAATGGTGCTAGATAGTTTACCTAATACTCCCATTGATATCCAGCAGAAATATTACAGCAGACATGAGATGGTTTCTTATTATTGTCAGGGGAGAGTTGTCCTTGTTGTTTTGCTCACAAAGATAGAGGAGATACAAGTGGCTGAATTAGGCTCTTGGATTTCAAATGATCCAAATGATCCCAACATATTTAAATGATAGTTTTCTTTTAAAAATAACAAAAATACAGTTTTCCATAAGAAAGAAGTACAATGCTGTCAACATCATGTGGAAAACTTTATTCTACACGATTTTAAGCTGTTGCTTGATGGTCCTGGCCTATAATCACCCTTTCATGTTAATCCGTACTTCAGTATATATGGTCAGTGTGATTTATTGAGAACTAATTGGTTATTTTTTGCTGATGCACAAGCAAGTACACTCAATATCAACCAACCAAAGTTTGTGCACAAGGTTGTGGTGTTGACCTGTGTAATCAAGACTTTGCACAGTAACCAAAACAGTGCAAAGCAAATCAAAACTAATGTGCTGCGGATTCTTCAGAGTTTTGCCATTTTCGACTGTCATTTCTCAAGCAACTTCATAAGAAGCCATCTGGGATGCTTTTCCAGCTGTCTTGAAAAAGTTCCACATATGGGACCTGATGCTGCTGAAAACTACATGTTGAGGGGATATTTATGTGTAATTAAAAATTTTATGTGTATTTGTTTATATTTCACTTAGAAACAAGCAGGCGTTTCAGCATAACCTATTACACCAAATTGTGTTAAAGCTTCAGCACATGGTGTCAGTCAGTTTGAACTCATTTGTTTTTGTCAGAGAGAGGGTGAAGGGCATTTCAATACTGGCCGCTTCATTACAGCAGCTTCAGCTCAGAGTGAAACTGAGTGTACTCTACAACTGTATAACAAGAATGCAATTATAATACATTTTTATTACTTGCCTTCCAATGCCTTGTATTTCAGTAAATAACTTAATTGAAATAAATATAAATAATGGCAGTATATTATGAATGTCATTAATTTAAAAAAGTTAAATGTTTTAATCTACATTATAACTTGTTATTCACTATCAGTCAACATTCAATGAGATTGAACAAAATATTGACATGATTCCAAATTTGTGAACAATGGTGCAGACCAATGCTGTCCACACAAATACACACATAAGCTTTAGACATAAATTCAGAGCACAAATACACACACACACACACACATACACACACACAAATACTGACACACACGTCTGTCCATCCATGGCCTGACACAGCTTGAGGGCAGAGTGTGAGTAGAAATGGTGTGACAGGCTGATTGATGCGCCCAATCTGGCTCCATCACACACCGTTCGACACACACTGTCACTGTGAGAGGGCTCGCCCTGATTTGCCCAGGCTGCTGTGAGACAGCCAGAGCAATGCAGGGATACATGGAGAGAAGAGATAGGAAGAACATTAATGCAGCATTAAAAGAGCAATGGGTGCTTTCTGTGGTGTGTTAAAGAGAAAGTAGATAAAGAGAGGTGGGGCCAGCTTATCTCACCACAGAGGCTCAGTCTGATGGGTGTTAGATACATTCTTACAGCGCTTTCTACAACAGTCGCACAATACAAACACAATTCCTGTATCGCAATTATATGTCTGCATATAGTTCTTGTGTTATGTCATGACATATATTAGCCTTTGAATCCTAAATAAAGAAATCTTGTATTTTTGTATTTGTTAGTCATTTAGGGCAATGATGACACTCACTACACAGTTCATTGTGTACATATACACAGTACGAAGATTAGTGTTATTTAAGCTAAACCAGAAATTATATGTACATTTTGGTTGGTAAAATTCATTAACACATTTTTATAGTTTCCTTCAAACCATTCATAGCAGGTCTGACTGAAGCCCAGCTGCTTGCACCCTGTTGTTGTACCTCCTCAAATGTAAACTTCTTATTCAAATACAGCTTTATAATGTTCATTCTAAAGTGATATATTCAACACACTCAGCAGACTGCGCTGTTCACTTCTCTCAGGTGATTAGTGGATAAATCAACAAGCAGCAAACTATCAAAAGCAATAGCAAAATGGAAATCATGTGTTCCTTGAACAGCTAAATATATAAGTATAGAAACAGGTGCAAAGTAAAAGACAAACTATTGGCAGCAGGAATATTGCATTTTACAGTATTCCACATTGAGTCACAAGTGATAAGGGGTACTTGTGATAAACCATTAGCAACACAAATATTGCTCTTTATGATATTGCACATTGCACATTGAGTCACCTGTGATGAGGGGTACAGGTAGTGTGGTGAGTACAGATAAGATGCAGTAAACATTGTACAGTATAATGACAGTGTGCGTTATCACAGTATGTAGATGCAATTTCTGGTCCAGTAAATGTAGATGCAATTTCTGGTCCAGCCGGGTAGTGTCAGTGTCAGTGTTGGTGTGTAGCAGCATTCAGTTCTCTTATGGCTCTGACATGCTCCGGTAATTTGAGTATTCATATCAGTGATTCTAATTCTTCCTGGACTCTCAGTCTCATTCATCTGAGCAAGCGTTGTCTAAATGTATTTATTAATTTTAGTTCAATAACAATAACAGTGGCACAACTGTCTAAGCCCTCTCATAGGGAGATTTGTAGATCTCAAGTTCGATCTCCGGTGGGAATCCAAGAGAGCATGACTGGCTTCACTCTCATGCAGTTACTCTCTCTGGATGGATAGGATTCCCCTCATCTAATTAACCCTATTACACATGCGTATAAAAGATCTTGTTGCATCATGATACATTTGTGTAATTCTACAAAAAAAATCTGTGTAGTTTGTAATATTGTTGTTGTATGCACTGTCAGGGGGTAAAAACTTAGTTATTAGAGACATTTAATATAAAGTTGGACTGATTTTTATTCTCTTTGAGTCACAAACTACCTTTTTGTCAAGGTAACAGATAAACAGAATCAATCGTCTTTTATTGTTACTCTGACAAACCTTGTCAAGCCCCTAGCAATCTGACTTGCACTCTGAATGAGCTTGTGCACTCACTCGGAAAATATTACCCCCAGTTCTTCTTTTATATAGTGATAGACAACACATGCATGCATCGTAACTCCTCTGGCAGCAGATTTAGAGGAGTTCATTGCCAAGTCTCTTATGCATCACCTGAGAGACGCTAGGTTTGATAGGATTAAAGCTTGGCTTTCATTATTCTGAGCAAAAATAATTGGCATTTGCTGAATTGCACGAGTAAGTTAATTCATGCATACAGTATGCAGCTCAGAGTATGCAGTGACGAAATATTATGGTTACACATGAAACACTGTGCAGCCACAGTGTCCACCTGTGTGGATATATCTGTAAACCAGCAGGCCTGCTGGTGAGGCTTCAGTGCATTGACAGCTTGGACTGGACGCCTGCTCTGAGCATTTCCACTGGAGACTTTCTCCGTCCCTCTAAAGGAAGAATTAGTCACACTGTCTCCCTGAGCCTCTCCACACTGTTACAATCCCATTTCCTGTGAAAAAGACTGTGCTCGCCTCACGTCTCGCCCATGTTACAGAAGAATCGAGGGAGTAAACAACACAGCAGCACAACGGGAGCGTTCAGAAAAGGTCACTGCTGGCACCAAAACAAAGAGTCTCTCTTATGCGTACTTTAAAACACTCTGATTCCTCATCATACCACACACAAAACACATCGCTAAAGGTTACCTGGAATGTCAGCGCAAAATGTGAAGAACTCCATGAGGAAATGTGGTCAAAAGAATAGAAGAGCTAACAGATTTGAGTCACAGGCGACTGGAGGCGTACAGTGTATCCTTCGAGGACGACACCAGACACAAATCAGCGCTGTAGTTTGCAGGCAGTCAGAATGCATTTAAATGTAAATACTGTGCACTCCCAAGCAATTTACCCTTTAGTTTAACAAATGAAATGTGCTTTTTCTAGTTTAATATTAGTTTTCTTTTTAATACAAGATGAAAATTAATTGGAATGATAATATGGTTCAAACATTTATTACAATGAAAATGTACACTAAGCCTGTCACATTATTACCACACAATTATCATTTATATAATTGCAATATCTACAGAAAATCTGAACAAAATGACGATAATAGCATTCTTCAAGATTATCTTTGAATTCGTTTATTGTGTTTTGTCTCATTTTGGTAAATGCACACTGGGGTCTCTAACACACCCCCTATTTTATGAAATCCAAAAAAACTCCCACACTAGACAGCTAACTCGTTTTGGGTGCAGGTATGTCTTGCTCTTGTCTTCGGTCTCCTCCGACATTAGTTTGCACAGCAGTTGTGGCCACACAGTACACACAGTTGTAGCAGCTGCTAAGTAGCCTGTTACTGCATCTCCTTCTTCCTCTTTTTTTGTTTTATGGCAGGTAGCAACCATTGTTAAGGAGCAAAATCTCGTCTTATTATGTTGGAATGTGAACCAGATAGCTACTGGTGCTGGATTATTTACATTATCCTATATGTTTCATTAACATAATATCATTTTCTAACTCTCACGGTTATCATGAATACTTTCAATGTGTTGGGGATCTTTTATAAAGCATATTGACTC
The DNA here is from genome assembly GCA_037577275.1 of Bryconaethiops microstoma. NCBI lineage: Eukaryota > Metazoa > Chordata > Actinopteri > Characiformes > Alestidae > Bryconaethiops > Bryconaethiops microstoma. Next base: position 21,163,004 of record JBBJLS010000140.1, on the reverse strand, counting down.
CCTGAAGAACCCTTGGTAGCACTTAACTAAACTCTTGCTACATTAAACTAACATTACCTGCCATAAATATGTCATAGTAGAGGTCATGTGCTGTCATAAGGTGTTTATTATGTGATTATAAAATACCAGATGCTATAATGTCATGACATCAAACATTATACCATAGTTAATTTCTGACCTTACTATATGATCCCCCAGATCTCTTTCAGTTTCACACCGCCTTCAACCACCAGCCTGTAAAAACAGTCACAACAAAAGTTTACTACAAATAGCAAACCTGCTGAAAAAGAAATTATACAAATAGAAGCAGGTGATGACTACCCAAAACAAAACCTCTCCCACAGTAATCCATGCTTTAAAGACGCTCCATTTCTATTTTCTACATGGTGTGTCGTTCTGATGTGACCTTATATTGCACTGCTGCCCTTCATCAGACCACAGCTAAACTAATGATGAGACATTAATCCATGAGGGCATGGAGGGTAGGAATGTTTATTCAGACAATTTTGATATAATGAGCATTTTTAATCTGCTATGAGCTACTGATCTTATGTTTAAACATGCCATACACAAGTAAAATGTGGTTTTGTAGTGTCCTATAGGTTTATGTTTCCTCATGACAAGACTTTTTTTCATACCATTTATGTTCAACAGTGTTGTTTCTTTGCGGAGTGTAAATAAACTTTCGTATTAATCATACTGATTTCATATTTCATTTTCATATTAATAAAAAGCTGTGATATATTCACAATAAAACACAGGTGGGAGCGCAATACGGTGAGATATTGGCACTGGAAATGCTGCAGTTCTAGACACAAGGCCGAGTGCTGAGTGCCGTATATCATCAGTATAGCATGACCTTCAGTGCTATACTGAACCTTTTAATAGAAGGTCCCTGCAAAGAACCATTTTTGTAAATGAATATGATGAGAGTGTGAAAAAGCATTCTAAAGTTTGAAGAACCACTACACAATGTAAGCCTCTACACAATGCTTTAATTAATGAACTGTGTGTCAAAGCCAAGATTCAGAATTTTTTAAAGTGTATAAATTATTAAATAGCTTTAATTCTTCAGAAAACCAGCCTCTATTAAAATACTTCTATATCACACTTTATACATCACATGGATGATGTCTCGTGTAAAGCGCAATATCTAAATGATCAACTAAATGAACAGATGCCTGTCTAAAATGAGGATCAACAAAAATGTTTACTGAATTCATTACGCTTTCTTTTGCAGGCTGCCAATTTTAAACCAACTCCGGCTGTTTTGGGGGGGGTATATTTGGAACAACATTATGTTCTGTGTCACAGGCTGCTATTGCCAACTGTAATTCATAATTTGGAGGAAGCAGAAACTTGATTTGTGATGCTCTTGTGATGACAGTGAGAGCAACTGGAATGGGATGAAGGAATATTTACATTTGCGTTTGTACAAAAGTTTGTAGAAACCCGCTTTTCCAGTGTTTGTTCTGAAATTAAGCGTGGGGTGATGCCCTCTCTTTGCTGTAGGAACAGCCTTTACTCTTCTGGGAAGGCTTTACACCAGGTTTGGGAACATTGCTGTGGGGTTGTGATTGCACTCTGCCGTGAAAGCATTAGTAAGGTACAAAGGTTTGATGATTAGTCCTAGATCAAGCCATTCTAGCTCATCCCAAAAGCATTGGTTTGAGAGCCATTACTCCAGAGAACACAGAAGACCTTCTGGAGAGCTTTATATAGCCCTCTAGTTGATGCCTGGCATTGGCCATGGTGACCTTAGACTTGGGTATGGCTGCTCCAGAGCATTCCTTCCTTTTAATGGTTTTCTATGAAGATTACAGTTGTGTATCCTCAACTGAACAATGGGTGCACCTGAAAGTAGCTGAATTCACTAATTAGAAAGTCATCAGGACACTTTTGTACATATACAGTGTACGTCTTGAGCCACCCTTTATTTCATTATATTTTGCTTTGAATCACCTTGTTGGCGCAAAACGTTTGGTATACTAAGTATATTAAATTAAAGAAATCATTTACTGTGACTGGCTGAAAAGTGCCCATAGATACAATGTGTCTAGATAAAGGAGTTCCAACCATTCAGCACCACCAGTATACTGATCATCGCCTGATCATCTGGCATCATCTGCACCTGTTTGTTCACTGGTTCAGGCCTTAAGTTAGATGTGCTTTGTTTTGCTTGAATGATTCATATACAGAAAAGAGGGGTGGCACACTGTACTGTATTGTAAACACTGATATCCCTAACCTGTTTATATACATTCACTCAGTGTCCCATACCAAAAGTTACGAGTTCTAGGCTTGAGGCTGTGTCATCCCAGTTGCTTTTTTTCTTTTAGCTTTTCTGTTTCTCTTTCTCACTCCTTGGCCTACTCCACTGAGGACAAATCTGACACCTGAGTGGATTTTAATGATCTCTCTTCAGGTTTCATGGCTCATCCAAGTGTTCTAAACTGCACTCTGCGTCACTATTTGGGTGGGATCAAAGGTTATTCTCTCGCTGAGCCTGTTTCCATCTGAAAAGATAGAGATGAAAGAGAGGTCAGGGGGGTTTATCCAACACCCCCAAGCCTCCTTGTCTGGAGCTAAAATGGGTATCTCTCTCTTATACTTGCCAAGACTGAACCCATTCACTTTCTCTGAGTCACCTCTGCCTATATACTTATATATTATTAGATCACCATCTGTTCGTCCTTCGTAAATTACCAGACATGGATCCATACATGCATAGCTTCAGCATGACCTCATTTTAGTATAATTTCAGCCTAAACTGGTTCGAAGAGATGCTTCAACTACTGTAGCTGTCAAAGCGATGCAATTATTTACAGCAACACCCTCCAGCAAGTTGCAATGGCTGTCAGACGGAGCTGTCTTTCTCGCCATTGACGTAAATATACTCAGTAAGCAAATGAGCTGTAGTGAGAAGCAACGATTCACATCTAGCGAAGGAGATCAGGATCAAAGACCTCTTGAAAGCACTTTAGTTAAGGACAATGCTATACTGCAACACTTGAAATGCCTCCTACTATCAAATGAAATGTTTTTGAAGCGGCACGCACTCGAATCGCTTAATTGAAAAAAGGAAGAATACAGAATCGCTCCTTTGTCTGTGATTTTAGTTTTATGGATAATTGTTTTGACCACTGTTATACTGCACATCAAATTAGCACAAGACTTTTGATGACAACCCCCTAAAAAAGAGAAGAATATCATGCTGGCAATTCCAAACAGTCATAATCATATAATCACATTATCATCGCCTTTTACACATCTAGAAGAATGGTATGACAACCACGGGAGAAAAAAAAAGCAGCGATGGGTGAGTAGGTGCTGCATTGTATAAGTCATAGTGGGATGAGATTAGCTGTCAGTGACTCTGCTGATACTCAGGCAGCTTTGTGTTGCATCAGTCAACAATACAAATGTAAGAATAGAAATGTCAAAGCAAGTAAAGCAGGCCACAGTGGAGCTAGGCAAATAGGAATAAATGAATCACAGGCATTGTCAAAACATTAGGTAGGTCAAAATCAGCTGTTTCATGCATGATTAAGAAGTAAGAATGCACTGATTAGCGTGGGATCAGCAAACGTGCATTTGAAAATATGAAAATATGGCTGACGCTCTTGCTTTTTTTGACGCTCTTGCTTTTTTTGATGTGTAATGTGTCCATAGCTAGCAGTCCAAATATGTTAAAGAGTCCAAAGTATCTTCCAAAAGTGAGCAAGCCAGGACAACCCTAGGTACCTGAGCTGTGTTAAATAACTAGTTTACATACAATGAATGAGATTACATTTCAGTGAATTAAATGTATTCATTTACATCCAAAGATAATTCTATGCCAATAATAGATGAATAAATTGTCCTGAAATGTTTCAGTTTTGCTCCATCAGCAGTCAAATTTTATGTTGAGGTAAGAAGGATTGTATGTGCTGACTCTACTCTATTCGACTGAATGAAAATGTGTGGCATAACTGAATTAAGTTAATACAGCAATTTATTTATTTATTTTGTTGTCGTTGTACCTTTGAGCTTCTAAAAGCCAGAGTCAGTGAAACCTAAAAAGAAAAATAGCAATAAGGTATAGCAGAAGTGCAATACAGCAAAAAAAAAAAACTTTTGAAAAGGGTTACATTAGTATTCATTTAAAGCCTCTGGCAGGCCACAAAACACCAAAGTAGTAGTGGATCACCGAAGACTGCTTTCAATCATGAAGAAAAACTTCAAATCAACAACAGTGCTCTAGATGTAGGTAGAGTCAAAGACAAGAAGGATATAGAAAAAGTAACCTAGCAACCATAGGGTTTAACATAGGATGCTTTTCTGCTGTATGTTCAAAAAACAAGTACTGACTCAATCCAGGAACCAGTAGAACTTACAGTTCATGTTCTAGGCAATACAAGAAAAGGCAAGTTTTTTTTATATAGCACATTATTATACACAGAGGATATTCAGTGTGCTTTACAGAGATAAAAAATAAGCATTAAAAGCAAAGTGGGCAATAAAAGTTATCAATAATCAATAGAAAATAAAAGTAATGATTAATGTACATGTACATGAGTTTAGCAAAAGTAAAGAAAACAACTTAAAAGAACAGTGATGGAAAAACATGATTTTGTCTTCCTAAACTTCCTAAACTTGCAGAAAAGAATTCTGACTCAAAAGTGTCAACAGATGGGCCAGACCTAACATCTTCTGGAAGGTAATTACAGCTATGGGTAGCAGAGTAAAGCCATTACACCCTGTTTGGTTCTAAGATTTTAGATAAGGTGACCAGTTCTAAGAGATCTAAAAGGTTCTACTAACATGCCTGCAACACATTTTTGAACTTGAGCCATTCAGGGACTTAAACGCTCAAGGCAGTTTCTTAAAATCAATCCTATAACTGGCTGGAAGGGAACACATTGATCTGAGAATTGGAGTCACATTCGCTTTTCTGAGTTCTAAATGAGCATTCTGGCACCAGCATTTTGAACAAGTTGCAGTGGCTTAAAGGACTTAATAGACAGGACAGTGAAAGGACATTGTAGTATTGAAATAGCTCTCATGCTAGAGACAAAAGCATGAATAAGTTTCTCCAAGTCACTTTTTGACATCAAGCCTGACTTTAGACATATTTGATATGACGAAATTCTGATTTTCTCACCACTTTAATATGATCTATTTATTCTATTGTCTTTTAGGAAACTTCTCTAAAATGTACACAGACTGAGGTAGGAACCATCAAATATCCAGTAAATATGAGTGAAAGCATTTGTTTTCTACAGCAGGGGTCACCAACATGGTGCCTGCGGGAACCAGGATGTCCCCAAGAACCACATGAGTCACCTGTGGACCTGTTCTAAAAATAGCACAACTCAAACAGTGACCTTATCCTCAACCTAAAGAATTTGCTAAATTGTGAGTATCTTCAGTTGCAAGCACTGCAAAAAACAGAGGAAAACATCCTCGAGGGACCCTAGTTCCTGCTGGTGTCACTCTGGAGCAGACACCAAAACTATCAGCTGGACTGATGGCCAATAGAAAAATAACACAGTTGTATTTTTTGTGCCACGGGTTCCAGTACTTTGTACAGTGAAAAAATGTACATTATAAAGCCTCTATATTCAGTATGGAATCAGTATGGAATATGTGTCCACGCACATTAAATGGCATCTTTTACATGCAGCATAGTGATCCAGAATTGAAAACCCCAGCTCAGCGCACAGTGCTTTGATTTACGAAACATCTTTTTGAGAAAACAGACACAGTCTGTACTTCAAAACCTACCGCAGAGTCCCTTCAAGTATCAAAAGCGTACATGCCATCGCACATTCACACCAATGCTTTGGTTTCTTACATTCTGTCGTAATGTGATACTTCAGCCAAGAAGTGTTGGCAAGAAAGACAGCCAAGAAAGTGTGCTTAGAATATGTGCTATAAAAAGCCTGGCTCTCAGGGGCACAGGCAGTGTGTTGGGGACTGAATATCTTTATCAAAAGACCTGGGGACATATCCAGGTTAGGCTGATGCGACCAGGTCCAAAGACAAAAAAAGAAACAGTGGTTTCTTTTGTAACAACCAGCCATTTTGCCTGGGCTACATCTATAAATATCCTCCCACAATCAGAACTTTTTTCCATAATGCCTTTCACTTTGGCAAGTAAATCTTTTGTCTTTCTTTCATTCTTTCTTTCTTGCTGTCGCATTGCCCCCAGACTGAGGAGGCTAATCCATTCCCTTTGAACAGGCTGAGCTGGATGGAGCGGTCGGTCAGGGAGTTCACTGACTGCTCTCTCTCTCCTCCTCCTTTGCTCTTATCTCCACATCCAGCAGGTCTGACACAGACGGCCAAATAAGGGTGACTCTGACTTCCACAGGACTCCGAATATCCCCCCTTTTCCTCCTCTTTAGAGTTAAGACTGTAAACCTGCTACCGGTATCATATAATACGGCTCTGTTTTATTGCTATTGGTCCAATTATTTGATAGGAATCTAGTGATTATTTCCATTTATGTGCACATCTAGAGCACACGCTGTCCTCAGCGGAGGAATAAAGCATGCTGTTATTTACAGAGATTTCCCCTGTTAGCGTTATCAGTGTAATGAGCGCTTTATATAACTTGTCAAAATCTAGTCCTCGTTTAGGAAAATTACTGGAGCTAATGAAGAAGTTTTCATTAGTGAATGGAGAGAGGTTGGTCAGAAGTCTACAAGTAGGCCACCACAAAGTGAAAATGTCCAAAAGCGATAAGTGAATTATTCATTAATGGCATGCCCTGCTATGACACTAGTGTTTAGTGGTTCATTGACAGCTGTTAGTGTAGTCAGTACACAGGGGCGTGCTTTTTTCACAGCAGATTAGGATAAAAATATTCACTCCTTCACTTACACAGCAAGTTTTGGCCTGCCTAGATGAGCACATTATTATAAGAGATCGAAGAAAGAAGACTGAAAAATAAAAGGCAGTGTCTAATTCCAGGAGAGCATCGATTCTGTTCCAATTTAACATTAAACTTGACATAAAGTATGTTCATAAATGCCTAAAACATGCTGAAAAATACAAACCACTTTTAAAACTGTGTTATGATGATCCTTTTAAACAAGGAGACATCACATATCACCCTTTTTTCACAGTTTCAGGAACAGAAAAGCTTTAGCTTTTTTGTCATCATTCACCAAATCCACTATTGATTATCAGGGCTATAGTAGCTCGTGTATCGCAAGAAAGTGTATTGATCAAGGCCGTGACTAATAGTTCAAACAAAACCTCCCATGAGAGCGAAGCAGTCGCCGTGTACAGTATTACTTTCTTTTGCGCCGGGGGAGTTTTTATTTGTCTGTTGCGCTGGATACCGGAGCCCTCTAGAGAGCGGGAAAACACAGTTCAGACAACACACAGGCATCTGAAGCCCTTCTCTCTCCCTTACATCTGCCAGCATGGTTCCAATCAACGCTGCACTCCAAACCCACAGAGCAGCGGAGGATTTAAACAGAGAGGAAAGAGGGGAAAATAGAAAGAGAGCATGGCCTTCTCTCTTCTGCTGAATTCACTCTCTCGGCCCCCCTCTACTCTTTCTCTCTCTCTCTCTCTCTCTCTCTCTCTCTCTCCCCTCCAGTAGAGACAGTCTCTTGCCCTGTCAAAAGGACAGCAGGACGCCCTAGCAGTGAGAAAGTGCACGCAGTCGTCATGCAGCAGAGTAGACTCCTCCCTGCAGCTGCAAACTGTGAAGATAGCCTTCCCATCATGCTCCAGGGCACAGGCATCACTAACAAAGCAAGGGCAAGCCTGTTAGTAAGTAAACAACACCCCCTGAATCGCAAACAAAGGAAAGCAGAGCTGTCTCTGTCTTTTCCACTCCGAGCCGTGACTGCATTAGTATGGATCGGGAAGCAGAACGTCCGCTCAAATGAGGAACGTCCGCCCTGCTGACTCTCACAATGATGAATTCTGTCAGATCTGGACTGTAAACACAACAGCAGCCCTCAGGGTCTTTGTCCGGTTTGACCTCATGCAGAACTCAGGTGGAATCAGTCCAAAAGTGCACCCATAAAATGGCTGTGGGTTTGCATTCAAAGAACAGTCCAGCCACGGATCAGATTTACGCAATTTTCCACTTAGCCCAGATGTAGTCAATCGGCCAACTCATGTTTGATGATTAAACTGTGTTTCTTCAGTTTAAAACTGGAGCTACGAGCTTAACAGACACTAGAAGTCAATAGTTGCTCAAATCTTTTTCTGGAAAAAAAACAATCCCCAAAATGCCCCTTTATTGCCTTAAACAGCATTCGGTTCTTCATTAAGGTGGTACAGACTTGCTGCTGTGGTTTAAGGCACAGTATGAATTACCGCAAGCAATAAAAATGAACAAAATTTCACAAGGCAGCTAAACACCACGAGCACCCACTCTCTTAGTGTTTTTATCTCTTGGGCAATTTAAGAATGTAATCCTTTTGTTTCCAACCAAAACATTAGTCATTCTATTAATAAGTAATGCACTTAATATTAAAAGAATTACTGCGGCAATGACAGAGTTTCAATACAAACATGATTCTATGGCATAAAAATTAAATAAAATTACAAAATTAATAGATACAATTACAAAATGACTACATTTTTAGTCCCCTGAAATCATTAGACCTTCTCTAAAGGCCCAGAAGACCCTTAGAGTTCCCCTCTGTGTTCGCACCTGACTTTTTATGTGGACAAATGAAATTTCAAAAGTGCTCATTTGAATATTAGGCCACACCTACAACATTCACAGAAAGGTAAAAAAAAGCAATATAATTAATATTTTACCATTGCATTTATATTGTCTGCTTCAGTGCTGGAGTTTAATATAACACTATTGGCATACAGGTTTTTATGTCTTACTATATACTCAAAGGGAGCCTTAAAGCAAGCTATTGTCATTTCCAAGGCTATTTCAATAAGCTTTTTACACTAGAGCATTCAATATCAGTTTTATAATTTCTCAAACACTTCCAGTCGTTATAGTTAGATCACATTCAACTGCTGGCAGATGTCTCTCCATGACATGACTAGTCTCACAACAAAGATGACATCTTTGCACCATGGTCTGGACACAATTTTATTTATTTATTTATTTGTTTGTTTGTGTTTTAAAGGAACACCATTTCATAAGCTGAAGCACGTGGACCCCTTTTTCGAGGACTTTTAAGTGTCATTACTGTGACCTCAGGGGGAGCAAAAGTCATTCTTTGAAAGGAAAGTGGAAAAATGACAGAATGCAGCCAAGAAAAGGGAGGTCGCGGGAGAATGAAAAGCGAAGTGAAAAAGACTTTCCTTCCCGAGAAGAAAATGGAGAAATTAATGGAGAGGAAAGTGAGTGGGGAGAGAGAGAGAGAGAGAGAGACAGACAGAGAGAGAGAGAGAGAGAGGTGGAAATGAAAAGAGCTGGTCCTGACTGGAAGTGTTTACGGCCTGTCGTTTCCCTTTGGCTGCGGAGCGTGATACTGTGCTTAGGGTGGACATAGACAGTGGAGAGCAGTTGGTCATTTCACAGCTCTTGCCTCCTACAAAACAATGTTGAAGTAATTATGCCTAATTACATGCTAATCACTCCCCTTCCATCTCCTATCTTTAATTCGCTGTTGCCGCCTTCCATTCCGAGCCCCACTCCGCTGATAACAGACCCGTGCACAGATGTGCACATGCACATTCCGCAGCACATATCAATGCTTTGTGTTGTGCTGTCGTGGCCAAAAGTTTTGAGAATGACACAAATATTCATTTTTACAAAGTTTGTTGCTTCAGTTTTTATGGTGGCAATTCTACTCCAAAATGTTATGAAGAGTGATCAGGTGAATTGCAATTAATTGCAAAGTCCCTCTTTGCCATGAAAATGAAGTTATGTAATCCCAAAAAACCTATTTGCTCTGCATTGCAGCCCTGCCACAAAAGGATCTGCTGACATCATATCAGTTTTCCTCTTGTTAAAGCAGGTGAGAGTGTTGATGAGGACAAGGCTGGAAATCACTGTCACGCCGACTGAGTTACAATAGCAGACTGGATGCTTTAATAGGAGGGTTGTGCTTGAAATCATTGTCCTTCTCTGTTAACCATGGCTTTGCATGTGCATAAAAAAGGCTTCACAGGCAATATTGCTAAATCAACTATCATCAAGAACTTGAAGGAGAGAGGTTTAGTTGTTGTAAGGAAGTCTTCAGGGGACCCAAGAAAGTCCAGCAAGCACCAGGACTGTCCCCTAAAGGTGGTTCACTTGTGGGATCAGGGCATCACCCCTGCAGAGCTTGCTCAGGAATAGCAGAAGGCATGTGTGAGTGTTTCTGCACATACAGAGAGGCAAAGACTTTCAGACGATGGAGCAACAAAGAAGTCACTTCTCTCTTGTTGTCAAAAAGAGCAACAAAGAAGTCACTTCTCTCCAAGAAAACCAACAAGGACAGACTGAAACCTTTAGTTCAGTCAGTGTGATCTGTATCTGAGTGTAGAATTATTATCAAACTCTTCAAGCGAGCTGCAACTAAAAAGTGATCAAAAGTATTTTTTTGTTTCATACAAGCCAAAGTAGAAAATTAGTTGAGAAATCTGTGTTCAGTGAAATGATAGTTATCATAAAAAAAACTGTGCTGTTCCAGATTGTGCTGAAAAGTTTATTAATGATGGTAAATATATAGTATTACCCTTTTTTTCAAATTGTGAAATGCTTTTCAAGTTATATTAGCCAAACAATGCTGACTGAGATTCAGAGCACAGTCCTTCATCCAAATAGCAAAATAGGTGTTTTAACTTTCTGCCAGCCTCCTGATTCATGTCTGCTTGAAATTTGTCTTTACGTTTACAATTGACAGCAGAACAAGACCACCTCCCTCTTCTGAACCTTTAGCCCAAAAGGGCTGTGAGGCTTTTCATGTCAAACAGTCATAAATTAGCATATCTCGCATGATTGATTGTAATAGTTTGACTGTTAACACACACCCAGGACATACAAAGCATTAAAAAAGCACAGTGAGGGAATGACCTTCAGTAAATTAACAAAAGAGGAACCCGAGTCAAGCGAAACCTCTGTCCTTCAAACAAAAGTGCAAATAAATCTGAATGAATGACTGTCTTCCAAAGAATCAACAGTAATAACTGTTAAAAACAACCAGCCTCCCATAACTCATCGTGGTAGAACTACTAGCCTGAGAAGCCTGTGGGAAGAAGTAAAGGACGCATATCATGGAAAACTCACTTTCATTCGTGACTCTCTGCAGACCACTGGTGGAAAATTTACTATAAAACTGCCTGCTTCGAATTCACTGTTTTTGTGATGTCATTAAATCTAAGGCATTTACATGGTTCCATCTATCCGGCCTACAAATCTGATCGTTCAGTCTGAAGTTACAGTGAATGTTTTAGCATGGGCTACTGTTTGAATGAGGTCCAATACATGGCAGCAAATTACAAAAAAAACCATCTACATGCATATTTTAAATGTACAGTACCAAAACAGCCTGTTTATTAATGAATAAAGAGCTGGGACATAGAAAAAGAACTAAAAATATGAGTAGAAGTTCACTACTAGTTTTGATGCATAAGGAAAAATGAAGTAGGGACTTGCAACAGGGTTTGTCTGTGTGTTAAAGAGGGAAGGAAACTGCAAATTGTCATCAACCGTTAAAGGTCATTTTATTTTCTCAAGTTCAGGTCAGAAATGTGAGTGGGCCTGTTGTTTCTTTAGTTGGTCTACATTACAATGTGTGTTCCAGTCCACCCCCGTTCTGATCAGACATAGCATGTTTGAAACTAGCATGGATTTTACACTCATATAGACAATTTCAGTTAAAATATTCAACCTCCATTAATATGAGTGCTAAAACTACAATCCAAATAACAACAATAATAAACTTTAGTTATATATTCCATGTCATATATATAAATGCAGCGTAAAGTGCATTACAGTGAGTACAAATACACATAGGTTAGTAAAATCAAAAAAGGAACATAGAAAAAGATACAAGAAGTGAATGAAAATATCAAAATACTTACAAAAATATGTTTTCAGTACTGCTATAAAAAGTAGATAAAATATGTAAAATATGAAATGTTTTTTTTAATAAAATATTCAAATTTACTACAATCAGATCTTGGTACAAAGTCTTCCAACTTTTCCTGTCAGCCCAGTATGATGGTGGAAGTGTGTAGGAGGGAGTAGAGCTTATTTCTGACTTACAAAACTGGGGGTGTAACATATGTTTCTATTCAATAAACCAATAGAAATGAAATTACTTAGGATGAAATTGTGTTGCATTAACTTAAATTAAAATTTAGGAACTACTATTTATGATATATGAGGTTTATAAATTGTTCTTGTCAACAAATAAACAATGATAATCTTGGCATTGTTAGTATAAAAAGTAGTAAAAAAAAATTCTGCTGTTCAATGGACATAGCGATCGATGGATGGCCTCCAGGTGGATATCTAGAGTGTTCAGGGAGTAATTCCAAGCCATAGAGTTTTTAGAGATTCATGAAGGAGTTTGATGCTGCACAGCATTTTTGAACTGATCGTTCTTTACTCCTAATGTCACCTTGTCTCATTGGTAGAGGACTCTATGGGATTCCATTCAGTAAAGATGGTCATGAAGAAAGCCAGTGGTTTGTGATGACCACAGTTAGGTTAATTCCATGTGTGTTGAAAAAGAAAAGGAACCACAAGACTGCTCACAAGCCATTGTGACAGAAAATGTGGTGTTATTTCATCAGAATTGCATGCTTTACACAGAACAACAGAACATCTTTGCACATACTTTGCTACAATGCATCATAGGTAAGTAGAGATGTCAAAGCATGTCTTCAGGCAGGGAAGGGCTTCCAGGGCTGCTTTATTAAATAAGGGGCCCTGGGAATAAAGCTCCACAGGGCGTGATGAAATAAGTAATTTATTGTAATAAATTACAACAAGTTACAGCTGAAATCACCTTTGCTTATGCCCTTTGCTTATTAGATTCTGCTCAGCCAACAGCACATTGTTCACTACTCAGAATAAACCCCACTGCACCGAAACAAATCCAGGCACTCGAGTGTCTATAGAGTTCAGTGAAGAAGAGTAATCTTGGTTGGCCAGATATGCAGAGCAACTCAAACACAAAAAGCCAGACACCAACAACTGCTCACAGGCATCCGCAAGACTGTCTTCCACAAAGCCCAGATCCAGTAACCCAAAGTGACTCCACAAACATCTAAAGCTCTCAGGCTCCTCGTGGTCTTCTCTTCAAACTGTTGCATGCAGAAGGAAATAAGGCCAAACCTCACACCACAGCATTACAGTATTCTACACTGCAGTACAAAGTATAATAATAAAAATTTTTTAAAAACATTGATTGTTTTTTTTCACAGAGACTACAGTCTCAGATTCCAGTTCTCTAAATGAATTCGATTCGCCTGTCATCAGGACTAAACTATTTTCCATTTTCCACTCGTGTGGTATCCTTGTACTAATGTCCCTTCAGCTGGAAGTAAGTAGCTACAGTGGACTTCTTGATGCTGTTTTGGGCAGACTGATGGTAAAGCATATCAAAATTGACATTATAACTTTGATATAATAATATTATATCTAAATCCTTTAAAGCCTCGACATTTACTCTCTTAAACAACACTCAATACAAGCAAATGTATTTTCCAGTGCTGCAGGTGGTGTTGTGTGAGTTGCTGTAACACCAGGTTAAAGCATACACTTATTTCACACACGCATACACACACACACATATGCACGCACATACACACACACACACAGAGGCTTGTAATAGGGTTTGTTCCAGTCTTTATAACTGAACGATTGTTTGTCCTATACCATTAAAACCTTTATATAAAATACTGATATTGAACCTCTTTGGACCTAAATATTGCGCTTTGCGTGTTAAAGAGGGAAGAAAACTGCAGATGACAAAGTTTGAGGTCCAGTTGTCATCAACAGTTAAAGGTTATCTTACTTGCACAAGTTCACATAAGAAATGTGAGTGGGCCTGTTGTGTCTTTAGTTGGTCTACGTTATAATGTGTGTTTCTGATCCGGCATGCCTTTGCTAGGCTGTTTTAGTACATTTGAAACCAGCATGGATTTTCCACACCAGAAAAAGTATATAAAGTGTATGTAGCATATAAAGTGTTTATTTCACTTAAATATATCATTTTGCTAATCACTTCAGAATCTGATATTGTTACAAAGTCTTCCAACTTTTCCTGTCAGCTCAGGATGGTAGAAATGTATAGGAAGGAGTAGAGCTTATTTCTGACTGGCAAAACTGGGACCAAACCCAAAGTTACACTACAAACAGCTAAAGCCCTGTTGCAAGCAGAGGAAAATAAGGCCTAACCTCACACCACAGCATTACAGTACACTACACTGCATGAAAAAGCATAATAAATTAAAAAACATTGATTTTTTTTCACAGAGACTACAGTCTCAGATTCCAGTTCTCTACATGAATTTGTTTGTCATCAGGAAGACTAAACTGTTTTCCATTTTCTACTCGTGTGGTATGCTTGTACTAATGTCCCTTCAGCTGGAAGTAAGTAGCTACAGTGGACTTCTTGATGCTGTTTTGGGCAGACTGATGGT
>JBBJLS010000140.1:21124341-21142165 GCA_037577275.1 Bryconaethiops microstoma | reverse complement strand
GTGTGTGTGTGTGTGTGTGTGTGTGTGTGTGTGTGTGTGTGTGTGTGTGTGTGTTTGTGTGTGTGTGTGTGTGTGAAGTGTGACATCTCAGGGCAGTCCTCAGAGACAGACGAGACTGTCACAGTGCAATAACAGACATGCTGGGCTGAGTCGAGTGTGGTTCAAGTGGACTGAGTCTCATTGCTGTGTTCAGGTTTTTTGCTCAGATATGATTTTTAGACTTAACAGTTCACACCTTTGTTGCTAATAAGCAACACATTCTCATTTGCTTCACTTTCACTTTTAATATCTGAAATATGAAAAGTCTCTGCTGTTTTGCTGAATTTCTCCCCAAATCCTAAATTAACCCCTACATATCACTCTCATTAGACTTCTGTGATAGTGACTGAAACGGTAGTCTCATTTTCATTGAGGTTAGCAATCTTACTGTGGGCTAATTGAACCATATTCTGCCCTCGAGAGTAAATTTGGCAGAGGTAAGCTATCAGACCTCAATAATATTCAAAGACAGGCTCTGAGTTTAAATCTTTCCTGAATTAATGAGACATCCAAAGTGTGTTATGTAAAAGCCTCAAAAACCTGAATCTAGCATTATATTAATGATTCTGATTTTAATTTAGCATTGTATTAATGATGGTAATATAATTCTTTACCTGTTCATAAATGGTGTATCTAATGGTTGGCCATGGATGAGTGTTTATCTAGTAAACAGGTAAAGAAATGCCACCAGGGACGTTCAGCACTCCTGTTCAAACTCCACACTGCTAGAGGAGCTAAAGAGCTAAGGACCGAGTTGGAGAACTTCTTGCACTTCTAGCATTATATAAGGACTGAAACTATTATGAGACTTTGTCAAGTATTGCCTTTCATGATATGCTGAGCATTTGTATTCATTGCCCTTTTGCCTTGTGTTTTTGACCTGATTCATTTTCACCTACGCCTCAGGCTTTGCCTCTGATACTTCTGTTTGTGGTTTTTGAATTTTGCTCTGACTGTTATGGACTACATGCCTCGCCTCACCTTCATGAATCTGTCTGCCCCTGTACTACTTGGAACTGTTATTAGACCTCGACTGTGGCGCATCTTTGTTATATCTGTCAGCCAGATCTTGACCTTAAACTGTTTTTCATTTGAGTGTGTTTGAGTTCAGTTTTATCTTCAACCATTCTCCGCCACTCCATACACTACTTTCAAAGCAAATTACAACATGCTCTACGCCAGTCATTGTGGAGCCCTCCACCACAGCGCAGTGACCACATCCCTTACCTCACCCCCCTACTGAGACAGCAGTGAGGGTAGTAGTCTTTCAACAGAAAATCAATATCCAGAAAATGAGCTTTTCTGTAATGACAGTAAATGACAGTCTAAGACACATAACTGAAACACTCAGTAAATGTGCTAAGGTGCAAAGAACTATAATAGATTGGGAGAAAAGTGTCAACTTTGTCTCTTTCAACTAAATGGTGACAGAGTCACCTTGAGAACTTCTTACTAACCATGGCAAGGGACTACAATGGAACCAGAGCCACAGCCCTAAATGTATCATGAACAAAAAAAAAAATTTAAATATAGCATGTAGACTTCCCCCATCAACTGTAAACCCAAATATTTTAAGATAAGAATGATACCTCTGATTATGGCTTCTTTAGAACAATTTATAAGATATTAAACAAAAGTATGTATAATTAATGTCAATAGCAGAACATACTGTGATCAGCCTTTTCCTCTTCATTTACCAACATTCCTTTTAAATTAAGATAAGATGAACCTTTATTAGTCCCACGAGTGGGAAATTTGCTAAATTAAGTCTAGCAACAATATAACATTATAGAACAATACAAAATAAGTTTGTGTTTGATAACACAGCTATTGAAAATGACTTTGATAGCATAGATTTAACAGAATAGCAATTTTAAAAATGTATAAATACCAATGCACTCGCAGCCTCAGATGGCATTGATCTCACAGACGTTTGCTAAAAGGCTTATAAAGTGTATTGTTGCTCCAAAAAGCTCATGTGACAAAAAACTTAAGTTTAACTTATGTTAACATTCTCCCAGTTTTCAGACATTTTGTACATTCAGTTAATATAAAAATAAGCAATTAAATCATAATAAAATATTTTCTTCTTTGTGCTAGCCTGTTATCAGAACTGATGTGTATGAAATGATTCCATGCCTTCTGACTTACTTTGTCTTTTTTTATCTCTGCTTAATTCTCAAATCCGACCACCAGCATCAACTGTGAACAGGCGCATATCCACATTTCTGCTTTGTTCAAAAAGATCCTTTTTTTGCTGTGTTGGAAAGTCATGAACATGTGGGCTGCTTTAGGAGAGAGGTGTCTTCACACCAGTGACAGACAGACTAATGGGCCATTAACAGATATGAATATGAACAGTCAAGGTAGGTAGAAACTGATTAACAAATCAAGAGAAAGGCTAGTATAGTGAAAACAGCTAAAGTGGATCAAATCTGATTTTGATCCGTGATCACAGCACTAAATAAATCAGATTTCACGTTTAGGGAAAAGATCAGATTTGTGCCACTTCCAGCCCAATCTTCACCTCAGTGCCAACCCAGCAGTGACTGCTCACACATCGTTTGCCTTTGCAGCTGCAGCTGTTGCAGTCTTGTAGCTTTTCAAGCCATTGTGGTTAAATGGTGCTGCTTTGACGCACCTGAAGTCTCCAGGCCTTCAGAGCAAACTGTGCATTGAATAAAAGGCGAAACAGAGAGAGAGACAGACAGACAGAGAGAGAGAGAGAGAGAGAGAGAGAGAGAGAGAGAAATAGCTGGTGAGAGAGACATTAAGAGAGATTGAAACAAAGAGAAAAGAAAAAGGAACAAAGAAAATGATGAGGTAAAGAGAAAGAGAAAGCGAGAGAAAAAGAGAGCATTGGTGAGAGAGACCACAGGAGACTGAAAGAAAATAAAAATGAGAGAAAGAAAAGAGGTAAGGAGAGAGAGAATAAAGACTGATGGTGAGAGACAAGAGAGATAGAGAGAGGCATGTGGACAGCCCTGCTGTGGTGTCTCTCAGAGAGAGGATTTTAAAAAAAGGAAAGTGGCAGAGAAAAAATGAGAGAGTAAGCAAGTGAACAAGTGTGAGATTAAGAGTGAGAGAGAGATGATGATGCCCTTTTCTTTTTGTTTGGGTCCGAAAAGCCTGAAGGCAGTGAAAGATAGGCGAGTTCATGTTTGCCTCATCCTCTCTATGTGTGGACCACCCCAGGCTGAGCTGACAGGCACTAAAATGCATAAGTCAACTTTATTAATGCTGTTTGTCTTCATGATCTCTCGTTAGTGCACATGAATGATGTGTGTGACTGGGTTTGATGGGGACGCTGGAAGATAAAAGCACTCAAATCAAACAGCGTCCCTCTGAAATGTCACTGACCTCAATCTCTGCCTGTGTTATGACATCCAGGCTCTAAATAATACCCCTCGTAATCAGAAAAATAGTATGAAGGGCATCTTTCACATAATACACCAATCAGCCATAGTATTAAAACCACTTATCTACTGCTGTAAAGGTCTGCCAGAACATCTCTGACCCTTCCAGACATGGTCTCCACAGGACCTCTGAAGGTTTGTAGTGGTATGTGGCACAGACCTTTAAATTGTGAAACGGGGCTTCAAAAGACTAAGGTTTGGGAAATTTGGAGGCCTCTTGAACTTTTTGTCTTGTTCCTCAAACCATTCTTGAACAGTTTCTGCAGCGCGGTAGGGCGCATCCTGCTGAGAAAGGCCATTGCCATTAAGGAACACTGTTGCCATGAAGAGGTCTACAACAATATTTAGGAAGGAGAAACTTAAAGTAACATCTATATGAATGCTAGGATCCAAGGTGTCTCATCAGAGCACTGCTCAGAGCATCGTACTACCTCAGCCAGCTTGCCCTGTTGAAGTGATATGTGCGGTGGGTGGATGGATGGATGGATATGCGCTGGGTGGATATGTGCAGTGACGAAACAAATGATTTATAGAAGTATAGTGGCTCCATGCCCCTACATAGCAAGCTCCTTTGGGTGTCCATGATCCTGTGGTTCACTGATTGTCCTTACTTGGGCCACTTTTTGTAGGTATTGACCACTGCACTGCAGGAACACCCCACATAACCTGCTGTTTCGGAGATGCTCTAATCCAGTCGTCTAGCCATCACAATCTGGCTCAATCAGCCATCAAAATCACTCAGATCCTTACACTTTACCTACTTTTCCTGCTTCCAACACATTAACTTCAAGATCTGGCTGTTCACTCACTGCCTAATATACACTCCTTGACAGTTTCCATTGTAATGAGATAATCAATGTTATACACTTGTCAGCAGTTTTAACATTGTAGCTGATTAGTGTAGACATAAAAGTGAGTTCAGGATAGGAGTGCTGTGAGGACTGAGAGGAGTGCTATACTGGTATCATTAATTACGAAGTATACAATATCATATATACAAACATCATTATGTTCTAATTAATGTATTAAATGTATTATATTTAATGTGACAATGAACAGTGAATTATACCTTTATATTACTAGTCATTAATAATTTTAGTTTCATTGCAGTTCAGATTACTAAATGGCACATAAATTAAATAAATTTACAAGAGAGAAACTTGGAAGTCTTCACTCTTTATCATATTAAACTGTCACGTCTGTAACCGCTTGGTCACACCTGAAACGGAGCATCTCGCCCAAGTATTAGGGGGTTTACGGCTCTGGACTAGACAGGTGACGTCAGGGGTGCTGTGTGTGTGGTGGTTTGGCACCTAGACAACCCAGGTGAGAGTAATAGGGCTTCATGAGCTCGATTACTGGGTTGCTAGGTACCAAACGACAAGTCCACCTGTGTTGTGTTAGTTTCAAGCTGTGTGTGTGTGGGTAGGGGTTTATAGGCCGGCCGTGTCCCAGAATCTGTGTGTGTTCACCCAACTCTATCCTAGCAGGTTGGCAAGGAAGGCTTGGCAGGGAAAGGCTGAGTTGTAACGGAAGGTCTGGGCTCAGACTCGGGATGCAGGGGAATCAGTGTCTGTGAATCTGTCTTCTCCTATGTTTACAGGCTTAACTCCTCGCTTGCAGTCGCATTCGCGAGGGATCCATGGAGAGCAGAGCATGAAGTGTCATACACTGTGTGACAGAGAAAATGGAGAAGAGGGTTTGGGTGGCAAGATCCCTCTTCTATGTTTATGTTTGTTTATTCAGAGTGAAGGTCCTCTGAAGTTGCTTTGAAACGGTTTACCATTAAAAGAACTTTATTGCTCTGACTGACTCCTGCAAATGTGTCTTTCCCCAGACGAGCCTGACAGATGAACACGCCGCCAATGGACCCCATAGCAGTTCCCTTACCCCTGGAGGAAGATCCGCTGCAGACGCTGTTGAGCCACCAGACCCAACTTGAACAGCTCACCAATGTGGTCGGGTAACTGGTGACCGCCTCGTTTGCTAAAGCCCCACGGCACGCTTCCCTGCCAGAGCATTATGGGGGAGATCCTGCTGCCTGTAGGAGCTTCCTATTAGCCTGTGATTTGTACTTCTCAGCTTAACCAGAAATCACAGAGGCTCAAAAGGTCTCCTTTTTGACCCAGTGCCTGACGGGGAGAGCTCTGGACTAGGCGACCGCAGTATGGGCAGTAGAAGGAGACATGGCTCCTAACTATCTTAACTTTAGAACCAAGTTCAAAGCTGCCTTTGATTTCTTGGTTCATGGCCGATCCAGTAGCACCCAACTTCTGCAGTTAAAACAGTGAAGTGACTCAGTGGAAGACTTCTCAGTGAACTTCCGAATTTTAGCAGCAGAAAGCGGATAGAATGAGCCCGTCTTAGTGGACTTAGGGACTGAATCCTGATCTGCAGATGGAGATAGCATGCAGAGACGAGGGCATGTCGCTGGACCAGCTGATCCACTTGGCCATCAGACTGGATCAACACAAACGGGCTAAGGGGCCCGCTGTCAGTCACAGGAGCACCAAACTGGGGAACAAGTCTCCAACTCCACTGACGTCAGCACCAGACGCGAGCATGCCTGAGCCCATGGAGCTGGGCAGACAGACCCTGACTCCCCAGGAGCAGAGGAGGAGACGATCAGAGGGCCTGTGCATGTACTGTGGGGGTGCTGGACATTTTCTGGCCGCCTGTCCTTTCCTACCATTCAAGGTAGAGCCTTCCTTGACTTTGAATAATACTAAGAATGGACAATTTGAATTAAACGTCTACAGTGTTATTCTAACCAATCTGTGTATGTTTCCGCACTTATAGATTCGGGGTCAGCCGGCAACTTTATGTCCAGAGCCACGGTTGCGTCATTTGGGCTCCCAGTGGAGAAGCTGCCAGATTTGATACCTGTGCATGCTATAGATGGGGCACCTAGTATCGGGAAGGTCGGTCAGCTGCAAGACACAGCCTGTCAAGCTTAAGATTGAACCGGGGCATTTAGAGACCATTAAATTCTACATGTTAGAACATCCCATACCCCTCCTGATACTAGGCTTTCCTTGGTTAAGGCGGCACAGTCCCATGCTAGACTGGAATACTGTGAGGGTGTTGCAATGGGGTCCTCACTGCAGTAAACATAAAGTAGCCACCACTTTGGGAACCATGTCTATAGAGAGCCCTCAGGCGCAGGTCCCTGCCCAGATTCCCTCGCAGTATTTCAGCCTCGCAGAGGTATTTAGTGCATCTAGAGCTGCTCATCTCCCTCTGCATCGACCATGGGATTGTGCTATAGACCTACTGCCGAGGAAAGAACCACCACACTCGAGAATGTATCCGCTTTCGGAGAAAGAGACGAAAGCAATGGAGGAATACATCTCCGAAGCGCTCCGGGGTTTAAGGGGTATATACTGCGATCCCGGTCTCCTGCGTCGGCCAGCTTCTTCTTTATAGAGACGAAAGACGGGGGTTTAAGACCCTGTATAGATTATAGAGGGTTTATTGTGGTCACAGAAAGGTATACACACCCCCTTCCTCTCCTGCCCCCAGCCATTGAGCAACTCCGTGGGGTGAGCATCTTTACCAAGCTCGACCTGCGGAGCACATACAATCTTGTGCACATAAGGGCAGGCAACGAGTGGAAAACAGTGTTTAGCACCACAAGCAGCCACTATCATTATTTAGTAATGCCATATGGCTTGGCATCCACTCCTGCTTGTTTTCAAGCATTCATGAATGATGTCTTTAGAGACTTCTTACAGAGGTTTGTCATTGTTTATTTAGATGATATTCTCATCTACTCCAAGAACCTCATAGAACATGTAGCTCATGTGCATGTGGTCCTTCGTTGCCTGCTCAAACACGAGTTGTACCTGAAGGCCGAGAAATGTGAGTTCCATGTCACTGAACTCTCATTTCCCAGTTACCGGCGGGGTGACGATGGAAGGAGATAAGGTGCGAGCTGTGACAGAATGGCCGGAGCCCACTACTGTAAAGGAGCTGCAGATGTTCTTGGGCTTAGCCAATTTATATTGACGGTTTATTCGAGGGTTTAGTACTGTGGCAGCACCGCTAACTAGCCTTCCTAAGGAGAAGCCGAAGGACATTCGGATGATGCCATCTGCCAAAGCAGCTTTTGAAACATTAAAGGGGCGTTTCACCACCACCCTGGTATTGAAACATCCAGACCCCACGAGATCGTACGTTGTGGAGGTTGACGCCTCCGAGGTGGGGTTGGGCGCGATGCTGTCGCAGTATTCAGACGCTCCTCATATGTTTCACCCCTGCGCGTTTTTCTCTAAGAAGCTGACTGACGCAGAGAGGAACTATGATATCGCTAACCGTGAACTGCTGGTTGTCAAAGTGGCGCTAGAGGAGTGGCATCACTGGTTGGAGGGTGCCAGACACCCTTTTACTGTGTTCACTGACCACCGGAACCTTGAGTATATCCGGCAGGCAAAACGTCTATGCCCTGGGCAAGTTCAGTGGGCTTTGTTCTTTGCTAGGTTTCATTACATGATCACGTATCGCCCTGGCTCTAAAAACGGAAATGCAGATGCATCGTCACGTCTCTTTCCTACGCCAGAGGTGCTAACACCACAGGAGCCGATTATGCCCTCAGCTCTGATTCTAGCTCCCATCAGTTGGGATATAAACACCAAACTAGAAAGATTAAATTCTCTGTCCCTTGGGAGTGCCCAGGGGGGGAAGACATATGTACCTGAAACAGTACTAGTAAAGGTAATAAAATGGGCTCATAACACCCCGGCTACAGAACATCCGGGGACCCACCGAGCTGTTGTGCTTAGGCAAAAGTACTGATGGCCTTCCTTACAGGCAGATGTAGAGAGGTCCGTATGGTCTAGCTCTGTTTGTGCCGTGTCCAAGACCACCCGTCTACTACCTGCCGGGAATTGAATGCCCCTGCCGGTGCCGCAGAGGCTGTGGTCCCACATAGCTGTGGATTTCGTGATGGACCTCCCGGTATCGAAAGGGTACACAGTCGTACTGGTGGTGGTGGACTGTTTTTCTTACGGTGTTAGGTTCTTTCCTTTTGGTTCCCTACCCACCACCCTAGAAGAAGAGGATGCTCTGTTTCAGGCACAGTTCTTGCCCTATGGAGGACATCCTGTCAGATCGCGGCCCCCAGTTTATTTCTAGAGTGTGGGCTGACTTTTTTAAGAAATTGGGAGCAATGGTCAGACGGACTTCGGGATACCACCCGGAATCTAACGGTCAGGCTGAATGAATGGTACAAGAATTAGAAAGGTTCCTCCGGGCTTATTGCCATGGGCAACAGCACGACTGGGCAGAGTTCCTCAGTTAGGTGGAGTACGCTCAGAACTCATTACGTCACTCTGCTACCGGCCTAATGCCCTTTGAGTGCGTGCTTGGGCGTCAACCCCCACTCTGTCCTTGGGATGGTGAATCTTCGCATGTACCAGCTGTCGATAGGTGGTACCGCAGGGCCGAGCGGGTGTGGGAGGGGGCACACACTTCCATCAGCAGAGTGGTTGGTAGGTTCAAACGTATTGCAGATCAACGTAGGAGGGAAGCGCCTGGTTTCCAGGCAGGAGATCGAGTCTGGCTCTCCACTCGGGACCTCAAATTACAGCTACCATCACATAAGTTATCCCCTAGATAACTGGGACCCTTTCTAGTGGTAAGGCAAGTGAACCCGGTAACTGCAATCTCATATGTGGGTTCACCCCATATTTCATGTGTCCCTCTTGAAAGCTGCTGTGACAGGTCCGTTGGATGGGGTGGAGGTGGAAACCACAACCCCTGCGGCGATCGAAGTTGAGGGGGCCCTGGCTTGTAGAGTTAACCGGCACTTGGACCCTCGTAGGCGTTGAGAAGTCCTTCAATATCTGGTGGACTGGAAGGGGTATGGCCCCGAGGAGAGAAGCTGGGTCTCTGCCAAGGACATTCTGAGTCAGGAACTAATCCGTGACTTTCACAGAAGGTGTCCTGAGAGGCCGGCTCCTCAACCCCAGGGCCCTCTGCTGCGGGATCCTAAATTAGTGAGTCCTCCCAGAGAGTAATAGGGCTTCATAAGCTCAATTACTCAGTTGCTAGGTACCAAACGACAAGTCCACCTGTGTTGTGTTAGTTTCAAGTTGTGTTTTAATTAAACTTGTCGTATGATTGGCTGTGTGTGGGGTGGTGGGGTTTTATAGGCTGGCTGGGACCCTGAATCTGTGCGTGTTCACCCAACTCT
Organism: Bryconaethiops microstoma; assembly: GCA_037577275.1. Classification (NCBI taxonomy): domain Eukaryota; kingdom Metazoa; phylum Chordata; class Actinopteri; order Characiformes; family Alestidae; genus Bryconaethiops; species Bryconaethiops microstoma. The sequence continues at coordinate 21,132,517 of JBBJLS010000140.1, read as the reverse complement.
ATCCTAGCAGGTTGGCAAGGAAGGCATGGCAGGGAAAGGCTGGGTTGTAACGGAAGGTCTGGGCTCGGACTCAGGATGCAGGGGAATCAGTGTCTGTGAATCTGTCTCCTCCTATGTTTACAGGCTTGACTCCTCACTTGCAGTCGCATACTCTGTGCGACAAAGAAAACAGAGAAGAAGAGGGTTCGGGTGGCAAGATCCCTCTTCTATGTTTATGTTTGTTTATTCAGAGCGAAGGTCCTCTGAAGTTGCTTTGAAACGGTTTGACATTAAAAGAACTTTATCGCTCAGACTGACTCCTGCCAGTGTGTCTTTCCCCAGACGAGCCTGACATAAACCTGATCATCTAAACTTTTTTTAATGTCTCAGAAAGTAATAATAATAATATTATTATTAACAACCAGAATGTATCAAATTGTAATTACATCTCAAGGCAGGTAACTTATACATAAATAATAATCTTATGCAGTACATTGCAGAAAATTAGGCATTATAATTTAATCATTTTTTTGTTCCCAGAAATTTTCAATAAAACATCCACTGTTACCTGCTTTAATCTGTATAAGATTAGTGAGTAAACTAATGATTATTAATATGATAACAGGTTCTAAAGTTTTAAATGGTAGCACACAACTGAAGTCTCTCTCTCTCTCTCTCTCTCTCTCTCTCTATCTCTCTCTCTATTATCCCTCTCTCTATCCTCTTCCTCTCTGTCTTTCCTTTGTATCATTCCTCTCTCTCTCTCTCTCTCTCTCTCTCTCTCTCTCTCTCTCTCTCTCTCTCTCTCTCTCCCTCTCCCTCTCCCTCTCCCTCTCCCTCTCTCTGCACCTGTGAAATACTTGGTTTCCAAAAGTGAGGGAGATTTTGGCTTGACACATTGAACAAGTCGGTCCTGTTCTGCACGAGGCCCAGTTTGCCAGAACTACACGAATAAACACTTATTCACACTTGCACAAACACACACACACGCACATCCATTCTTCTCGGCAGCTGGAGGCCCGCGGCCAGGATTAATGCCAGCTTATGCTTGAGTGCTACACATGTACTCTGCAGTTCTGAAGCGGAGGGTAAAAATAACCCGCGTGTGGGGTGACTACATCATCTTTTACAAAAAGCTGCCTCTTTACCCTTTTCCCCAGAGGACTTAATGCTTTTAGCCAGCTTAGTTTGTTTACTTAAATTCATTTTCTGCAGTGTCTTTTTGAAGATTCCTCTCTTGCACATACAGGCATTAAGCACATTCTTATGGCATACATGCTCCCGTTAAATCACTTCGTTTGAGGAGCTGTCGCCATCCTAAACTGCACTGCATTAGGGTCTGTAAGGATGATGACAGGGTTTAAAATACCACTGAGGCCTCTTTGCATGTTTTCCACACAGCGGCGTCACAGTAAATGGAACGTGATTTCCCTGCGCTGCTGTCACCCGTCTCTGCGCCCCGTATTGATGACTCACCAACAGCTCCATACACACGAAGACAGGATTGACCTTACAGAGGTCTCCGATCGACACCGTGACTAAGCGCTGAATGGGTGATGGGTGAGACGGTCCAGCGATATTTCAGTTAGCATGAGGAAGGTCAATAACCACACATAAAAGATGAGAGATCCACACTGGCAGGAATGAGTCAACTAGTAGGGAAACAATACAGAGAGAGAAAGAGGAGCAAACATGAGCATTTCTCTCCATCTCCATCCCTCACACCCTCGCATTTCCACTACTGTTTTACTCTCTCTCATTTACACACTCTCTTATTCTGTATCGTTCACACTCCACTTCTCTCTTTCCCTTTATCTATCTATCTATCTATCACTTTCTGTCATTCTTTATCCTTTTCTTTCTCTCTCTGTCCCCATCTTTCTTTCTTATTGTCTACCTCAATATTTACCATTTTTCCTGTCTTGCTATCTCCCTTTCTCTCCCTCTCCCTAGTTCAATCTCTTGCTCTATCACTTCCCATCATTCACTCTCTCTCTTTTTTTCTCTTTGTCTCTCATTACCTCTCTTTTCCAAGCTCTCTATCCCTTTCTCTCGATATCTCGTTCACTATCTCTCTCCCTGTCCCATTCTCTTTCTCTCTTGTTCTCTACCTCTATATTTATTTTTTCTGTCTTTCTTTATCTCGCATTCTCTCTCTTTCCCTAGCAATATATATTCTCTATATCTTCTCTTCATGTATATCTTTCTCTCTTTCTCTATCTCTCTATATCTTTCTCTGTCTATATATCTCCTGTACTTCTTTCTCTATACTTTACTTTCTCTTTTTCTCTCTTTTTCAGCTCTTTCTATTTCTCTCTCTGTCTATATCTTTCTCTATGGCTCTTTCTTTCTGCCCCCCAACCCCCCCCCGAGACACACACACACACACCCATGAAGCATGTTCCATTCACGGTCTTCCACTGTTATAGGCAAATAAAAAGTGTGTAAGGTGTCATCGGGGAAGAACACACACTGCATCTGCGTAACTGTGTTTCCACTGTCTGTAGGTCAGAGCGGAGATAGAGCTAGAGAGAGAGAGAGAGAGAGAGAGTGTGCAGGTCAGGTACAGTGAATGAAATGTCTGCATTGGTGCTAATTCGTTTATTAAGTCTATTAGAGTTTATGGGCCGGTGGGCAGTTACTTACATTTATTACTTTCCAATCTCACCGATCTTGAATAATAAAAGTGTCATTTTTCATTTTTAGTTTCTTTACAGTTCAGATAACTAAATGGCACAAAATGGGTATGTAAATTTACAAGAGAAACTTGGAAGTGTTCAGTACTCTGCTGTAATAGTGGCTGATTTATTACACTGTGCAGTTCCAAGAAGTAGCACTTAACCTGAAAATCAGAAACCATGTTAAAGATGCCTGAAATGGACCTAAAAGGTTTAAAGGAGGCCTGATGCAAGTGTAGAGAGGCCTAAAAGAGGCATAAACAGGTCTAAAAGTGGCCCAAAAGTGGGCTAAAAGAGATTATTTATTTATTATTATTAATCATTTATTTGATTAAACTCCTAAAGCACCTGGGCCAACAAATCAGTGCTCCATAGTTCCTGATTTCACTGCCACCCCACACAATTTTACAGGAATAAGGAAAAAATTTAATTGGCACCCTTTGACTAACAATTGCAATCAAATGAACAAGAATAACAAAATTGTATTCAGCATGGAATTTGTTTCCTTATAATAATTTCTAACATCTTGTGAGACTTACAATATTCCCTTACAAAGTCCCCATCTATGCTCAGAGGGGTTTTGCCACTGTCTCTTTGTACCTCAGCCATTTGCCACCTAATACAGCAGCAGCTGTTCATATCGCATGTATTTGCCTGAGCTGACATTGAAGCAAAAGCCTGCAATATGAAAAACCCGTCCTTGCAAATGTCTCCAACACCATGCAAGATTATAAGCACCCACCGAGTCAGAGTCTTAGCAGAGTCCTGCTAGGGCAGACTTATAAATGCAATTTTGATTATCAATGGTCCATTTCACTTTTTAATTGCACTGTGTACTCATGGTAATGTTTCACAGCCTTACTGCAATGTAATGAATTGCCCACGGCCCAAGAGGAAACAGACTCTCTTACATTAATTGGCCCTGTCACCCTAAAGCCATTTCTCTGCTGCCCATTCATGATGTTGTGCATTCCACAGCCATGCCACAGACATCTCTTAATCCCATTTGGTGGAGGATAATCATATTCCTGAGCTTTCAATTGAAAATACATTTCCGTTAAGAGGAGCTAACACATTCACACAAGCTCAGCTTCTCAAGGCCCAGGATGGGAGAGACAGCAATGTTAGCCTGGTTCTTCAAAATCACACTTTCAACTCAAGGATGATATCTTGGATGACCCAGACAAATCCTGGATGAACGACAAGCATAAGGAGGGAGGTGCACTCCATAAGTGGTGAGCCTGATGGAAGTAAGCAAAAACTGCAAATCTTATTTTGAGCAGCTTTAACTGTGTATGATTTACAGTCAAGAAAGATTTGAACTAAGCTACTTAAGCCATTGGTCATTAAAATTATGAACTAGTATTTTCATGTGTTGGGTAGTTTAAGGTGCTGCTGCCCCACAGAAACAGTGTATTTTAGTATCTGGGGCCTGTAAAATGTCCTGAAACCTCATCAAGCCTTCAGTCAGGTGGAAAGAATCATGGTGGGGGTGGGTGGTTATAAAATAGTGTGTGCTGGGTGCTTGAAAGGGGGTGGGTTTGGAGGGGGGCGTTCTGCAACCACATAGGTATCGTCCTCAAATATATTACCACTAAGTGGAAAGTTGCAGTGACAAACCAACTGTGTGGTTGAAAGGAACAGCAAGATAAAGCAAGATTAGAAAATGTGCTTGACCAGAACATGCTGACCACACTAGATTAGTCATTCTGGCCTCATTCTCCTTTCACTTATTCAACTGGATTCTCACTTTACAATGATGCCATGTATGACTAGTTTTATGCACAACACACAAAAAAAGCCTAATCTTAGACAGACACATTATCAGAGAGGAGACTGGCTGAAATATGATAGAGATCAATTGTGGTGTTCAGCATGTAATGTGAAGTCGCCCCTTAATAAAAAGTGAAAGCTAGCGGCCTTCTTGATAAACAGTGTAACCAGAAAAAAGCCCCATTTGTTGGGGAGATAAACACATGCCAGAAAAACCTTTTCAATTAACAAAAAAGCCTGTAAGTTGTGTTTTTTGTCATATTTCTAATATATTGTGGCAAGCGTGAGAGAGAGAGAATATAACAACTATGCACATGAACCACCAGTCCACACAATTCACACATCAGGTATTTACTCCCCGTTCCCAAATATCTGTAAACACCAACATTTCCCCAAAAACATCCCTAAACACTAACATGCAAATTTCCCGCATTGGCTCATTCCACTCGCTACAATACGTCATTTAATTTCAAACATTTCTGAAAATCACCTTTCCCCATTTTAGCAGAGGAGTCTGTGGCCACTCATCCTAAACATCTTAAGTGTTTATTTTAAGTTGAATACTGAAGTGATAAATACATTACAGTGATTATTTAAAGTAACTTTAAACGTACTTTTTTCAAATGTCTACAGCATAAGTACTGATGCTTACATTAGAATTTAAAATTTCCGCTTAAACATTTCCCTGAAGAAGTTTTATGCAGCTTACATAATAAAAAGGTAAGCGCGAGGTCAAAATTCAGGAGACAGTTTATAGCAGGCCTATTCAACTAGCGGCCCGTAAATCACAGTGTGTGATTTATGTGATATAATAAAATTATGGGTTTTGGATCATGATTGACTGATAATCCAAGATTGGTCATCCGCTGTGTATACAATTAGCCAATCCGAGCACAGAATGCGGGATTTGTCCGAAAATGGGTGTGTTAAAAAAAGCAGAGCAGAGCGGAAAAGGCTGGCAGTATGACTTAAAACACCAGCCTGGAGGTGTCGTGAAGATAACACAGGTCAACAAAAAAAAAAATTTTTTGTAATCATCAGAAACCACAACACACTTTTCTAAACCATTTTTTCATGCTGATTTCAGATCTGCTTTCAGTTTTTTCAGTCACATCAACTTTTTGAATTATGAGTAATATTAGATTTGCAATAGACTTGCATGCGGTTTTTATTAAACCACAGACACCGATCAAGTACCTGTTTCAATACTTTCAGTGCAAAGTCAGATAGGCGCACACTGTGGCATAGATATAAGGATCAGTGTAAGTCAGACACCACTGTTTCTTCAAAAACGCTTAGTATATGACTATTACATGCAAATTATACCACTATCATGCAATATATAACTAGCTTCATCACAAAAACTGTACGTGTGGGAAAAACTAAACAGAGATTTGAAATCAGCATAAAAAACACTACAAAACCCACATAAACTTATCTCTGATTATTTTGACCTGTTGCCCTGTGTAATTTAGAGTTGACAGATATCTCTATGAAGACTTAAGGAATTTTTTTAAATGGAAAATCTAAACTTTACTGTGATTTAGCCCATGACTAGCTATAACTCCAGAAAACTGAAGAAGTGGGAATGACAGACAGAACATCATAGTGACTTTGTATCATTCCCTATACAAGGGGGTATTATTACCTTGTGCATTTTACAATCATCCATGTCCAGAATAATTACTTCTCCTATTAATATAAGAAAAGTAGTGCAATAAAGTGTCAATATATGAAATCCCAGAGCTTGAGGGTAAAAGTTGAAGTTCATTTAAAGACAGAACAACTTGTGAACATTTAAAAAAAAATGAAAAAGCCACTTGACTAAAATGCTTGAGTGAGGGTGTGTTATTTATCAGCGAGGCTCAGGTGAGATCAGCTGAGTGATGTGATCAAGAAGCACTGTACCTGCACTTAATCCCCTCACGCGGGGTTACCTAAGACCCCCATGACTAAACAGCTTCTCGGCACAGTTCTGCTGAGAGATGATGCTGACACGTTCTTTGATGATGAAAGGAGAGAAAATGAGCTGTTGGTGGGGAGAGAAACAGGCTCATTAAAAACACGTGTTGCTGGGCTGTAGAACGGGACCCAGAACAGAATCCAATTATCACCTGCCTCTTTCCCACCGCCGCATCAATAATCCATTACAAAAGAAGCCTCCACAGAGATGCACCTCAAACAGGGTGGCGGGGCTGGCGTCTTACCCTCCGCCACCTGTTCCACCACCACGCTCACATAGGCCCTTCTGATCCAACTCACATCACACATACACACACACACACACACACACACACATACACATTCTCTCTCATCTCGCCACTCAGCTCTTCTGCTGCCTTGGGCCCGGAGCTCTATAACCCTCCACACACCGCTGCACTATCTCTATAATTTGACTGTGTTATGTTGCCTTTCTTCAAATAAGATGCGTGTGTGAGAGAGTGGCTCTTGGATTTGGTTAAGAGGTTCATCATCTCTTTCCTGTACAATCACACTAGCTTGTTTTTATCCCAAATGGTTATGCATATGTCCCATATTTATAAAAATATATGTATATATATATTTTTATATATATAAGATATACTTATATACATATGCATACTATATATAGATAGAATTATTGGCATCCCTCAAGTAAAACAAATCACATAAACAATGCAGATAATAATTCAAATGCTTCTTAAAATTGTTTGATTTTTTAGCAGTTATCCAATAGAAATAATTCAAGTAAAAATTATTTTATGAGCAGCATGTTCTTTCAAAAGTATAAAGAGAAAATAACTGCCAGTTTAAATTAAAAAATGCATAATTATGGGAAATTATCCTTCTTTTATAGCTCCCACTCTCCAGGAACCCAGCAACAGTTGTTGTCTATGACCACAGGTTACACATACGAAAAATGAAAAAAATTTCTTTGTCGTCAAGTAACATAGGGTAAGACCAAAGATCTACACAGCAGATGTGACAGATGGTTGCGGACATGCACAGATTAGGAAAGGGATATATAATATAAAGTAGTTGAATTTACCAGCAACTGCAGTTTGGGCAATATTGCAAAACTTTTGAAAAGCATGGTTTTAAAAGTTGGAAATTTGGCAGGAAAAAGGACACATGAGCATTCTGCCCCCACGCACAGTGCGGAAGATGGTAAGAAAGGCAAACAGGAAGCAGAGATCAGTTTCAGAACTGCAGAGTTCAGCTGACTCTTTCGAAAATCAGCTGCCAGATGTCACATCCATGACTAGAAGCTTTTTGGAAGATTTCCACAAAAGAAGCAAACCACAAAATGCAGTGGCTGAACTTTGCAAAATGTCTTTGGAACCACAGATGGAATTGTGTGGTGTGGTCAGAAGGGACAAAAATTCAACTTCTTGGTTATGCATACTATCAACATATTTGCATATAAAGAAAAGCACCTGAAGGAACTGCAAATGTACATAGAAGAGTGATTCAACAAGTGTTCTCCAACCTTCTTAAGCAGCTCTGTGCACTGTATGCATGTTTATATGTGTGTGTATATATATAGGCTACAGGGTCATAGATAAGTAGCCCACCTCCGGCGATAGTATGACAAGATGAACGAGCTAGTTGATTGTTTTTACTCACTTGCGAAGAGTCAGGAGCCCCCGACGTTCCCCGGCCCAATGTCGTATTTCATAATCATTTTCCAATACTTCTAATTAAGCATGACAGCGGTGTTGTAGGCGGGCGACTATGAGATAATTCATGTCAGTGGTTTTAATGTT
>JBBJLS010000140.1:21091365-21111764 GCA_037577275.1 Bryconaethiops microstoma | reverse complement strand
GAGAGAGAAAGAGAGAGAGAGAGAGAGAGAGAGAGAGAGAGAGAGAGAGAGAGAGAGAGAGAGAGAGAGAGAGAGAAGGAAGGAGGACTGGAGGTGTTGTTGCAGCTGAGGCACAGGGGACACACACAAGAGCACCTTAACCTCAGTAAAGTACAGCCATCAAATCCTTCACCTGCTCTCCTCACTACTCACATCATCACACTGAATCTGTTTATCATGAAAACTGATTCACGGTTAAGACCTAAATTGTTTTGTGAGCAATTTGCTCAATTTGCTTCTGTGGCCAGACGGTGTCTGGAGTCAAGCGTTCTAGTTAATGAGAAGTCATGAGTTTCCATGCTAACAGCGACCACAAAACTGACCTCAGCTGAACCTTCTGATTTTTATCCAACCTCAAACCACAAGAAGAACATGTTTTGAAAGGCTGCTCCAGGATGAACAGAAGAAATGTATTGTTTCAGGTTGCTGTTTTGTGAAATATGCTTCTGTAAAGCAACCATGGGAATAAGAAATGTGCTACATAAAATTTAGGATGATTTGTATTATTATTAATACCATTACTGCTATTAAATACAGATAAATACTGCTAGTATTTTGTAATTTGTAAACTTCCAAAATACCACCAGTTTGCCTTGCTGTAGATTCTCCAAGCCTGTAAAGCTGTACTAGATGGAACATGATTATAGAAGATAATGATGATGATGATAAAAATGTGCTGTCTTTAGCTAAAATTTGGTGACAGTGATGTCTATAACATGTGATTTACATCATTTTCATACTCATCAAACCATTCAATGACCCTTGATGCTTTGTGGATGGAGACGCTTTTTTCCTGGAAGAGATAACATTATCAGGACAGCAGTGATTTATCATAGGATGAAGTGCCATCTCGATCCAAAATTGAGCTATAAACCACAGCATGTGCATAAGTTCAGGCACCCTTTCTTTCAGAACTTACTAAGTGCCCTTTTTGCCTCAAGTGTTTCTTGCAGCAAGCTAACAGTCTATTTCACTTCTTCATTTAGAAACTTTTTCTTTTCCTTGCAGAATGTTTTTAGTTCAGAAATATTCACAGGTGGTCTTGCATGAACAGCAGTTTCAGGTCTAATCACAGATTTCCAGTACTATTTAAGTCTGGGGATGGTGCAAGCCAATCTAAAACAGTTTGAGGTTCATTTTAATGTACGCAGCACTTCATTCCAAAATGGCCCAGTCCTGTGTTGTGGGTTTTGCTTTGCCTACCTGATAAACTTATGGGCAGTTTTGAACTGTTTCAGTGGTTAAGTTTCCTTGGTCTTCCATGTCTTGTCTTGATTTTGACAGCTCTCCTTATCTTCAGTTTCCTAATTTAGATATCTTTGTATTCTTCTCTTGCCTTGGAAAGCCCATTTTTTTCAGTTTCAGATCCTCAGTCGGGTGCTTATATGAGCTCACGGCTGTTGAATGTAACCCAACACCTTGAGAAGTTTGAAGGGTCATATAATAAATCTCACTTTGAAATTATATTTATCTGAATTGGATTAAGGCCTAATAAGTCAAATATGATCCGAGACCTTACCAAGAACAATATTATTCATGGACTGAAATCTTTGCACATGGTACTTTTTACCCCAGAAAGAGTGATAGAGCATGGTGTTGGCAAAACTGAATGTTGGAGGCTGTTATTCTTCAAATGTACAGTTTTTATTTGTGAACTGGCCTAAAAGAACCACCTAAAATGCAAACTGCCAGTCTGTAAATCTGAGGTTACAGTCTGATGTGACCCACAGTCAATATGAAAGTGATTCATACCTGAATTCATTCATCACAGAGAGACAAAATACTTCTATGAGGGAAAACGGCTTCCATATCTAATAGACGGCGCTTTATATGATGAGAGAATGATGGCGCCTTCTTGCCCCCGGAGTGCACAGTGCTGGATGAAGAGTCAGGCTAAATGTCTCATTGATCTCTGTCTCCCACAGCACAGGAAACCTGAGAGTGCAATGCTCCAACAGTGAATACACATTCCATTAAAACGTCTAGACTTAAGCCATAACTGCTCTTAAAAGAGGATTGGCCATTCAATAGGCATGCTTTCAGCCGAACATAACTTTTAAAGTACAGAATGAGTCAGACTTTCTGGTCCATATAGAAGGAGGAGGAGGGGTGGACTAGAAATTCGACAGAACTTCAAAAAGAGCACATGTGAGCCTCTGTTTTTTTCTACCTTATTTTTCTGCTTCAGAAAACATTATCCAGAACAGCAACCTTTTTCTCAGCAGGGCTGCTGAATTTTGGAGAAATATTCTTCTGCCTTTTATAGCTGCCCTACTTTGGTTAGATTGGGTTTCAGAGAGTGTGTCAGGCCTTCAACAGAAAACTTGCATCAGTAGTAAGCTGGCTGTAACATTATGAGAACAGAAGATTCTTAAAGCACTACATACAGAAGATTCAGAATTTAATGAGACACACACACACACACACACACACACACACACACACATATATATATATATATATATATATACACATCTAGTAGACTACACATTCAAAAAGCTATCTCGAGTCCAGGCTCTAGTGGTAGATGCTGTTTTTTGGGTGGTGAGCTATGCATTGCAAGATTTTGTTTTATTTCAGTTTATCTTTGAATGAAACACTGTTCAAAAAGTAAAACAGAGCGCCTGATGTCAACTGTACACTAAAATCACTGCACATTTCAGAATCTTCCCTTTCTTGGCCATCCGCCTTTTTGCACAGTTATCGTAGGGAAAGAAAGACTGTCTTCAACTAGTCAACTGTTGTCCCCACCGATGAAAAGTAGATTTACTCCTCAACTAGTCAGCTAGTCAATGCAACCTCTAGTTTGTGCAAATTGGTACTTTGTGATTTTACAGTGAGTACTATACCCTCAATTCTCTTTGACAGTAATTATTCATGAACTCCCTGAAGCTGCCTCAGTTGTATTAACATTTAAACAGAGACCAGAAACCAAGTGTTAAAGACAAATTAGTATGAACAGCTGCTTTGTTTGCGGTGCAACTGCTTTGTATTTCTCTATCCAAAAAAAAAAAAAAGAAAAGAGTAATGACAGAAGTAGACATCTTCCAAGGAATCGAAAAGGAAAGGAAAAACTTTCCTATCGCGGCCGATCACTTGTTCAACCACGTCCACGTGTCACACTTCACTCAAAGGAGGAAAGAGCTTCTGACTCTTTTAAATGACTTCCATTATTTATCTGGAGATGGGAGAACAGTGCAATGGGAGGTTAAGGGGAAAGAGGCCAATGCTGAGTTGTCCGACCGTACTTGTAGAAAGCCTTTCAAGCCAAATTCCACACAGTCTGATTCAATTCACTGGCTCCTATGCTTAGCAAGCCAGACAACTTTCAGCAGGCTTTGGTAATAACATCGTTTCATTTCAAAATCTGCATACGTGGCCTACCGGCATGCTTCTCTCGGACCTAGGCCAGAAAACACACACAGCCCCTCCTATTCATTACCAGTCCTGAAAGAGCACAAAGTCAGCACTATGAAAGATGTTTTAGGAGTAAAAGGAATAAACAAGTTCAAAGTACAGTACAGGGCAAAAGTAGAGTACCCTTTCAATTTTTTTAATTTTCAATTCTTCCTTTTCAGCATCAGGAAAAAGCAAACATATTTAACAGAAACGCAGCTTCAGCAACTAAATGTAACAACTTGCATCCACCCTTTGCCTTTTACCACAGCTTCAGTTCTTTTCAGGACTCTAGCTTTCAATTTTTCTGCAGGCATTTTATTACCACACTTTTTTGTTATCATCTCTGAAGTTCAGTCTTAGAATTTGGGTACTGTTTCTCATGAAAACCCTTAAAACTTCCTCTCAAATGTCCAGCTTGAGTGATATGAATGTTCTTTCTGACCCCCAGTGTTGCGTGATCTTTTCTCAGTAAAAGGACAGACTAAAACACCTGAAGATTTTTACCGATCTTAAGTGAGACTGGACAGAAGTGAGATTTTCTTGTATTTCTCAAAGATGAAAGTGCTGCTTATCTGGTGGTCTACCTCATCTTGAATGATCAAATCATTTTTTTCCCTTCCTTATACAAGAGGCGTATTCTGTTTCATCTCCTTATAATTCTCTCCTTTAGCCAATAACAATGCACATGAGAAAAAAATATGTGAGAGGCAGCTGAGGTGTGTGCGGGTAGCTGCTGGTGTGAATGTGTGTCTCTTTGAAGAACATAATGTCAGTGAGAACTTTGGGCTGAATCTCAGACTGCGGTGATTCAGGCCTTTTGTTGGGAGGACGCAGCCACAGCTGGTGGGCTTAAAGATTGGAAGGATGAAAGAGTGCACTATTCACTATATGCGCTATTCTAGATAGATAGTATTACTGATTTTTACAGGAGGTGTACATGATGTAGATAGTGTTTAAAGCGTTTCTTATAGTATTAGTGCAGATCTTTTTCTTTAGGGTTCCAAAGTTTTGCAGATGGGAAATATACACAGTGAAAGTTGAAGGGGGAAAAGGTTTTTGACCTTGCCTCATCACACCACAGCTTCAGCATGCAAAGAATGTGGTGGTAGAGTGGCAAAGCCAAACCGCAGTCTGAGATTCAGCTATGAGGCAGTGTTATACATGCCATTCATCCCATTGAAATAGGCATTTCCCTCGCAGCTGTAGGTCAAATGGATCACACACACGCACACTAATTCACTCTCTAAAATAGCATACATCATTATTAGTTGCAGAAAGATGGCTTGAATATTGAGTTTTTTCTCAAATGGCTCCCCACTCTTCCCCTAGCAAAATCATAAATGCATTATTTGCATTATCTGCTTTTGTGATTTCTCATTATACTGAAGCCCATTTGCAGATTGGGCAGCCTCCTACCCACACACACGGTTGCTTGATAGAGCTTGAGCGCGTGCTAATGCTTATTAAAATCTGTGGCGAGGAGTGACTTGTGTCTAATGTAATAACGCAGAGTTCCTGTTAGCCAGTCAACAATCGGCACTACCTCTAGGGGACTGACACGCTGTCATCATCAGTAATTGGTTAGAATGACATGCCTGCGTTCAGCTGGGGGAAAACGCTAGCGAAAGACAGAGGTTCAGACTCACAACAGGCCTTGCACAGCTTTATAGTGCAGGTCTAGAAAGCCATGCTAGCATATGTAATAACCCATTAAAGTTCATAATGTTTAAGATTTCACACTTCCTTCAGCCTTTTCTGAGCCAAGATCTAAAGCAATTCTTCAAACTGATCAAACCACACCGCTAAAATAAAGTATTGCCACTTATAACGCATCTTTTAGTAACACTGGATGTTTAAAAATGTAAAATCAAATTTGGTTAACATATATCATAGGCTACTTTTTTCCAAGAGGTTTGGGGAAAAAAAGAGGCCAATTATATTATGATCTTTCATATTGAGTGTGCACAGCTTGATATTTTGCATGGTTTGTATGAGTGGAAGATCAGGTCGGCCTCCATGGTCACGCTTGCAGTCCAAATAAATTGCACTAAAGAGCTCATCTTGGTCATAGCAGGGCACAAAAACCTAAAAAGCAACACAGATACACATGCAAAGAGTTATGAGATGACAGCTGACAGAATGATATGGGAATGATGCATTACATAATGATAACTGTTTACAGGTATTTGTTTTTTTATGTATTTTGGTGCATTTATGCCCAGCCTTTTGTTGAATGGGGTGAAGCAATACTCAACACACGCGCTTTTTAGGTGGAGCAAAAAATTATACAATCCCTTCTGGTCGCTGCTACTTACAGAATCAATTTTCACTCCTTTTTCAAAGTTCCCAAAGAACAAAGCCATTGGATCTGGTGTGAAGTTTCAACTACATTAACAACTACATTTTTAGCTGCGAAAAACTACCTGTTCATAAATATAGTTAAAGTGACCAGTCATACGTGAACAAACCACAGCACACAGCGTGAACAGCATGAAATTCTTCCTCTGTATTTAACACATTCACCAAGTGAAGCAGTGGACAGCCAGGAACACAGTACCCAGGGAGCAGTGTGTGGGGACGGTATCTTACTCAGGGTACCTCAGAGGTGCTTAGCAGTCTCTGGGAATCAAACCCACAACTTCCTGATTGCAGGGCGAACCCCCCAAACAAATCTACACAAAATCTCACCACTTCAGCAAAACCAGAACACGTTACATACTGTATTAAGCTGTTGAACATGAAGTTTGACACCAACAGCTTGGTTGACAGCGATTCTGCAGCGCTTTTTGTTCCTACAGGTTGGTTTCTGTCGATAAATGATATTTTGGGCATCAACCAAAACATCATTTACACTTGTGAGAGGTCTTTATTTCCACAAGTTTTATTAAGAGCTCATTCAAGTCACCATGACCTGGATCCACCGAATCCTTGTGTGGGACACACTGATACTCTTAGATCCAGTCTTTACCATGAAGTCAGGATGGCTTAAACAGCTGCTCATATGAAGAAATCTCCCAAATTCGCTTTTTGTAAAACCATGACTCACAAACACTACTAACATGCCTTTGCAACGTACTTCTCTTGTTCAAATGCTGCAGGGATCGTTCTAGTTTAGTGAATCAGCAGGCTTTGATTACTGGCATTTATTAAACCAGCACAGAAATTTCCATCTAGTCGAGTGAGCCTCGGCCAAGGCGGCCACAAAGCGGACAAAAACACAAGAGGGATGCAAATGCAGACATGTCATTTCCTTTCGGAAAGGAATCCCTTTTAGTGTGTGGGAATCACTAATCCCAAAAGCGGACACCATGTTTAATAATATTTTATTAAACCTTTTACAAAAAAAGTACAGTAAAGCCTATGCTACACAATCACAGTGCATCAACTCCGCACACACTGCTTCAAATGAAAAACAGCTTATGCAGCACATACTTTTAAAAATGATGGTTTTGGCACAAGAGCAAGACGGAAATTACCATGGCAATTAAACACGAAGACAAGGACTGAGCAGACACACAGGCCAGTTAGTTCCACATTAGTGTGCACCCAGTTCTGAGTGGGGGGGGGGTAGTGTTTTATTCTGCTTTTCTTGCAGAATAAAACACCATGCCATTATCTGAGGTAGACCAGGAGTGCTGGGAGAATATGCAACCTGATTTCATGCTCAAAAGAGGCTTGAAGAGGAAGAGAAAGCACAAAAAACACTGACAACAACAAAAAAGCAATGGCCGTTTTAAGGACAGCATTAAGTGTGCTTGAAAAAAGGCTATAAAGAGGCCAACATAAAAAGTGCCAGAAACATTACAAAGACAACAATAACCCTCATTTCAATTATGTGACCACACACACACACGCCACTGAAGGCTGTAGGACAAGTGAGCCATTTTCTGCTCCAGCTCAATAAGCGCCCGCTGCTGCATGGTTTGGCAACAGTGACGAGAAGAACATTGATTTCCTCTTTCTTTCCTTTTTAAGACGTGTCGATGTACTTTGCTAGCACTCCGCTTCTGTGTTCTTGAAAGATGTCCAACAGAACTTCTGTTTAACTCCATCTGTGCAGATTTGAGCGTTCTTCCAAAAAGTGATGGCTGTGTTCAAAAAGTTTGCTTCTACACAGCAATATCAACAGTCTTCCCTGCAGGAGAGGGAGCGCAATCAAATCAGCAAAAGCCACCAGGACCCACATTTACAAAGCTTCCCAGATCAGAAGCGTTTATCTAGGATCAGTAAAGTCCTAAGAGAGGAACCTAAACCTAGACCAGAGCTTCTACTCTGAGGAGCTTTATGAACACCAGCCCAGGGCATCTCCCAACTGACGCAACAAAATGTGATTCCTAGGGTTGTAAGAACTAAACCAAATGAGGTCAGTGTTAAAATTCTCCAGGAAAAATAGTTATGTATTAGAAAATTTACAGATAAAATAACCACTAACCTGAGAAAAGAGTTCAAGTTCTTATAAAGCTCAACTCCAAGCCAGGATCCCGAGGGACCATTACCTAAGGGAAGAGAACAGACTCTCTGAACTTGGCATTATACAAGAAACAACAGTCATTTAATGTAATAAAAACACACATGCAATCTACCATACAAGTATAGATCATGCAACTCAAGCTTTAAAAGAAGTTCTCTTAAGACATTTGGAAAAATTGTTCACATCACGTTGATTATGCAAAGGAAAAGAAAAAGTAGCAGCAGCTTTACCAACAGACACTGATACAGACTTTGCACTAGACTTTTAGCAAGAATTGCATTACAGTTCTAATCTAATGTGTTAGTATATCAAAAGATATTTTGAAGGAAAAAAAAAAACATTCTACTACTTGGATTGAGTAATTTTTCCTTTACTTTGAATTTTTTGTAACTGAAGCGTTTAAATTCATTACACGGCAAGAGGTTTATGTAAATATAACACACTATGACACACTACCCAAGTACAAATTTAGGGTTAGAGCTACCTTTACAGTGCTGCACTTAAGGTTTATCAGTCCTCTCCTTGGTCATTACTTTCATTAATAAAAACAGCTTCAAACTTGGAAAAATATGAATCCTGAAAACTAAACTTTATTAAATTCTGTTATTTCAAGCTAGCCAATACATTTCTCATAGTAAGACCAAAAATAAAACGTCATTCAAGAAAAGTTTTATACATACCCAAGCACCGAATGCTTAGCTCTCTAAAGACATTAGGAAGCTATCCAGGTTATTTTAAAAGGCACAGGTCTTACCTCTAGGGTCCTTTTTAAGTATAAAAAGAGAGAGAAAGATTAAAGTTGCGCTTTTTTAAATCAAATGAAACACTTTAAACAGAGTCCTTTAGTGTCGTTTACGTCTCCAGTCTACATGCATTGGTTTAAATTTAAAATCTGTTTTGAAGATGAAGAAACGTTGATGTGACTGAAGGTTATAAGTTATTTAAAAGGGCATTTCAGATTTTATAATGACAGAAAAAGAAAAATAAACCAGGTTAAGGTTTCATAAAAAACAAACTAGGCTTTATTGACAACTGCTGCAAAACATTTTTTGACAGATTTAGTTACCTATTTAGGCAAGCTTACACATGTAGCATTCTGCATTTTATGGAGAGGGTACAGAGACTAAATGGCAGTAAGTACAGTTTGAACGTTTTGTTTTAAACTATGTACAAGAGATTCGGATTTAGCTGCAGTATCCCTTTACATTAGGAAGAGGTGACCCTTGTAGAGATTGTTGTCCCAATCCTTCTTAAGCAGTTTGTGCATGCAGTTTATATAACATGGTATCCTCCATGAAAATCTGACTTATTTTATCTTCTTTTAAACATAAGTAGCCAAAAATAGGCCATTTACAGAACAGGTTTGAAGAGCCATAAATTATTTTAACAAATTAAGGATTTGAGGACAGTCCATCTCAACAGTGTCTATTAGGGCTATATTTCAAAACTCTAAGATACAATGAAAAATATTGAAACCTAATTCTAAATTTACATCTTTTAAGACTATTTAACACAAATAAGAAATAATCAATGGTTGTTGACAATGTCATTAATGAGATTTTTCCTTTCCTTAATTAACGTTCCTTACATTACATAAAAGCAGTGATCTGGTTTAATGGCTTTTTTGATTTCCTAATATTGAGCAGAATTTTGAAATGTAGCCTAAATGGGAATCTGCAACTGCATCTCTATAGATTCTTCGAAAAGCAACACAAATTAAAGTGGTGTCCTGGGACACTCAACAAGTGGCTACACAGTCGTTAGGCTTAAACTTCCAAATTAAATATTTTACCCAACCACTGGAAGGAGAGGGGGGGGAGGGGAAAAAAAAACTATAAACAATGCAAAAAAGCAAAATGAGATAGGAGCAAGGGGAGGAGCAAACCAAAACGTAAAACAAAAAACAGCTCATTTTTAAAATATCTAAACCCTCAAAAACTGTCTTGAACTTTCAATTCTTGAAGCATTCAGTTGCCGATTTGTCGAGATTCCTTTAAAAAAATGTCCAGAGTAAAAAACGAAACCGAAAGACAGACAATTACTTTTGTCGGGTTGCTTAAAGCGTGAGCTGCCATGGGAGACAGTCGTCATGGTAACACATTATGGATGACGTCCTGCATGTGGAGTTCAGTATCGTCCATAGGGGTGTTCTCTGTATGCCCCCTTAGTCTGCCTCTGAGCAGGGGCTTTCCCACCAGCAGGAGCACGCTGTGTTCCATTCCAGTCACCCTGAGCTAAATGAGTACAGGGACACACACACACACACACACACACACACACTGAGTACAGGTTCTACAAACCTAAATGTATGGAACTCTGCTTTGACTAGTCATGTTAAGACATATTACTACTACTAAGAGGAAAATTAACAAAAATGATTTTCTACTTACCATATTGTTCATATCCTTCCTGAGCCTCACCATGTCCATAGTCATAGTATTCTGGTTCTCTGGAAGATTTAATACATCACTTAATGCATGAAGCCAAGTCCGTTACACACAAACTTGATCAATTTAACAACTACATTAAAGTACAAAAAAAAACCTACAATGTTATATGAACTACTGCGAGGTTACCCAAAAGGCAAAAATGACCTAACAAGCCCTCGGTCCTGCTATCTTTTCTGTAAATATTGCCATGGTCCACAATTAACCAAAAATACCCAGAACGGAATAAGATACTCACGCCTGTGGTTGACTGTAGTAACCCTCATAGGACTCATAGGCTGGCTCTGTGTAGCTTTCATCATAAGACTAGGGGATGGGAAAACAGGAGACATCAATCTAGTGAAGCATTTGCTGAGACAGCATGTCCTTGCATGAGCCCTCATTTGTAAAGATTTAGACTTTGCAGAGCAAGACTGAATATACTCAGATTTCAAGCGATTGCAATCACACAGTGACCTTAGTTCAGATGTCACTTACATATTCTTCGTAACTCTCCTGGGCTGGAGGGCGTGGGGGTGGAGGGGGCATTCTCTGGGGTCCTGGAGCAGGGGCACGTGCACGACCGGCTGCAGCACCTCTGGCTGGCTGGGCTGGTAGTCCACCTCGCCCTGCTGGGGCTCCTCTGACGGCTCCCCCTCTTGCTGGCCCACCCCGAGGAACTCCACCACGCATTGGCGGCATGCCACGACCCCTGGAACATGAAAAAAAAATTGCTTAATGGATGGCATTACAAATTAGTGAAGGGACCCAGATTTATAAAAAAAATTCTTCCCCAAATGGGACCCAGATTTATAAAAAAAATTCTAAAGGTCCTGGAGTATGCAAGGAGAAGCATGTGTTCATTATCAAGTTAGCTATGAACCAGGTCAAGTCAGCTTACACTCGTTGCCGTAACAATCAGATCAGAATATATTCAGTCACTATATTCCTTCCTTCGCTCAATGCTCATGTGCATACTACTTCTGTCAAGCAGTGTTAGAAGTGTGTTTTCACACAAACGACAGATAAGGATAATTCACAAACAAATGTGAAGAGTCTAAATACAGTTATTGAGTCAAAAAAGTCAGACCTGAGCCATTAGGCTTGTAATGTGAATGTAGCACAAACGAGTGGACCATACCTGGGTGCAGCAGGAGGTGCCCCACGGCCTCTGACAAGTGGGCCTCCACGGCCTCTAGCACCATGATCCTGATTGCCATTCAGATAACTCATCTCCATGAACTGCTCCTGGCAAATTTCATCCATCATGTCCTACAGAGCAGGGGAGGAAAATAAACAGAGCTTAGCAACACATTCAAACAAGAGAAAACAACTACATTTCACTGGCAAGCGAAAGGCTTGACAAAACACTACAAGATTCCTGTAGAACAGGATGTCTAATATACAGAGAACCTAAAAATAGTTATTGATTAAATAGGAATGTTTAAGCAGAAGACCACTCAGGAGCTGCACACAAGGTCATTAAGCAAAAGGATTAATGTGATTACAGTCACAATCCATAATCAAGAGAAAACAATGACAGTTGTTATGCAAATCTGACCATAATTTTGCACAGCCAAAATAGGACAACACAAAAGTGATTTATCAGATTAAATATTAATCTGTGGCCCTGAGCAAAGTCAGCCAAGCTCTAATTTAACAATGTAAGCAGTTAATCAGTGCTAAACATTAACATATTTGTATCTAATAAATGAGGTAGCCCTGCAAGCAGTGAGAAGTAAACATAAACCTCTGTGCTGCAGTCGAAAACCCTGTCGGCTCTTTGATACTTACAGGGAACAGAAACTTCTTAATCTCCTCCATAGCATGGGCCATGCGCAGGTATGCTTCAGGTGCAGGGGCAAAAACCTCAATAAACACATGGAGCTCCATGGACAGGTGAGCATATTTCGGCTCTCCACTTCTCCTCAGGCCTTCCTCCTGATGAACAAACACCACACATTTTATAAGCACTTCAACCCCTTCTGTTTAACGAGGCTACAAGCTGAAAACTATCTGACTGTAATTTTAACCAATTACCATTAACAAGGAGTTAAGGGCACCTAAACGCAAGTAACAGTGCATCTGTCTGCAAGCTTATTGATGCTAAGATTACACCGGCAACAGACGCATAAAACAAAACAATAGACAGGATTTGCTTAAATTATGTTGACACTAACCATCTGTCTGCTCAGGCCGACAACAGAAAAATCACTGTTCAGTAATGCATATATTCACAATGTTCTCAACTCATCTTTAAGAAACAATCTTTGGGTTTTCTTAACACATCATCCATTCTAATGATCCCCGAAACTAAATCCATTCTGCTAGGATTCAGAATGCACAGTTTCCTCATTTAAAACCATTACAAAAAAAACACAAAAAGCGATGGATCCAAGCAGATGCATAATGGATTGCTTAATAAGAAACCTAGCTATTTTTTAAACAAATAAATGGCAACCACAACTTGTCAGTGAATGGTGATAGCATTTAAGTGAAAGCAGTTATTAGTAATCTAGCATTTAAACTCTCTTGCCAAAAATAAAACCATTAATTTGATCAATGAAACGGAAATGCTCTCAATACCTGGAATGCAACTATTTTATGAATGAGGCTTAAAAGAGCATTCCATATACAACGCATAATGAGATTTCTTACTGTGAACCTGGGAACAGGTTCAAGCATGTGTCAGTCTGTGATTCAGGAAGGCTACAGCACTGCAAAATTTAGTCTTCTCCCTGAATCAATTTATCAGTTAATAATTCTCTTCATGAGTTCAATCTGGTGTGTTACAGCACAGAAAACAATGTATACCTTACAGTCAGCTTAGACTGCATTCACTGCATGCTCTATCCCTTCCATAGCTACAGATTTAGCCTGCACTGAAGTCAATCAGAAATATATTTATCTATGGGCAGTCAAAAACAGCTCAAGGAGAAACCAAGATGAAATGCCAGGTTCATTTCCCCATGTACTTTAAAAGCGTTTTTTGTACCGCATTACCAACTTTAACTCTTCCATTATACCTTTGCACGGAGGACATTGCTCATTCGTTTTCGGGTTTATCAGCTTTTTCCTAGTATTCACTTCCCTATCCCATTCCATGTGACTGCTAATCCATCGCAGACGCCTTTGGTCAGTCACACAGGAACTGGTGAAAATTCACTATACTCCTGTCTGCTCTGAATGGAACAACATTAACAGGTGTTGGATGGAATAACTGGGGCTCTGCAGGCCCTGAAGGGCTGTGATGCAGAGAACATGGACAGAATTGCTGATTTGATGAATTAAAATGGAATCGGTCATTAATGCAGATCCCAGGATTCATTAATATTTCATACAATTATTCATCAGTTTTCTGAACTTTAAATATCAATTCCGTTTTGACAGCATGCCATTAGCAAGACTGCCAACATCAGATGCGTTGCCAAGGTACCACAGGATGCGATGCAGGGCAAAATATGCCACAAAAGTTCAAAGCTAGAGTAAAACGAAGGGAAACGAAAAAAGCCTAAGAGTGTTTGTCAAATAATTAGAGATTTCACCATTGTTAGCAGAGAAAAAAGAGGCATGAAAATGCATTCACCACTCATGAAATAGCATCCAAGTCTGTGGGGATATATTACTACAAGAGGCAACTTTGTTACCACATGCACAAAAAAAACCAAAAACTTTCCAATACGAAAACGGCAAATATTTCCCCCTCTTCACATCAGTGTTCTAGTAGTCAAACAGTAATTTCCCATGACTTGCCAAGCATACGACTTGGCCCGGATCTTTGGAGACATGGCAAACAGTATGCTGTTCTAAGCTTAATAAGCAGTGACGATCTGTATTCCAAATGTTCTCTGTGGTATTCTGCTGTGGCACATCTTGGTATCCCTTTGACATGCAACAGTACATTAATGTGATTAAAAATTTAGGGTCGGTTTCCCGGACAGGGATTAAGACTAGTCCTGGATTACGTAGTGCTGTGAATAGAGATTTTCCATTGACAAGGAAAGGGTAGTCCAAGACTAGTCTTAATCCCTGTCTGGGAAACTGCCCCTTAATGTAATACAAGGTCAAACATAAAACCTTAAAGTAAACGTTATCAAGTTTTCATCCCCTCATAAAAGGCAAATATGGGCAGAGACGGGACGGTGAAATGAGATTTTTCCTTTTGGATTACAGTTTAGTTACTTTGGACACAATTTACCACGTTCGGTCCTCTATTTTTAAGTCATTGGACTCTCATACATTTTATACATGCTCATTTGGACTTTATACACTGATGACTCTGACCTGCTTGCTTCAGATTTGACAGTCCTACTTGATCGCACTTTCATCCAGCAGATCACTAGTTTTACTACTCTAGCATGGAGTAATTCAGCTACCTCTGAGTGAATGGACTAAAATAGATCCCACCCCTGAAAGGAACCAGCCTATTCCACGACAGCACCGCAGTGAACACTAACAATCAAATATAAGGTTAGCTAAACATCAGGGAATTAAAAGTCAAGAGAAAGGAAGAACTAAAACTGGTACGGATAAAAACATGGAAAGGTTGGACTTAAGACCTTTGCACACTGCTCTGAATAAGGAATGATTTACTATGGCTCAAACGGTAAGCACTGCTTTTCTTTTTGTCCCACTTAAAGCAACAAAGACCAATGAGAAGCAAAACAATATCTGATACATCCTTAAGCAAATTACATAACTTGAGACTGAGAGAAAGTCTTTCATTCATCTGCTGATGAATTACTAAAATAGTTACTTAAAAATAAAATGTGTGGCCATGTGTCCTAAGTGTGTTTAAAATATTTCACAGGGACCTGCACTGCTTAAAGCTAATTGCTAATTGTAATGCAAATTTAGTTGTCAGAGAGTTAATGTCAAGGATCTCACACCATTAAGAAAACAGTCTGCTGTGACTGGTTTTTACCTTGGCTTTGTCTCTCATGGAGCCCTTCCCCAGCACGGAGATCTTTGCTCCTGTCTCCTCCTGCAGTCGCTTGATTGTGTTCCCCTGAGGCCCAAGAATCTTCCCAACAAAGTTAAACTGCAAAGAGCACAGACATTAAAAATTTAATTCAGAGAGGTAGGAAAACCAGAGTTTCAGCTTGCCAGACTAAACTTGTTTTCAAGGACTCATTCGATAATATCTTGATCTCTGATCAAGACAAAATTAAACAGAAACCAAACCAATCAAAGGCCAGAGTCTGACTCTGCAATAAATCTATCAATGACACAAAATGTTGAATTGCTCTGAGCAAAAAATAAATAAATAAAAAAATTTAAAAATTGATGAGGGATCACATGAATTTGAGGCAGAAACTCCTCTACGCCAACATCTGGGCATCTATTGCAGATGTAAACCATTTATGGCACCCAAAACATGCAAAAAAAAGCTGTGTGACTAATGATAACAGTGCTGCTGTTTACAATGTGACATCCTTGGTAGGATTCTTGCAAAGGCCACCTCGAGACGACTAAACCCTATTTACACTTTTCAGAAGCAAAGGCAGATTAGGTTGCCAGGCTGGGAATATGATCCGCCACTTCAAACTAAACAAGAGAAATTCCATGTACATGAGTAGAGTGGAAAGACAGTAGAGAAAAAAAATAATGCACAAGGGATATAACACTGAATACAGTAAGGAACAGTACAAGACCAGCACAGAATATTTTCGAAAACTGAAAAACATGAAAAAAAGAATTTAGAAAATTTTAAAAGATAAGAGTTTGAACCAGTGTTTCCTAATCCTGGTGCTGGAGCACTCACACATTCGAAAACTGCAGATCTCCTGCTCCAACACATCCATTTGAGTCTAATGAGGTAATGTTAATTAGCTAATGTGTTTATTTAGGTGTGCTGAAGCAAACACCAAAATATGTAATGCAAGAGCAACACAGCACTGACAAACATTTAACGTTTCTGTATCTGCATACAGAACATTTTTTTTAATCTGAGAGAGGAGATCAAAATGTGCATCCATAAAGCAGCTGTTGTTACAGATCAGAAACCATTAGCCTTCATTCAACACTAGCCTCAATAACTTTGAAAGACATTAATGCATTGGCAACGTGCAACGAACGGCAATCCTTCAACCTCTTTAAAGTGACAGTTCTAGTCTCATTAGGGCTCGTCGGCTCAGTGACAGCCTGCAGATAGATAGCAGATAAGTTTTCAATATCCTATTTTTATATGGAGTGAGTGTCACTGGCTGGAATAATGCCTCTAAGGCAACACAGAACAACCCCAAATACCCCATGAATCAGCAGAAAATGTACAGTCACAGATGTGTGCCTCTTACCTTTGGGTACTGTTTGACTGGAATAAGAACCCGTTCCTTCAGTTTGATGTTCTTTGCTGTGAAGAGATCCAAGTAAGTTTCGGTGTCTTTCTCTGGTGTCTCGTCTTTCTGAACCTTCTCAATTTCTGGGGAAAAAAATGGAGAATTAGTCTCCTCTCAGCTGCATGAGTCGCTTTTACTTGCAATTAGGCTTACTGCTCACTTTGACATCATACATTTGAGAGAACACAGCATGAAATCACAACCGCTGGGGTCATCTGTGAACAGACTTAATTAAAAATGGAAGAATCAACCTCCGACAGACGGAACACTGTTTCACGGAAACAAAACACAGCTAACTAAACCTATGCAGAACTAAAGCAGAGTAAAATACCAAGAAAATGTTGGATGCTAGAGGATGAATATCTACTGTCATTAATAAAGACAAAACACCCGTGGCTAGGGCTTTGATTACTTCTTTAAGTCAGTAAGTTAAACCAGTTCCAGTCACGTATTCTGCCTCAAGAAAGCAGTTTACAGAGAACTTTACAGAGTTTACAGAGAACTTTACAGTGTTTCAAGAGAGTAATGTATTAGGTAAAGCATGAACATTGCTCCATGTCTGCTCGCAGACAGCTGAACAATTAAATATGCACATTACACTAGGACTACACTGACCATGAGCCAACCTCACTAAAACCTGACAACAATGCAAACGAAAATGCACACAACTGACATGATTTAGCATAGAAAATATAGAACATTTAATTCATTTATTTTTAATTACCAGACATTTATACAAAGCAAAGAAATGTCTTTTAGTGACAACTATAAGGCAGACCTTAAGTCAGAGGTTATTACTTTGCATAAATAAAATCACACTGGGGCCCTTAGGTTTTGCAATTGTTTTGCATTGTGCTGTTTCAAAGACATACCGGAGAATCATTATTGATCACCCCCAGACCTCTAAACTAATGAGCTAACAGACTGTAAAGAGAGGATGCATCACCAGCTCATTCTTGGTGGGGTTAAGGCAGAACTAGCCAATCTGTGAGACATGGAAAAACTGATATGAAACCGTCACGTTTGGAATCAACAGACGGTTTGAATCTACAGCAACGGTCCCACTGGGCTTCTGATTTAAAACAGCTGGTGCAGCTGGACTAGAGCAGGAAAAAAAGACGAGGACATTTCCTGCAGGGAAAAGAAATCATATTTAACAGTCAGATTTAACAATTCCTATCCTACACACAAGGTTTGAGTATATTCTCTTGCCAAAAGAGGGATCTATAGAGCTTCACTGAAGTGTTGCCCACTGAAGACCACACACTCAGTGTGCCATGTGGATCTCATACAGGCAGAGACCCACAGTATGTTGAAGGACCCAGTGCAGCAGATTCATATTAAAGGAAAAATCCACAGCAAAAAAATTACAAACAGATCCTGACCCCTAACATAGTTGACCAAAAACAATATTTTGTTGCGAGTGTGCCGGAGCTGTGCCTAAATATTTATATAATATCTGTAGTGTCCATTTTTATATTATACTGTTGTGTTGCATTGTTTTTATTCCGTTGGTTACTCTGTCTACTTTCTTCTTTCGTACTTTCCCAGCCATGCAACTAATAAAGGGTAATCTTAGAAAGAAAGTAATACAAGTCCATGAAATCAAAAATCTTTTTGGTTTCTACAGTAGCCTCATGGATCCACTACAAAATCAAACACGTCTAGACCAATCAGATTTTAACATTTCATTTAAAAAGTAAATAAATGTGGAGTAATGACCATCATCTCCCTTAAGGTTCACAGTGGTACCAGCAAACTAACATTAACGCCAAGTATAAACGGGGCATGCTGAAGCGTGTAAAACACTCTGGGGTGCAGGATACACTGTAGTGATCTTTATCTGAACCGGCTAGTAGATCCTGTTGTGAAGGTTTCATTTAAAAGCAAATAAATCATGTCTAAATGATGAGTAATGAACAACAGCTCCGTTTAGACTCACAGCAGGACCTGCTCAAGGACTTGGATAAGGATTACCCCAACGGGTCTGGCCCTCCAGAGAGTTTTACACATGCCATCACCCACATTTATTCTTAAAAAATGTTTCAGTAAAAGAGAAACTCTATACTGAGCCCCAAATATGGACATCAGCATTCTTTGCACTCAACCACATTTTGCACAGATACACTGAGTATACATACATACATATATTCAATGTACTATATACACATTACACATTTAACACACACAGACCACACGTGATTTTAGTATTCTTTGGCCTCTCTACGCTTTACTACCTCAATACATAACTACTATTTTATTCCTTTCTTTTCCCAAATGTTTGTTGCTCTGTTTCTTGTTAGTGTCTTTGCTGCACTTTGTTACTCTTCATGTTTTGTTGTGTGCGAACGTTTTTGTACATTCCGTGTATCTGGGACTGTAAGAAACACGATTTGGTTCAGTTACATACTGTGTGTGGATAAATGACAAGGAAAGCTTGTCTTGAGCCTTCACACGCCTGACCCGCAGACACTGGTGTAAAAAGCAGCTCCATGTGGGGGAGGGGGGCCGGGACAAAGCACCTTCCCTACAGGGCTGGTGGCGGAAACCCTCCGGTCCCCAGAGTCCAAAAAGACATTTAAAGCCTTCTCATGCTTAACTCACTACAACTAAGACCCAAAAGTGCTTATTTTCGGTCCTAAACACCTCCATTAACTGACACAATATGATCCAGCTTCTGTGCAACGGTGCTCTGTCTTACCAGTCACTTTTGTTCTAGGTAAAATAAACAATATAACTGATATTTAGTGACCTAGCTCGCAAATAAAGATTCAACTTACATGAACTAAATAATACAATTATAACTACTATAATCCACGTCGTTCCAAGTCCTTGCTCTCGTTTACGGTCAAACAAAAAAAAATACAACCAACATCTACTGTTCTAGATCACAAATGAAGGTCTAACTTATAGCAATTGTTTTAATCTTGCCGGAATTGTCCACGTCGTTTAAGGTTGAAAGATCTCCAACTCCTCACGCGTGTTTACGGTGAAATAAATAAAGACTACAAATGACCGAGTACTAGTTCACAAAAATAGGCCTAACTTACAGTAATTGTTCTAATCTTGCTGGAATATTCCACGTGGAACTAGAACCCCAGAAACGTTTTTTTGTTCAGTTACTCTGCAACGGTCGCTCCGGACCCCGCTCGGCTCTTTTACGCCGTGAAAAAAAGCTCCGAAAAGTAGAAAAGAGTAAGTTTTTCGGCCCGTGGGTGTGAGGGAGAATGGATGAGAGAGTGTACCTGCGGAGAGGAGCTTCATGGCGTGGATGAAGGACGCGTCCAGGCTGTCTTTCTCCGCCAGCAGCTGCGGGAGGTACTTGCTCTCGTTCTCCATTTTGAGTTGGACGGAGGGAAGTTTCGGGCTGGGGCCGCCTGGAGCGAAGGGAGCCGCTACGAAAGGTCCACTCTTCCCGCAGGGCTGCAGAGGGAGGCTGTTGTGCCGGGCTGGGCTCTGTTCCGGAGGTTCTACTGGGCTTTGCGGAGTTCTCCTCTCCCGGGCCGTGCGGAGCTGACTGAGCGGAGCGCGCGGACTGCAAATGGAAGAACAGAGCGGCGCGCGCGGACAGAACGAGGACGAGAGCGCGAGGAGCGGAAGTGACGTTGCGGCTCACGAGCTACATGGAAGACCGCCCACTTTTAGAGTATTAGAAAATAAAAAAATATATATACTATACGTATACTATAAATTACTATATGTATACTTTGTACAATTACACATATA
>JBBJLS010000140.1:21075759-21087887 GCA_037577275.1 Bryconaethiops microstoma | reverse complement strand
ACTGACCAGGAGACTGGGAGTCTGACTGACCAGGAGAGTGGGAGTCTGACTGACCAGGAGACTGGGAGTCTGACTGACCAGGAGACTGGGAGTCTGACTGACCAGGAGAGTGGGAGTCTGACTGACCAGGAGACTGGGAGTCTGACTGACCAGGAGACTGGGAGTCTGACTGACCAGGAGAGTGGGAGTCTGACTGACCAGGAGACTGGGAGTCTGACTGACCAGGAGACTGGGAGTCTGACTGACCAGGAGAGTGGGAGTCTGACTGACCAGGAGACTGGGAGTCTGACTGAGCAGGAGAGTGGGAGTCTGGCTGACCAGGTGACTGGGAGTCTGGCTGACCAGGAGACTGGGAGTCTGGCTGACCAGGAGACTGGGAGTCTGGCTGACCAGGAGACTGGGAGTGTGGCTGAACAAGAAACTGGGAGTCTGGCTGACCAGGAGACTGGGAGTGTGGCTGAACAAGAAACTGGGAGACACAGCGCCCATGAGCAGGAAACTGGGAGTTTGGCTAAGCAGGAGACTGAAAGCTGGGAGTTGAGAGCAGAAGACTTGCAACACAGATAAAAAATATTTTCCTCCTCAGTTGCAGGGGTAATGGCTTGACTGCTCCACTTTCTGGAGTGTTTTGGGTGCTGAAAACGGATTTCATTCTCAGCAGCATCAGCCACAGCGTATTCAGATGCAAGAAAAGTGTCTCATCCATCACAGTAACCACAGTGATGTACAGAGACTGGGAGGTCACTTGCTTTTTACTTGGCAAGATGGCTGGCAAAAGAGAAGTTGTACTTCCAGCAATCTGGCTTTATCTGATATGTGCAGTTCAGCGAACAGCCTCATGGTATCCATTTTCGGCCCTGCATTTTCTTTAATGTGCTTACGAGGCAGAACAAGAGGTCGGATACGAGGCAGAGAAGGAGCGCAAGCTGCCTTTATTTAGGCCCAATTCACAGCTGGGGTGGCATGACAGACAGAAACTGTGAGAATGGGGTGGGGAGGGGTTGAGGTGTAAACTAAATTCAGAAGGACCACAACATCACGTAGAGTTTTGAAAAAGTAGTGAAATTGTACTTCATTAGTGATTATTTTCAGTCTAAAACATGTTGTAATACTTCTACATTTGCTCCTTAGAGGCTGCAGAATGGGATACAGAAGGATCTCGTCAGAAGAAAAGCAATAAGAGAGAAAAGAAAATGGCTATGGATACAGATTGCCTCATATGGTTATTATTATGGAAATTGCATATAAACAGAGAGGTCTTTGTTCCATTTGTTGTTTTTCTCCCTCAACAACAAATAAACAACAACAACTAGACCTGAACAATGCAGTTCTATGTAGTCTTGTTGCCACACTATGTTTAAATCTTATTTGGCACAAAGCATGGTCTCTATGAGTGTGTGTGTGTGTGTGTGTGTGTGTGTGTTTGTGTGTGTGTGTGCGTGTGTGCGTGTGTGCGTGTGTGTACACAACTCATTACTCATCTATTCTTTACTTCTTTACACATTAAAGTATGTGTTATCTTCTGTGAACACAGTTCCCCTCTCTGCTGGTGGAGGCAAATGGTGAGTGTTTAGGGTCAGCCACAGTTTAGCATCACTTGGAGTCCAGAGAAACCTTTTTGTCCTGCGAAAGCTCTCAGAGCTGTCACACCTGCTTAGCTCTTTACTACTCTCTCTCTCTTTCTCAAGGTCATCTCTAGCTTACATGCTTCAGTGTTTTGGCTCTATGTGTCTCTTTAACTCTTTCTTCCTTTCACTCATTATGTATACATGGTAATGAAACAGAGGCAGTACACATAGGAAAAGTAATGTTTTTTTGCGCAATTCTATACATTAGCTTGGGGGGGTTGTATGTAAGTGTTCATGAAAATAAACTCCAAACTGCTCAGATAGGATGAACCAAATTAGAAAACTAAGGGAACAGAAAGCACATCCTTTCTGTTCGCTGAGTTTTCTAAAAGGCCAAAATCCACCTCTTAGTGAAACACTATATCACTGAAACCTTTGGGTTGTATGTAAACAAACCTTTTCCTGACCACTGACATGCAATTCAGTTGTACATGCAAACAGAAGAAAAGTTATTACTGTAAGACAGGAGGAAACTGTCATGCCTTGAACATGCAAAAGAATACAAGACAACAAATAAAAGGTCATGTCCAGCTACATGCTCACTCTGTAGCCGGTGGCTATACAGATAAGCTTTCATGCTTTTACAACTGCGATGTCAAGGTTTAGGAGAGAAATGGAGCATGTTGAAAGCTTCTCTTTGTTCAGATTTCAGCTTTGTTCTCTGTGAGCTCTCACTGTTAGAACGGCGGGTCAGGAGTGTTGAATGGTGCCTTGTTTTCCCAAATTAGTGAACAAACTCTCTGAGAGCCATTGTTTTACCCTGATCTCCCAACCAATACCCTGCACAGCAGCCATTTGTCCCTCTTTCTTTCTCTCTTTCTGAACCTTTCCCTTCTCCCCTCTCTCTGTATCCCCCCTCTTTCCAAATTCCTCTCTCTCTGTCTCTTGCTCATTTTCCCTCTCTTTCTTTATTTTTCTCTTTTTGTTTTCCTTTTACTCTTCCTTTCTTTCTCTCTCCCTTCTTTTCTCTCTCTATATCCCCCTTGTTCTCGTTCTCTCTCTTTCTTTCTTTTCCTTTTTCTGTCTCTCCCTTTCTTTCTCTCTCTGTTCTTCCTCTCTCCCCCATAGCGCTCTCTTTTTTGTCTCTCCATCTCTCTTTTTCCATCTCTCTGTCTTTCCCTTACTTTCTCTGTCCCTTCTACCCCTCTCCATCTCCCTCCAATTCTGTCTGTACTAATCTTTCTTTTTTCTCTATTCTTTCTTTGTATCTCACTTTCTTTCCCTGTCCGCCTGTTTCTCTCCCTCTCTTTTTTTCCCTCCCTGTCCCACTTCTCTGTTTCTCTTGCCCCATCTCTCTCTCTCCCTCTCTCTCTCTCTCTCTGCACTATTTTCTACTCATTGGTATGAAGTTACTCTGATAAAAAAGCTTCTACAGCTTTGAATGTTTTTTGATTAATTTCAGTATTGATGTTGTTTAGGGTGAAATGAAAAAACGCACTGTCCAGAGAGTCAGTTAAATAATAGATTACACAGAAGAGACGTCAACTATCAACCTACTTCAAAGAGGTCAAATCAGTTTTCCTCAAAGAACAACATGTATTCCTCCACATCCCAACGGCACAGGAGTTCAGAAATCTCCTAATTCATCAACACTGGTTTTGATACCTTTTTTACGTTCAAAAAGCCCTCAGGCACCACAAGCTTTATAAGAAAGAAAAAAAGAATTACACACTGCCTCAGATACACTAATGATGTAGGAGTGATTGATTCAAAGGACATCACCCTCAAAGCCTTTGCATGTATGCACACTTAGATGCAAACACAAACGTATGCTCTTTTTCTGTGAAGAAAAGAGTAAAACACTGAGTCCAACCTGCTTCTCATTCTTTGATTGGTACATATGCCTGAGAAACACATATGCACTCCAAACTTATAATGACAGGAGGAGGGTGGAAAAGGTGCCTTCATGTGCCTCAGGCCTAAAGGAGCTGAAACAAAGTCACTGTGATGATCTGCAATGTAAGAATGTCCACAGCCGATGGCATGTCAGTCTGGCTTAAAAAAGTTTCAAGATCATTTTAACAATTTAAGTTCTCAGTGTGTGTGTGTGTGTTCTAGTGTGTCTCTTCACATCCATTATGGCCAGTCATGTAAACTCTGGTCCCATAAAATCCACAATATTGTGAATTTCTGATAGCGCCCCTTGTCAGACCCTATTGGACATTAAAAACGTATAAAAGCCATTCTGTGTTTTTTTAAAAGCTGGTAATAAGCATGATATTTTTTGAGCTTGTGTTTTGCTGTTTTACAGTGACTATCTCAGTAAAGAATCCTGGTATGGATCTGCCACCACTGTTAAGTTTTTCTGACAATTGACTGAAACCTGGTTAGACTACAGCTTGTATTTGCAATCAGTAACATCTCTCAGTTTTTGAGAGGCCTAAAGGGACTTTTTTCCTCAAGAAACTGGTTACACCCGTTATATATCAACTGATTGGTCCTGACAGTTGATTTTACTGTCAGTACCTTATTAAGTTGGCGGTTAATCAGAAATATAAGGCCTTATAAGTCCAGCAATTGAAGGCTTAATGGATGGGAGAGCTCACTTGGCTGTTTCTACCAAATAAGGTAAATGAAAATGAAAATGAAATCCTGATTACCCAAGTTTCTGTTGAGCTTTTAAAAATTAAAAGACTATTATGGCAATATCTGTAGTATCTGTAATATCAGAGTTTAAATACAACAGGCACCGTGGGTCCAGGCCATAAAAATTTAACAGAAATGACACATATTTCTTTTTTATTGCACAGATATCAGAAGTCCTTCTTGAAGGGTACTCCTCTGTACGTTCATGGAGTTATAAATCCTGGCTGTGAAAATGAAGATGTTTCATCATGTTCTAGGGTTTAAAGTAATTAGCATCAGTTTCATTCGCTGCAGAGTTAGCCAACAGCTGCTCACCCCAGGATGCCTTCAGGATGTCCTCCAACATCTTACTGTGGTGTCTCATCTCTCTGGCATCTCTGATTGCTGCTGCATTCATGGAGCCCAACCTTTGGTCTGAGGGTCGACTGCGACTGTCTCGCAGCATCAGTCAAATGTGGCCTTTAGCTGGGTCGACTATTTCAAACTGAATGACTCCTTGACTGTCGCAGATGAGCAGTTCAAGCAAGCCTTAGGCCTTGATTATGCCAGGAAAGGCAGAACAGTGTCAGGGTCTTGCTGAGCTATCTGGCTAAGCTCAGTTTGAGCTGGTGGTTAGGGTACATTCATTGTACCTGCTCTCCACAGTGAACTACTATCATGGCCCAAAATGAACCACTTGGTTATTAGCCTACAGTGGTTTATAGCTCTTCATTTTCTTTTGCTTCACTTTGAATCTGATTTGTCCTTGAGGTTCCCTCCACATGTGGCGATTGGCATTCACGTCACTCACTCTCGACCTTCATTTGGCAGCTTGCCAGCACGTTAAGAGCCCTTTTAATTACCTAAGAATCAAGATTATCTCCCTGGTTGCCTGTCTGAACAATTTTCTTTTTTTCTTCTTCCCCCTTACTCCAAGCAATCTATCTATTGGAACAGAGTAGACAGTTAAGCAAGTCCAAGGTCGGTGACATTATAGTTCCACTGAACCCCTTAGGGAGTTGCTCAGTGGCTAGCATGCTAAAGGTGCTAATTAGTGCTCACACACAGCGCATATTCAAAGAGCTGACACTGGGAGGGAGGGATGGAGGGTTATGTGGAGAGAGCTGTGCCTGAGTCCATGCACTGTTCACCGCTCCAAACCCTGCAACACAAAGCAGTGGCAGGCCGAACATGAGTCTGATGTAACCGGACAAAATGTAAGGCAGAGATTAGCCGAGAGAAAAAGGACGGGGCAGGAGAGGCGAGGAGAGCCACGAGCGGACTGCTCGTCCCCCACGCCTGGCCACACAGTGTCTGATCCTAATCGCTTGTCAGCAATTCAACAAGCGCTCTCAGAACTTGACAGCTTGACCTTGAGTGTGGTTAGCACCCCCAAGCCCATACATACACTCACACACACACACACACACAAACACATAGACACACACATTCATACACACTCACACTGTTGCAGTCAAAAAATCAGTACTCAGTGGACAGAGGCTCTAAATGACCTTTCGCAGAGGATGTGCAGAGAGGCGAGAGACTGAGAGATGATATCAAATCACACTCCAACACTAACAGCCAACACCACTTCACACACTCACATGGTCTGCAGGCGTTTAGCCTACACCTAACTTTAAAATGGGAAAACTAGGGTTCCACATAAACCTCTTGGACCCTAAGCTTATTATTTAATTACTAATTTTAAGATGTATTGTTTAGGCCAAAATATGTAGTCATTCAATACCTTTCAGAAGCACAATTTTAGCATAAGGACAGCATATTTAGGCCATGAGGGAAACAACGCTGCACTTTCCATTGATTTGCATTGCACCATTTTCTTCATGGTCTTAAAACATAAAATTGCAGCCAAGCTAAAAAGCTGTTGTGTGGTGGGGTGTGCATCATAAAGGCTGATTTAGGCTTTTACTGGATTCCAAGAAGCAAAATGGAGCCAAAAACACATCATAGGCCTCCCTTTGGGACTATATGGAATCCCGAAACTATTTATGTCTCTGTGTGTAGCAGCCTTTATTTCATCAGATAGGCCAAAGTAATTAATTCCATATCTGATTTGTGCATGATTAATTCCAGTTCCTCAGATACATCAGTTTAGCTAGTTAGTTAGCTAGCTGTCTAGCCACAGTAGCTGGCTGTAAGTTAGCTTGCTAGCTAGCTATCAAAGTGCTTAATCCATGGTGGTTCTTCATGTTTGCAGGGACTAAATGGCTTATCCTTACTTTATTAAAGCCTTTTGGAAAGTGCCTGTAGTGGAAAACATCGTAATCAGTGTTTGACAATAACATTAACAAAACATCTAGCCACAGTGGTTAGAAAATATTAGTCACCAGCCACCATTTTCACCAGGCAAGGTCTTGAGGTGACCGGAACAAACATCAAATAAATGTTTAAAATGGAAATACCATGTTTTCTCCCTTTTCATTTGATTTTACAGTCAATCCTCTCTGATTCATGTGATGCATTTCAATAAAGTGCCTAAACCTAATATTTGAATTCACAAGGTGGTATGAATGATTTTGGCAAATCTTATGACACTAACGTGCAAACTATGTAGTTAAAACAGTGAGGAACTGAAGTGTGGGCCCACATCAGTGCCCTAGTTGGGCAGAAAGGACTTTTAGACCACGATATGACATTATTTTTGAATATTAATATTGCCACATTTAGCCTCATAATAGTAATTTTGGTCCAAAAACATAGGTCTGAAAAAGATAATGAAAAAAAAAAACATCTGTGGTTAGTTATTCCAATGGAAATATGAAGAAAAATGGCATTTAATGGAAGCAAGTTTTCTCAAAAGCCTTATCAAAAATATATATTTTCAACAAAAGTAAATACTTCACACTCATTGCCCCCCTTGTATGTAGTGCCTTGTGCAGCCTTCTTTGCAAACCCTCCTCAATACAGACTAAACAGGTCTTCCAGAGTCCTTGGTCCTCCCTAAACCCTTGAGTGTGTTTGGATTTAAGTTTTGGGTAACTGTCCTGCTGGATGATCCATCCCAGTCCCAGCTGTAGCTTTTTGGCAGAGGTAGACAGATTTTCATTTAAAACCTCCCAGTACTTCACTGAGTCCATGATGTCATGTATCCTAACAAGGTTCTCAGGGCCTTTGAAGTTAAAACAGCCCAGAAACATGAAAGATCCTTTATAATTTTTCCCCACCTTAAGCATTTGTTACTAAAAAGCTCTATTCCAGCTCTATTTGACTTTGTTTCCAACAGCATCTAGCAAAATAAAGCACACTTGTACTTAAAGGAAAAACAGACTTTCTTGTCCATCGTGGTGGGATCTGATTGTAGTTTTGGAGACTTGACCCCAAAAGAAGACCACTTAAGAGTTCTTGAACACTCAGGCAGACTATCTAAGGTCCTGCTTTGGTTTCATTTTGTTCAAGACTAAGTTTTCCTTTTACATTTACGGAATTTATCAGACGCTTTTTATCCAAAGCGACTTCCATTCCCTAACTACAGGGGACAGTCTCCCTGGAGCAACTTGGGGTTAAGGGTCTTGCTCAGGAACCCAGTGGTGGTGTGCTGGAGGTAGGAGTAGAGCACGTTGATCTTGCCAAGCAACGTGCTCTACAGTTTCTAGTTAGATTGATTATTTTCAACATTCTGGAAAGCTTAACCAACCTAGCAGCAACTGAAATAAACAACGGCTGCTATAAAGGAATAGTAAGTTGGACGTAGTATATATAGGTCATTTCCTCATTAAGCACGCACTCCTACTTGTACTGACATATATTTAATAAACATTTTCCCCACACACAAACTATCTCTCTCTCTCTCTCTCTCTCTCTCTCTCTCTCTTTTACTCCCACACACACACACCTTTTAATCCACCTCCTCACTAATTCCATGCTCTGCCTGCATCATAGCTTCAAGCTACTGCACACACACACACATACACACACACACCCAGAGCCAGTACGCACCGCTGACCCTTCAGTATCTCCCCTTCAGCACGGTCACAGTACAGACAGCAGTTTCTATGACGATAGTTTCCGTGCTGCATATTTATCCAGTTTCTTTTGCCCTGCAGGCGGGATAAATCACACGGGTGGCGCTTTGGAGCAAGTGGAGCATCCGTCTCCCAGGCATTCTATTAAAACCCTGATGGGTTCATATTCCTC
This sequence comes from Bryconaethiops microstoma, assembly GCA_037577275.1. NCBI lineage: Eukaryota > Metazoa > Chordata > Actinopteri > Characiformes > Alestidae > Bryconaethiops > Bryconaethiops microstoma. The sequence continues at coordinate 21,079,536 of JBBJLS010000140.1, read as the reverse complement.
TGCCAGAGAGATGGCTGCTGACCAGAGACTACATACACATCCATTAGGAAGCACTCAGGTGCCATTCGCAGTACACACTCACACACTCAGTCACAGCAAGGGCCAGACCAGGGAAGTGGCATGTGTCAAATAAAGGCTATAGAGAAATAAACTAGTTTAATTAGCTCTGCTGGCCTCTTTTGTCATATGGGTTTGGGGGCTATTGTGATGTCCTTGGAGGGATTCTGCTCTTCTTGGGCTCACAGGGACTGGATATAAACCTGACTAAGCATCAATCACCACAGAGAGGATTCACCTCAAAGCAAAGCTGACCTAGCAAGTGGTTCCTTCTAACACGCATTTAGAACTACTTTTTTAACTTATTTAAACCAAAAGTGTCCAGACACCATGCTTAATAAGTGAATTCTACTACTTTTTATGTGCTCATTTCTAACACACACACAGTTTTACACCCACAGCATGTATTAGTTTCATAGAAAAGCACTGACTACAGAATGAGGCGCTGTGGAGCAGATGAACCTATGGTCACCATGCCCAAGTCAAGTCAAGTCAAGTCAAGTAGGTTTATTGTCATTTCAGCCATACACACGGAACACAAAATGAAACAATGTTCCTTCAGGACCATGGTGCAACAGAACAAACAGAACACCCCATAAGTGCAGACATGAAAAAATACACAGAGTGCAAAAAAGCAAGAGAGAGGGGGTAAGAAAAACACAAGAGGAACAAAACAAAAGGACATAACAGCATTTAGTGTGGTCAAGAAAAGCAGCTACAGTACAGGTTTGAAAGAATACAGTATGATGACAGATATTGTATCATTGGTGTTAAGTACGCAAAAATGCAAATATAGTGGTAGACTCAATAAATAAGAGTTGTGAAAATAATAGGAGAAGAAGGGCATCTACAGTGAATAAAGGGCATCTACAGTGGCAATTGGGAAGTAAGTTGTTTTGCTTAAGGCAGAAGAGTTTATTGTGTATATGCATTGTTTTAAGAGAAAAAGGAGAAAGTTCAGGTCAGGGGTGAGTTTCTGTCAGTGTGTCTGTGGGCAAAGTTTATGATTCTGATTAAGAAGTCTGATGGCCCGAGGGAAGAAACTGTTACCCGTTCTGGCAGTGGAGGGCTGCCAACTATGATAACTTCAGCCAGACGGGAGGAGGGAGAAGAGGTTATGTGAGGGAAATGTGGGGTCATCCACAATAATTGAGGCTTGTGTGTGGTAGAAATGTCAGTGACAGAAGGGAGAGAGACCCTGATGATCCGATGTAGGCTCTATGTGGAAAATGCTGTGATGCAGTCACAGAGAATGCTCTCTATAGTCCCTCTGTGGACCATGGTGAGGATTTGGGGGGAGGTCCACTCTACTTAGTCTCCACAGGAAGTAGAGACCCTACTTGGCCTTCTTGGAGCTGGTGTTGAAGGTCCATAAGAGGTTCTCCACAATGTGAACACCAAGGAACTTGGATGATCTCAACTGAGGAGCTGTGGATGTTCAGCAGAGAGTGATCATGTTGTGCCCTCTTGAAGTCAACAACCATCTCTTTTGTTTTCACCACATTCAAAGACAGGTTGTTGACTCTGTGCCTCCTGTTGCACTGTTGCACTTCCCCTCTGTACACCACCTCATTGTTCCTTCTGATCAAACCCCTATAATTTTATGTGCCTCTTGACAAGCCCATTGAAACACTTCATGATGATTGGTGTGAGTGTTACGGGATGATAGTCATTGAGGCAGGAGACTGACGACTTCTTTAGCACAGGGATGATAGTAGCTATGGTTATGAAGCATGTTAGAATGACAGTGGTGTTCAGAGAGATGTTTAAGATGGCTTTGAGGACACCTGCCAGCTGGTCTGTGCATCCTTGGAGCACAGGACCAGTAATGTTTCCTGGTCCAGCAGACTTCTGTGGGTTGAATCAAAGCAGAGTCCTCCTCACGTAAGGCAGTGGTATTCCTTGCTGCCATGTCGTTTTGTGGCTCAAACCATGCATAAAATTCATTCAGTGCATCTGGAAAGACTCACCAACACAGTCAGTTGGAGATGTCCTACAGTTGGTGATAGTCCAAATGTCCTACCACATGCACTGCGTGTTGCCAGTGTCCTGGAAGTGGCCAAGGCTTTGCTGCTCTGATGGCCCAGGACAGGTTGGTCCTTGTTGTCTCAGTGCAGCTTTATAGCCTGACCTAAAGGCAGTGTCACAGGTTCTCAGTGCCAAGTGTGAGATATAGAGGTATAAAACTTCTCAGTATTTGGCTAGCACTTAATAGGAGTGATGGAACTCAGTCCAATAGCTTTCAGTCAATGTATCATTGTTCCAAGCCTTCCCAGAAGAGTAGAGGATGTTACTACAGCAAGGTAGGGGGAGTTTCCTATGAATTAATTTTGATTTTTGAAAAGGATTTGATGAGCAGGTGTCCACATACTTTCAGACACGTAGTGTGGTTATGACAAGACAAAAGGACATAAAGGTTCTCACATTTTTAGGTTAAATTCCCACTGACCATCAGGGATATGAGATAGTGACCTCACACTACCTACCTTCAGCATTTTTACTGCTGATCTCTCTCCTTGGTATTGCCAGAGCTCACAGACGCTGCCATTCAGCACCATGGACAGTGGCTGCTGCTTGAGCACAGCCATTTTCAAATGGACCAACATAGAGCCCAAAGATAGAACACGGAGCCATGGATTGAAAATGGGTGACTCGTTGTTGGTTGTTAACAGCTGGAGCCACTTTAAGCTCACTTAAGGTGGTATACAGGCTGTCCTGCACAAAAGTGGATACAGAAAAAGCACTAGAGATGTTCCAAATGTACCAAACTTTTTACTCTGATCCATCTCTGCAAACTGGTTCATGCAGCCCCAACTCTTCCCTACTTCCTATCTGTCTACCTGTGTTGTCTTAATTAAGGATAATCACATTGATTTGACCTGGGGAAAATTCTGATAAAAACCCTGTCTTATCATGCTACTTAAGCAACATTCGTAAAGTAATGCCACATAATGTCACGTTCATCAAAAGGTCATACATACAAGATGGTTAACTAATAAACAGAGCTTAACAAGATTCAAGCTGTTTCTGGTTTATACATCCACAAAGGGAATAAAAACAGCTTATCCTGCTCTTTCTCTGCTCTATCAAAAAACCCAAGTGTGTTTATAGTTTTTTCAACCATGCAGAAACATGAAGTGAAACTTATCTGCTATACATCTGAATCTAAAATCCCATTTTTTGTTTATAGAAAATTAGCACTTTGTTTAAAAAGTGAACATGAAAATACAAATCTCTGACAAGCATATGCATGATTTTTGAAAATCATGCATATGCTTGTTTATTTATTACACCAATAGACAAACCACTGGAACAATAGCGTATCCAGCATGGTCTCTTTAGTGTGCTCTGCAACATGCCTGCAGCCATATCTGTTTTAGGAATACTGCTAGAAATATGTAATTATATATTTTTGATTATATTATATATGTAGTTATATATTTAAATAGATCTTGAAGATAGTGTTCAGTATATATAAACTTACCGGGGTGGGATGTTTGATTTTGGCAATGAGAAAGAAAATATTTAATTGATGACACTGCATCTAAATAAAGCTGCTCACTGGGGATTAAATGCCTGATGTGTGTCTCAATGTGTGTGTGTGTGTGTGTGTGTGTGTGTGTGTGTGTGTGTGTGTGTGTGTGTGTGTGTGTGTGTGTATCCATGTGTTTGTGGACATCATTTATAACTTTCATCTACTTAAGGTCTGTCTTTATCTTC
>JBBJLS010000140.1:21037763-21074879 GCA_037577275.1 Bryconaethiops microstoma | reverse complement strand
GTCTCCCTGGAGCAACTTGGGGTTAAGGGTCTTGCTCAGGAACCCAGTGGTGGTGTGCTGGAGGTAGGAGTCGAACCTATGACCTCTTGGTCCAGAGACAAGTATCCTACCACTAGGCCACCACCACTTTTTCATGGTTCGTTTTTTCTTTATATTTCTAGTGTGAGACTAAACTTATTTACCTTGAAAACATGTTTATCATGGGTGCCAATAACTGTGGAGCTGACTATAAAAGTGGCATAATTAAGCTTTTATCTCACTATTTTTATCTCAATATCCATTTGGAAAGAATTATTTACTTAGCTAAAGAGCAGACTGACAAATATAAAATAGTAATATAATAATATAAAATATAGCGTGGAGCCAGACATATTACACAACAGGGCCACTTCTATCACTGAGTGCTATCCTAACTCTTCCACTAAAACTGCTGTCCTTGAGCCAATGTTCAAGTGCCTGTTAGAGTAAAAATGAAGGTAAGTGGCAGGGAAACCTTTTAAGGTCGCAGACTTTTAAGGCTGCTCTGCATTGCAAATGGATGGTGTCCTGTCTTAGAAGCTTCTGAAGCTCTCTGCTGGACTAGCAGGTCTGTGAAAATCCGTGCAGCGGTGACACGAGTGAGAGAATGTGCCATCAGGAGGTGGCTGAGAGCGATAATGCACCATGCCCACATCACGATGACCACATGAAAAAAACAGAGCACCCTGGAGAGTCCAGGGCCACATGTCTGGCTGACATCACCCCGAGTTCTCAGTTGTTCCAGCAGCGGCAACAGCACAAGTTTTATTTCAGACGATGCCGTGCGCAGCAGATCATTAATAAGGCATGGGCTAAGTGTTCAGGGAAGTCACTGTGCGGCTGAATCATTAAGCTGGATCTTTTCTCATTTTAAAACATTACGGCATTCTTATCTGCTGATGGAGTCTATTTCAGGAAGTTCTCCCCCTCATAATTTATGCACTTTGTATCTTTTAAAATACTCTAAAATATGCCTACAGGAAATTGTACTTTTCTCAGAGAGACATTTAATCTTTACTTATTGACACTAAAAAGGAAAGTTGTGCAAGCTGATGCACAGAGAACTCCTAAGACTGAATACTGAACTGTGACCCAGACCATTTCCTTTTACTCTAGAATACATGACCCCAAAAAACCTGCTTGAACACATAAATGACCTGAACTGGAAACAATAGTTTTCTTCAAAGATGGACTTTACTGTTTTTATGCTAATCTTCAGTCTCCGTAATATAATTTCATAAGACACTAATGTTTTGATACAGAAATGTTTTTATGTATTCTCTCAAATAAATAATCAGCTCCTTAACATGAGAACAGTAGTCTCAAACTCCAGCCCTGGAGGGTCAACTGTTTAGCATAGTTTGGTGAATTTTCTGCCCAAATACCCCTCAATCAATTGCAAAGTTGAGCAGGGTAAACACCAAGCCGTGCCCTCCTGAGACCCCTGCTGTAGATCCAATATTCAAAATGTTTTGGCTAGCTTGTGTTAGAAAGGTAGTTCATAAGTCATAAAAGCTTCAGTCTGCTGAACACGAGTGAGTGAGCGAATGAATGAGTGACTGAGTGAGTGAGCGAGTGAGTGAGTGTGTACATATGCGAGTGTTTAGACAGTGAATGAATGAGTGAAAGATGAACGAGTGAGTGAATGAGCGAGTGAGCAAGTGAATTAGTGAGTATATGTAAGTGAAGGAGAGAGTGAGTGTCTGTAAGTGAATGAGTGAGCGTGTGAGTGAGTGAGTGAGTGAATGAAAGATGAGTGACTGTGAGTAAATGATGAGTGACTGGGCAAGTATATGAGTGAGTGATTAGCGAGTGTGCGAATGAGGGAGAGAGTAAAATAGTGAATGAGTGAGTGAGTGAATGAGTGAGTAAGTCAGGTCCGTGAGATGCATCTTTAAAGGGCCCTACAGGTTACAAATAGGCTACAGTATATTCAACCTAAAGATTTTTTTGTTAACCCATGAGCTTTTTATTTCTGATGTATAGTTTTGGGGAAAAAATAAAAATAAAAAATGTACTTTCACTGTGTGCATCTCGTTCAGTTGGTCAGCCCAATTTCTGTGCTGTTGAAGAGAGCTGCTTGTACAGTTACATTCAGATGCTCACTTACAGACAATTTTCTGGACATGGGGCAGATACAGAGTGGTTTTAATGAGCTTTTTATTTGCATTGCCTGTCGCTAAACTAGGACATGCTAGGGAAGGGGGGGCAAGGGCAACTGTGTAGCTTGTCATCTTTTGAACTCTCGGTCACTCTGTAAAGGTGCATTAAACTGTATTGTGAGGAGAATGCAATGTGCCCGTGTCAGCAGTTTTAAACAATTAGAAGAGAAATCCAGTGGACAGAGTTTCAGCTGAGGCCTGTGGGACGTTCAAAGATAGAGCATGACGAGCACAGAGCAGTATCGACAAGACACAAGAGAACAAAATAAAGGATGAAAAAGTGGAAAAAGGGCATCCAAAGTGCCTTTGTAAGCATTTTAGTGCATTTTGTGAGGTTGTTAATGCCACTGTAAAGCTTTGTGACAAGAGTGTTGTAAAAAAAAATACCATACGCATCAAACTGCTGTATTACCATTAGCCTCCTCTTACCCGTGACCATAAAGGTAGAGTAAGGTCAAGACGCATGAATGAGAAGAATCTTGAGTAATATATGACTTTGCTGCCATCTGTTGTTGAATGTGAAGAGACTTCAGGCAGTGCTGAGAAGGTTAGCAGTCTTTCAGAGCAGAAGGAGATCTGAGGTCAGTATAATCTGATTGAGGGAAGATGAGAAGTGATGTCTTTTTTGTTGTGGCTGCTGTAGTGGGGCAGATTTAATAAAATCAGTGTATCTAATAACAGCATGCTATATGCATATTTTCTCATTGCTGGTCTGCTCTTGCCTCTTTTCTTTCCATGCCACTCTTTACCCTCTTTAGTGTCTTTAATAGGCCAATTTGCTTCATTATGCCATCTCCCATCTGTTTTTCTAACCGGGTTCATAATTTCTTTCCCAGTGTAACTTACAAACTGTAGGCACACAAGTCTTCAGGATGAGAATTATCTAAGACCACAGGGGAGGCTCAAATTCAATCTGACAACACTCTTGTTTTCCTCTACATAGACTAAAAGCTTGATCCAAAAAGACACTGGACTATTGTCCCTACTGTAATAATCTACTGCCCTCTAGCGGTAAGTTTGAAGAATACACGGTAACAGGACATGATTTTATATTCATTTTCATTTTGGGTCTATCGCAACTGAATGGTGATGACACCACTGTTTCCTTTAGCTGGTGGTGGTCTTTTTCTTGCTTCTATGTGCATACAGAATATATATTTTTTATTTCATAATTACATGATTTACATCTATAACCATTTGCATGTGCATTCAATCATTGGAGCTGAGTTGAAAATGTTAAGATTGCAATGGGAGTGACAAGGATAGGATCAGGAATGAGTTTATTAGAGGGACAGCTCGAGAGAGGTGAGACTCTGAGTGTGTTTTGGGAGAAGGATGCTGAGGATGGAGCCGACAGGAAGAGGAGAAGAGGGAAGGTCTAGTAGGAGGTTTATGGATGTGGTTAGGAAAGACATGCAGGCAGTTGGTGTGTGAGAAGAAGATGCAGAGGGTAGAAGGAGATGGAGATGATTGATTCAACTGTGTTGACTCCTAATCGGGAGCAGCCAAAGGAAGAAGAAGCAGAAGAAGGTCCTATCCTTGAAGCAGCTAATGGTTAGGGAGTTGCACCTGAGATCGTGAGTTCGAATCCCAGGACTGCTAGTGACACTACTAAGCTACCATTGAGCAAGGTACCCCCAGGTGCACCGTTGGGGGTAGCCCACTGCTTCACTGTGTGCCGTCAGTATTTCTCATTTTTTTCCTGATTTTGTATTGCATTATGTCTTTTGCTTCTCTTTATATCTCATATTTACATGAACTGAAAAATTGTTTAATCATCCCAAACCCACAATCTGCTGCATACGTCATATGGCCTACAGTATCAGCCCTGCATCACTGATACGAGCTGGCCTGCTCTGTGGATGCTCACCTCTGAGTCAGAGCAGCTGGCAACACTACAGGAGGAGAACTGACCAATCAGCTCACCCGGGCGTTCCCTCCTCCACAGAGGGTTGCCAGGTTGGCGGGCAACCCTGTTCTTTAGTGCTTTCCAATGAGGGATCTGTCTGTTACAGTACCTTCAGATGAGTGCATGCCATTATAATACGATATTATATAAATAAAATATACAATGTAAGAAATTCAGACAATTCAATCAGTGAATCAGTGAAACTTCAAATTGCCCCAGGTCTCTTTTTGAACTTGTTTACCATAATATAATAAATACAATAACATACAGGAAAGGCAATAATATAAAAGAACACTAAGACTACAAATATATATTATTTTAATGTATTTATGAGGCATTTTATGATATTGTTGTCAGTCATAAAATGGGACATTGACACTGAGGAGCACTACTGGTTGCTGAGTACTGTTACAAATACTTTTGTACTTGTATACTTGTATTTTAACAAATGAAAATACAACAAGAAAACAAGGTAAAGAAAAGTAATTTTATAGTATTTTATTTTATAACCTTTTTGCATTTACATTCTGCGAGGCCTGGAATGAGGGCACATGCTTTGAATCTTATTCAGCTGCCTGTTTTTCCAGTAGTTCATGTGTACTGTGTGGTTCTTTGCTGTGCATGCATTGCTGTACCGTCGGACTGAAGAACATGACATTTTGTTCAGCTGCATATTTATAAGCATGAGGGGCTCTTAAGAAGAAAGAAAGAAAGAAAGAAAGAAAGAAAGAAAGAAATGAGTGAGAAACTACTGATACTCCTTGAAATCTTTTCTTTCTTTAAGATCAGTAGACTGAGCTTAAGTTGTGATGTAAGCTGGGTGCCAGATCTTGTAGACAATCTGTACATACTGACTGCTTCACTTAGTACTTTGATTAGATGCAATAACCTGAACAAAATCAGTCACACACATAGTTTTAGAACTGCTTTTTACTTTTTTACTCCACTTACGTCCCGTATTACATATTGGTAATGCGATATGTCTTATAGATACAATATATTTTAATACACATCCCTCTCTTAGATGGATAAAAACTGCAAACTGTTGAATAAACACGACCCAGAGTTCAGGATCCTACTGAACGTCCTGGAGCTTGCACATGTTGTCTGGGGAGTTATTTCAGAAGATCTGGCAACCCGCTCCCTCGCAACCCTGTGCTGTCTGACGCGTCTCATTTATTCTAAGGGCTCCATGGGATCTGGCTCCCATCGGTTTCTCTGCACAGGGCTGAGTTTCGTCTGATGTCCTTGTGATTCTGTGTGACTGGGCTTTGCTTTCGAGGGAATCATCCACCATGGGCTGCTCCGGGTTCACCTGCTCTAAAAACTGCCTGTGTGCCATCAACCTGCTGTATGTGGTGAGTGAGTGTGCAGCCATATGGGAGCCTGCTGTCCTGACTGGGTGCTGCTGGAGCCCCAGCCTGTAGAGTTTAGGGCCAGAGGACTGCGTTGGGAACAACAATGTTGGTAAATAATAGGCCTCAGTGGAGCGATCTGGGCTCATATGAATTATTTAGGAAGGTGCATTGTGTGTGTGTGTGTGTGTGTGTGTGTTTTTGTGTGTTTGTGTGTGTGGGTGTGTGATGCTGACCAGCTTGGGTTGCAGTTTGTACAGTCCACTACACTGCAGCCCCTGGCGTTTCCTTTCACTCCTCCAGTCCTGCCAAAGTCACGTCCTGTCTTTGTTCTGTCTTTCAGCATGTGTGTTATAAGGCCCCGCCTCACTCATCCCCTCCAGTCTGTTTTTCTCTCTTTTCACACCAGAGCTCTGCCTCTAAGCCTGTTTCAATGGTCACACAGTCGACCGTTTTATGGGCCAGCAGGTGGCTTTGGTGGTTAGGAAGTTGCCCCTGCGATCAGAAGGTTGTGGGTTCAAATCCCAGGACTGCCAGTGGCACCACTAGGGTACCTTGAGAAAGGTACCATCCCCACGCACTGCTTCCCGGGGCTGCCCCCTGCTTCACTTGGTGAATGGGTTAAATGCAAAGAAAGAATTTCACACTGTGTGCTGACAAAGAGACACTTTACACTTTACATCTGTGTGTAGTGGAGCAGGGCCCCACAGGTGACCTGGTTGTGAGTGTGTGGTGTTTTGTGTCCAGATAGGCCCCTGGTTTCAGCCTTCAAATCAGGTCAGCCCCACTGAACCAGTTACATCACATTCAGGTGATGACAGGCCACTTGACACTTTTCATGGCCAATGGTCACTGTGTACTTACGTAAGAAAGTTCTTTAGAAAGCCATTATTATTGTAAAAGTGGTTATCATAAAGATCCATTGCCTTCGACTGCATATTTAAGTGTTATCACAAGTGCTGATGTTATTTAAGTGTAAGTGTTAATGTCAGTGCCCACAAGATGAGTTAGAATAAAACTGTGGAAAAATCAGCTTGGTCCTACACTATAAGTATGATCAAATCTATTTGTGTGAGAGATATCTTATTAAAAATTCATGTTTTAGACTTTACTATTTTATATCATTTCATATGTATGTTTGTTGTGAAATGAATGCGGTGTAATACAGTGTGTAGGTTTTCCTTTGTGACGGTTAAACATTACACTGTACTTGAAAATGTTATACCACTCATTTCTGAGGTTGAAGGTTAATTAAATCACTGAAATGGTTATTAGTGCTGCCATGACCCACATACTGTTGGAGAAGCACTTTTATTCTGAAGCTGTCAGAAAGTCCTGGTGAATTTGTTTATTTTAAGGATCCATTGGCTTTCAGTGGATTTTTAAATCATAAGAATAACTTTATAGGAAGAATAAAGCTATGTTAAAGATCATACATTAAAAAACATGAGGATGCATCCTGGCTGTGTGTGTGTGTGTGTCTAAGAGAGAGAAATCCTTCTCAAAAAGTTTTTTATATATTTTTTGTTTCATATCTTTTTATTTTTGTTTTTCCTATCTGAATTGTCCATTAAATGAATGTGTGAAATGAATGCAGTCTAATGCAATGTGTGAGTTTTCCTTCTTCAAGGTTAAACATTACACTATATTTAAATCAGTTATGCCACTGATTTCTGAGGTTGAAGGTTAAATAAATGATTATTCGTGCTGCTATGACCCACATACTGTTGGAGAAGCACTTTTATTTTGAAAGTTGCAAAAATCTCTTGTTTTATATTTCCAGAAGCAAGTGATGCATTTAAATTTTATGTTTCACTGTTTCACTCACTCTCTCTTTCTCTCTCATCCCTCCTTCCTCGCACTCCTCCTGAAGATGGTGAGCATGCTGATGATCGGAATCGCCGCCTGGGGAAAGTGGTTTGGCCTGGTCTCGAGCTTCCAGGTGGTGGGGGGCATCATCGGGGTGGGGGTCTTTCTCTTCTTCGTCGCTTTGGCTGGACTTATTGGCGCCATTAGGCACCACCAAGTTCTTCTCTTCTTTGTATCCTTCCCTGGACACCTGAGAAAATTATATTTAAAACCCAATTAGCTGAGCAGTATATGTTTTAAAAGCTCATAGTAGAATCTTTACAAATAATATTATTACTGTTAATAGGATTTTATGTATGTCTTTATGTTTGATTAATCATTCCTAGACCTCTCCTTATGGAGGCACAGTATTACACTGTAGTTTTCATCAAATACCTCAAAAACCTGGTTCAGCTCAATCAATACTTTGTTAGAATAAATCAGGTCAGCTGCTGATGGAGTTTCACAAATCCATGCAAAGGCTGGAGGTGAAATCTGCAAAACAAATCTTGATATTTAATGCTTTCTTGTTTGTTTGCATTTATTCTAATGTTAACTTGTGTATTTTCCGGGAAAAAGTCTCTTATTGCTCAGATAAATGGCTTTAAACAGTTTGTACAGGAGCCTGCGACTTGCATAGTACTGTAGATGGGTAGAACACAGACTGTCATTAGGAGGAGGTTTTCCAGAGGTGTGCTAGAGATGCCTCCTCCCTGCTTTATAATCAGAGCCGCTTTTTCCATCCCACTGTATTTATCCTCCTTATTATAGCTGTTTTACGCTACCATTGAAAAGGTTGGAACCAATTGTCATATTCATTGCTGTTATTTCATTTAATAATAACTCAGACATTGTGTTTTGAAATATTTTAAGATAAAAACTAGAAGAGGTTTTAAAATTATTCAGTTATTTTCTCAGGAACAGGAAAAACATTACATATGCTGTATGTAACCGTATGTACTGTAACTATGTTTTTACTGCAATTCTTGGTCTGAAATTTAATCCACACTTTCTTTTTTGATTATCAAGATGTTGTGAAGTTTTTGGAATCTCATTTATTGTAAATTCTCATTTATTATGAATTCTCATTTATTGTGAATTCATCTACACCTCTATCCATAATTCGGAACACACCTAAAACATGAACCTGAGCAATATATGCTTTTAAAAGTATTAGATTATTAGATTATATACAAATAATATTAATATACTAAAGAGTGATTTTATGTATGTCTAAGTGTTCGCTTAGTCATTCCTAGGCTAAATTTGAAATGGAAAGATAAAAAATTTGTTTAAGAAAACTGAAAAGGCAATAATAAAATATCACTTTAGGATGATGAACATCAAATAAATGCTTTGAGAAGTTTCAGTAGTGACAGTTTCTAGATAGGTAGATAACGTGATGAGAGAGACTCAAATCTTCATTATTCTGTCTGAATGATCAACACTCAACACTTTATCCTTTCTTAATGATGGGTTATTAGTACATGATCATCCTCTTCCTAGTGTTTGTGGTCCAGTTTGCAGTGTCGAGTGCTTGCTTGGCCATCAACAAAGAGCAGCAGGTAAGATTGATTGGAGATGTAATGGGACCTTAACACATTTAATAATGCAGAAATCTAAGCTCTCTTCAACATGCAAGGGGCTTTTAGTCAGACTGAATCACCTTCATTGGCTCTAGAGTTTATTAAGCAGAAAGTTAATTAATTATGGGCCAATGCAGAGTTTAATGTTGGTTGAATAATGAAAGTAAATGCAGTCTGATATTCTCAGCAGTAGTTTTCCTGGTAGCAGTATGGATGTAATCAGACTGGCATGCAGAACAGTTTTACAGTACACTGAATCTGTGTTGATGCGCTGTTGTGCTTTTAATTGTGGCAGCTCAGTCTTTCACCTCATCAAGCTTTTGACCCTTAGAATGAATTCGTGTTTGACAATTTTATGTGCATTTTCTTGCTTATGTAGTTCATGTAAGATGTCCTTGGTGTGTAAAAATGCATGTGTAAGTAACTTGCATTGCCTATTGTAAGGCCTTTCTTTCTCCTCTAATATGTGTCCATGTAGAATCACTTGTTGGAGGTGGGCTGGAACAACTCCAAAAACACTCAGAAGGACATAGAGAAGAGCCTCAACTGCTGTGGATTCTCACACATGGACGTCAATGGAACCTGCCCTGCTGTAATTCAAGCAAACACCTGCCCATGCACTGAATTAATGGCTGATTTTTCTCAATAGCTTTGTACCTCTGCTTGTATTAGTTACCATAAAGGGTAGTTTTGTTCGAGGTGACATGACTACTGCCAAAAGTTTTTGCGCACCATAGGTTTTGCCACTTTTCCGTTTATCACCTAAAGTGCAATTTTTATTCTTGTTAAACAATGGAAAGTTGTTGAGTGAACACCTATAAATGAAAATAGGTCAATTCAAGCAAGTTTCCTTTATAAGATGAAAGAATCTGTAACAGTGCATGTCTGACATCCTGTTAGCTGGTTGTGTGGTGATGCAGAGTCAAATTCTAGACTGTCATTTAACTTTAAATGCACACATTAACTGTTTCATCACAATAGCTTATTCAATATCTAACAGTTGTCTAGTGATCCACATTATGAGTATATAATGTGGCATTTTATAGGTCAGTAGTGTTGAATAAAAATGTCTACAGATGCTGATGCCATTATATCAACATTTAAAAATCATAGAAGTGGCACCATTTGGCATATTTGGTCGCATCAGAACAAACTAAAACAGATTTTTAAATCACGGTCGCATGTTGTGGAATAATGAGCTTCCTTTTGTGATGCTGTTTCGGTTCTCAGGAGTATTCTTCAAGTTGGCAGTGAAGGTCAACTCAACATTTCTATGCAAATACACTGTGATGTTAATATATTTTTATTTTTAAATGCATCAGGCACAGAATCTGGATTCTTGCATCTGTTCTGTGGCTCTGGTTATGTCTGTCCCGTCATTTATCCATTATTTGTTTACTAGTGTCTTTGTGTGTCTTGCTGCCTCCCACCTGCAGGCCTGTTTTTCTCACACTAAATGTGACACCTGTGCGGCGAAGATCCAGGAGCATGCTGGGGAGATTCTGCGCTTTGTGGGAGGAATTGGCCTGTTTTTCAGCTTCACTGAGGTAAAACCCCCATCCCTCTCTTTTACTCTTTTTCCTTGTTTACCTTTCTGTTCATATACGCTACAGGCCATATTCAACACAATATTCTTAAAACAACTGTAACAGACATGTTTTATAGTCTGTAGTAACACATTATTTAGCCACAAAGCCTTAGACTATTAGTTTTGAAGAGACATGTCAAGTTTGTCTTTAGTCCATATACCTTCACTGTGTGTTGGATCATAAAAAACTAAAAATAGCATTTCTTTAACATCATACAGTTCCTTTTGTTTTATGTATCACTGGACAAAATGTAATTCTTCAACAGTATAATGATCCCAAGCATTCTTCAAAATTGAGCCAAAATTATATCCAATCCAAAGAAAAGCTTAAAGTTTTGAGAATGATGTCTTGGCCTCCCCAGCCTCCCGATCTTTCTCCCATTGAGCTGCAGGGACAAGCTGACCCACAAGTTCAAAATGAGCATCCAGAAAATGAGAGAACTGTTTGCAGGCTTGAAAAGGTGCTGGGGGGATTGTAATTTGTTATTGGAATATTGGCCTTGCCAAATGAGCCCTAATCAATCTGTGGTACTACGAGCATCTTAATCAGTCACACTTTCAGATGATTGTTCTTGTGGCTTTGTTGATGAATCAAGGTATTCGTGTAATCCAGAAAATTGATTTGGCTGTAATATAGTAGGCTTATGATTAACCATGCCTCATTATTGTGCTTTTAATCATATTGAAAAGCATTTGCACTACGCGTTAATGAAATCCCAGTGCTGATATGTTGTCCGTGTCTGCAGTCCTGTGTCATTGTGCACTCCAGACCTTTCCACACGTCATAGTTATGATATATTTGGCATTTTAATGCACCATCTGCAGCTTCTAAAGCTGTGATTCTTGTCTTCTCATCACCTAAATGTTAAACATTCTGTCTTTCTGTGTGAATGCCACCTGCTATGGTCCGCTAGCAACACTCAACATGATATTTAACCATTTGGGGGAGAGGGTTTGGGGGTGCGCGTATAGCTCTACGTTTCGGCCGTTGTCCATGGGGGGGGCTGGACATGTGAGCGCACGTCTCAACTTTTGTCCGGGAAACAAAAAGTGGTACTACATCTATGGTTATTTTTTACCTACATTCTACCCGTTTTCTGCGATCCAGTGGGACTGCCGACCAAACCAAGGCATTTGTCTGCATTGCACTTTATGATCGCTGGGATTGGATCCAGTGCCCCTCCCGTGACCCTGGTTAAAGATAGAGGAGCTCAAATAAAAAATGAATGTATTTCTTTTTTGAACACAATTTTACAAAGTGTTTTGCTGCTGCAGTTTTACTGCTGGTTTGTTTCAGTTTATCAAATACTTTTTACTAGTCCACACTTGAGATGTTTCTAACATTTTACTTTTTCTAACTATTTCAGATCCTGGGCGTGTGGTTAACATACAGGTACAGAAACCAGAAAGACCCACGGGCCAACCCCAGTGCTTTCCTGTAGTCCTGTAGACGTGACCATCACAGTGGCATCCTGTGCACTTATCTATTCTCTGGACTTCTTACTGGAGCTCTGTAGGAGATGAGAAGTGAGTGTTTGCTTTCTCTGAAGTGGAAATCACTGCTTGTTCCTGCTGCTGTGTGTACTGATCATTTTCAAGGCTGGCGTGTTATGAAGCCCAAAAAAAAAAATCCTGTACATTTATTATCGTTTGAAGACTTCTTTGAATGGAGGCTACTACTACACCAAATGTCATGATGGAACTGACACTTTTTATCTTATGCAGTAGATACTACTTCAAGCTACTAAGGGGCTACAAGAACTTGTGAAACAATGAATGTCAGTGTACAGAAAAACGATCACTGTATGTGAAAAATGGGGCTTTGCTAAGTCGGATATATGCCTGCATGTCACAACCATATTCAAATAATAGTTTCTAAATCATATGTAATTAGTCAGTTTTTGTACGATGCACTCTGCTGATACAACCTTCTTTGTGTACTTGCGCAAATTTGGTTGAAATGTGTTAAAAACATGACAAATTATTCATGACTTTAGACCTGAAGTGGCATTAATCTCTGCATTCCTTATTATGCAAAATGGATAAGAATATGCTGTTTTTTATGGTTTATGCAGATTGACATAAGGCCCCTTAAATCAAAAGACACATTTCATGTCAGAGTTTCATGTGTTTTATTTAGTGTGTGTGTTTGTCTCATAGGTCAGTTTTTTTTGTGTGGTTTTGCCTTCTTGCATGAGTTTTTCACTACAGCTGTATCTGTATACTTCGGTTCTGTGAACTATGCACTCAAACGTTTGGAAATAAATAAAGAGTAAAGAATGCGTCGTCATCCTGTCTTTGTGGAGAAGAAATGGTAGGTTTTTGTAGCATGTCATTTAGGTTTTCTTTACTTTTCTCATGCTAAGTCATGTGTTTTGTTGACTTTTCTTCCCAAATAAAGCATTTCCTCAAGTCAGGTAACCAATCAGATACAAACACGCATGGCTTTGTAAGCAGGAAACTCATTAAGGAACAAAAGCTGCTTTCGGCTGCATTCTGGTATCCAGGCAACACTCATGGGCTGTCTCCCCTCCGCCCCCTCCTTACAGGACACAGGCCGGAGCTGCTTACCTATTACCTTCGCTTCAGGCAAATCCCTCATGCAGTAATCTAAAGGGATCTGAAGGGGTCCTCTGGAGTGATGCCACAGAAAACTAATCAGTCGTTTTTCCTTAAAGGGGAATTCCACCAGTTTTTCACAATTGCTTAGTAAATGTTGGATAGTAAGTTTTTCACAATTACATGTCTAATTCAGGGTAGAGAGGTAAAAGCAAGTTGCTAGACCGCAAAATAGTACCCAAAGAAAACTTCATTTACCATGACTATTGATGTACTATTTGACTATTGTCAGTGGTAGTTTTGGATAGTAAACTAAGTCTATAAATAAATCTATAAGTAAATAAAAGTCTGTTTGTGGTGATCTTTTGACCCCTGGTTCCTATCATTGCCATTGCACAAAAAAAAAAACTCAGTTTCTAGAAATCAGCACTTCATATCAAACCACTATGAAAAATGTTTTCATTTCAGTGATTACATTTTACAGAAGTTTGAAACGTTGGCATTTTCCTTTTCCTAAAAAGGCACTTTTAGCATTTCCTTTTTTAGCATTTTAACACTTTTCAAGCATTTTTACAACCTAATCTCTAACCGGACAATAATTAAGATTCCTTTCTCTGGACTTAGTAAACCTTTTCACTCAAACACAGTGCCCATTATCTATATAATATTAGGTTTGCTTTTAATCCCGTTGTTTTCCGATTGAAAAACTGTGCAGGATTCTTTCAAAGAACCGTTTGAAAGTTTTTTTAGGGAACCAGAAGCAATGCTTGCTCCAGAGAACCCTTTCACCACCCTTTACTGAGTCCACTCTAAATCATTGCATTCATCAGTAACATCATGCTCAGTTCTTTACAAATGAGGATGCAAAACAAGGGAGTTTAGAGCAGTCTCTTTAATTTATGCAAAAGGCAATGCATCATCGATGCTGTACATTAGATGAAAAGCTAGTCTTTTAAGGTTAACAGTAACAGAATCTCAAAAAAGAACATTCAAAGTGAGTTCAGAGATTTACAGTGCGTTTCTTTACAACAGTAAACAGAACGAGACACAAACTCTCAGTGAGGAGAATCTCCGCTCTCGGATCACAGTCCTGAAGGACTTTTTCACAGCTCCGTTTTCAGGAACTTCTTGGCTCTCATCATGTTGCTCAACACTGTTAGAATAAAGACAGAGAAGTCATTATTTTTGTCATGCTGCTTAGGAATAGCACTGCATTATTTCATATCAGGATCAGGCACTACTAATGGAAGGAAGTTTGAAAGAATATCTCTGAGTTATGACACAGAGGCTTTTTTACTCACAGAGTTTCAGGTCACTTGGCTCATAGGCGTACATGCGGTTGGAGTAGCGGCCAGTGATGTCAGCACGAACCGTCATGGAGGGATCTGTAGAAAAGCATGAACATTTTTGTTCATCATTCTACTGCTAGAGCTTGGCTGATCTGAATGGCTCATCTCTCAGGTGCGGTTCACTCACCAACGAAGATGATTCTGGGAACATACTGGCCATCAGGTGACAGGTGCTTGTCTGTGGTTTCGTACTGTAGAGAAAGGACAGTTTTAGCGAAGAGTTCATACATGTTTTTTTGTAAAATTAAGAATGTGTCCTTTTCACTTCAACAGTAAAAACTTACCACCAGGTTTAGGAGAATGAAGTCATCATCCGCGAGCTTCTGGATTTCTTTATCTTCGGCAAAACCCTTCTTCAGAGCTGAGGAAGGAACAGAGCAAATATTTGCTTTCTTAACGTTCAGCAAACTCGTCTGCCTTCTCTAGTAGGCTTACTCATAAATAATCACTCAAAGACATGTGGGGACGAAGCTGAACTCTTTGTTCGATAAAGAGTTCATGTCTTACCCTGGCTGTGTGGGCAGTCCTCCATGTGGAAAATGACCATGAGAGGCTTGTTCCTGAGGATGGAGTAATAGATATGAGAAATATTTATGACTTCGAGAGTGCGATAATCACATTGTACCAATGTGTCCTTCTGATCCAGCATGTACATGCTGTGTATGTGCTGAAGCTACCAATATCATTGCTGATCAAAAGCCTACTGTGTGGGCACAGCAAAGGTTTCTCACCTTGAGCGTGCCCAGAAGAGCGCCTCCTCATACGTCTGGGCCCAGATCAGCTGATCACCCCATCCTGAGAAAGAATTAAGTCATTCTTGGTTATTAAAGTTATCATACAGTAAAATATCCTCTTTTGAAGTGGACGATTCAATAGAAATTAAAAAAGAAAAGCCAAGATTCTGATTCAAACTTGAGTGTGCAGGGTGCTCACTCATTCTGTTGGGGCAGTCACCTAAACCTTAGTCATCAATGCTATGAATAAAGAAGGAAGGAAAGAAAGAACACCCACCTCTGGAGAGAGTCTGAGGAACTCTTTTCTCCTTCTTCTCTGGCTTGGTGGTGGTGGGGCCCTTCTCTGGCTTCCCCAGGGCAGAAGTCACGGCCACCAGGACCAAGAGAACTGATAGTAATCCTTTGATCATCTTCTGAAGCTGTTCAAAGAAGATCAGTCATGATACTGCTGTTAGAAAAAGCTTCAATAAAAGAAGATTGCAGCTCTATATCTATTACAGCACTCATGCAAATAAAATCAGCAGTGTTCATGCAAGCGAGTAGGAATCTATACAGGACAAAGGCTGTTGTATTCTCACCTGTTCTCAGGTTTCTCCTCAGCCCGCGTTCAGACTCAGTCTCCTGGTCCTGCTGTGGTGTCTGCCTCTCACCTGAGCGGCTTTTATACACCTGCGCACCTGCACCTCCCTCCCTCCCCCTGCTCTTGTGGAATGCAGGATTCTACACCTTTGTGCTCTCTATGTTAGTAGAGTTCCTATTTCTATCTACATTCGTTTTACAACCCATGTTTAATTTTCTTGCGGATCATCGGTAGGATAACGGTGAAAGCAGACGAGCTTTGTTCGTAGCCTGGTATTCCATAAAGAGTCTGAAACTCAAAAAAACATCAGTTTTAGTTCATTTTGGCTCAAGTCCAAGGACAGGTCAGCATAATGTCATGAAATATGCTGGAAGGATCTAATGATTAGGCCTTTTACGATTGGCGCGGATTGCACCCGTGACATCAGTCATGCATTAATTGGGCTTCCATCAGAGTCGGTGAAATTATGACGTGTTATTCCCAGTGAGAAAACATCTCAAATCTACAGACTGATGCAAAGGTTTGGGGAATTGGGTGAAGAAACTTTTTTTTTCTAGATTTAAAAAAGTACACATCCTTTGTAGAGAACAGATTTAAATGCACATTTACTGCTAATTGACTGTTTAAGTAAAGAACATGATTTTCCCCAAAACATCTCATCTGCCTAGATTCAGGGCAACAAGTGCGGTCCAGTTGGTTTGCTCCTTTTTTACGATGTTTTTACAACTAATAAATTTAAAATATAACTCATGAATGATGAGTGAACCCCAGTGAATCAGCAGACATGTGTTGTAACTATGCAAAGATATAAATCAGACAAATACTATTACAACGATAAATAACATATATAAATAAAATAACACATTTTATATTTCATATTATTGATTCAAATAACTAATGAAAGAATAATAGTCATGAGTCATATACCCAGTGATTTCCAGTGGAAGTGGAAGTGTATTACTGGCTTTGTCTTGTAGTTTGGTGGGCTTGGTGGTGATTAAAGCCACAGCAAGGGGCCGAGGGCACAGGAAGGAAACCGGTTTACTGAAGCTGACAGACTCTGGTGAGCTGGCGAGTTTTCCTGCTGGTTTCCGCAGCTGTAGGCAGGCAGAAATTGTGGTTGATAACTTTTGTTTTCCTAATTTCATTTACTTTGCCTAAATATATAAAAGGCTTCAAGAAAACTTCATGGAAAGAAAATATAACGAGTGTGCCCCCCCCCCCTCGCTTTGTTCTCTGGTAAAACAATGGGTGTGTTTTATGTACAGACTGTTTAATGTTCACGTCCATGACGGCTGGAATGCACTTTTGAAAGCCCATCCCGTCACTACTACACTCCTACAGAACAGGGCACTAAAAAGGAAGTTGGCTGATTGTTAACACACTTAAAGCCTGACGTGTCCTTAAAACTGCTGACTTGCCATTTACACATCAAGCTGCTGTCGTTTTTCAATGTTTATTCCCCGTGATCGGTACATGCATAGATGGTTCTTTAGAGAAATTGTTAATCCCTTATTACAAGAAATGACTACAGATGCTCAGTTTGCCTTTAACTAACATTTAAGTAAATATCAGTTGTCTGCAACTGAATGTTAAGTAAAACGTTGCTCAAAACCTAAACATAACCTTAACTCTAACACTGCTGATAATCAACTGCGTTTCACCTGATCTGTTGATAATATCAGAAAGAGATAAAGCAAGAAAAAAAAAATTTTAAAACACTAAATAATCTGTGGGTTATATATGGGACTCCCAAAATGAAGTCTAACTAAAAAAGATAAAATGATCATCATAGGTATAATATAGGTAATCTGTAAAGAAATCTGAGTGGGATTTTGGAGGCAGTATTTCACCCTTTTGGATATTATCTACAGTGATCTACTTTAAAACATTAAAACACTAAGACTTTGTTTACATACTAGGGATGACACTGTGCAAAATATTTGGTGGAATGCCAACTATGAGTAAAGAGGAATACCAGCTAGAGTATCCATTCTGGCCCCAGTCCACCACTGAAAGCATCTAAAATGATCCTGTAAGCATCAGAACTGTACCACGAAGCAATAGAAGAAGGTGGTCCATACTAGCATTGCCCCCTTTCAGCAGGATAAAGTGTCTTGCCACTCTGCAAAATCTGATCAAAAACAGTTTGATTAACACAACAAAGATTCCCCATCTCAATCTGATCAAACTAGTCTGATCCATAGAGGCCCTGTCTTCAAAATTACAAGACTTGAAGAATCTGAGAACCACAGCACACCTTCAGAGGTCTTGTGGAGTCCACGCATCAACAGGTCAGAGCTGTTTGGCAGTTCGAGGGGGGCCTACCCAATATTAAGCAGGTGGTTTATGTTATGGCTGATCAGTGTATATTTTAAGAATGCAGTGTGCAAAAGTACAGAGATTAATGAAACAAATCAGTAAATAACTACATTTTCAGTATTCTACACGACTTTATACTACGATAGCAATTGTCTTTAAGCTGTCAAGGACTTCAGGTTGATCAAATGTTGCAGAGAAGTACAGCAGCTCATTTAATGTATTATAAGCCTCAATTATCATAGCTGTTAAGACCAAATGTGGCAGTATTTGGTTAAATGATAAATTGTGAGCACAGAAAGTCCATTTCGATTCATGTTGAGTGGGGGCCTCACTGAGCAATTCAGAATAAAGCTGTGATTCAGGCCTGACAAAGGCCCTTCCTTGCTGGGACTCTGGGATAATGTGACTGCTGCAGATCAATGCTGTCTTTGTCCCTGAGCTCAAACAACACCAGGCCTCCTCCACCAGCGAGCCGAACAAGGAGCAAGCTTTAACACCGCTGTGTCCCTCTGTCCTTCAGGACAGCACATCTGACTTTCTCTCTCATTTGTGGTGCAAGATGACAGCATGGCTTCTTCAGGACAGTTAAAAGAAAGGACCTCTGAGTACAGGGAGTATGAACCATTTCAGTTCAGAAGCAAAGCACCCCAACAAAGCACACCACACAACTGACACTCATGTGAGGCTGGGGCAATCGAGCATGGTCAGATGTATTTCTGGTAAAAGGGGCCTTTCTTAGACATTAAATAAAACACTCTAATGTTACAGAAAATATGCAACGCAGACACATATACACATATAAGATTCACCTTTATTTATTTGTATTTCATTTCCAGTAAAAACACATTTTCCCCCTGTTAAAATGACTTTTTTTTTAAACTTGTAAACCTGTAAGCAAGAGGAAGTTAATCATTTTACAGGGGAGAATAAGATAATCCACTCGCCCGAATAAAGAGAGAGTCAAAAGACAAAACAAAATTTCAAATAGTTTAATCATTTTTAAAATGTGGGACTCCTAACAACCATGCAAGGATTGGTAGAACAAGAAAACAGTTCTTCGCAGATAAATAGCACTTAAAGATTTCATGCTCATCAAATCAAGCTCCACTCCAGCTTCAGATGTGATGAAGATCCACAGATGATTTACTCCATCCTTCTTCCACATTGAGAAAACGACCAGGAACATAGAACATCTGCAGCAGGAAATCTGAAGCGAATGTCTGAGCTGGACATGTGCTGATCATTTTGTTTGTACAAATTTGTATCTGGTATTAACATCCCAATGATTAAACTGCAAATTATTTGGTGGAAGTGCCCTTGTAAATAACAATTTTTGTATAAAGTGTAAGGAACTATTTAAACTTATTTTTAAATCCTCACATTATGTAAATAATTGTTTTTCCTAAAATCAAACATCCACACCAATAACCATTTAGAAACCTTCATTTTTAAAAGTACAGTACAGAAAATGATATATAATTATATTACATTTTAGGATTCTACAATACCAGTTTTATAGTACTGCAAGCTTCAATTTATATATATATATATATATATATTTGCCAATATTTAGTTAAATGATACATTTTGGGTTATGAACAGACAGTCACCTGAGTGACGAGAAGAGGAAAATGCAGTCGATTTCTGAAAAACTGAACTTTGGAAACAGCCTACAGAAAGTTAAATGGTGGACTCACTAAATACTAACCATCTGTTATTACAATTACTGTTAAATACATGTTTTCTGCTTTTTTCCTGATGTTGAACAATTAAAAAGACTGAAAAATGATTAATACACAAACACTTTTTACAGATTTTTGTAGATGTTTATAAATGTGTTCACTCACACCTACTCATTAACAGGTTTTCCATATTTTTAGTGTACTCATTGTAGAATAAAAGTAAGGACATTAAACTTTGAAATAGCACATGGAATTATGCAATGACCAGAAAAATGTCTTATATTTTATTATTTTGCCCTGATGTCAACTGTATTCTTAGCATTCCTCCAAGCAACTTCAAGATGAGCCACAACTGAAGTTCTTCCAAATGTCTTGTTGGCTGCTGAAAGCTACTTTTCAGGCTGCATTGGACTGAAATGAAATAACGTCCTAAGCATTTAAGGCCAAACCTGTAGATTAAAATACATAATGAAATAAAAACCAATCAAATTTACGTTTTGAGCAGTAATGTACACCTCTAATGCAAATTAAACCTCAATCAGAGGGGTAACAAGGTGAATATGTTTTTCATCCACATTTCACAAAGCAGGAATTTTTTTAGCTGGACAACTTAAGACGTTCCTATGGGACACTCCGTAAGAGTGGACCCAAGTTATCTGCTATGGTTGTTTCACCTTATTTCATCTTTGCACACTTGCTGAATTCTTCGCTCGGAATGTTGCTACCCAAGTCATATACCCCATTAAATTCTTTCATTTGAATACAGAAGCCACCCTTTACATTGTGTAAACCTTACAAACACAAATTAACATACAGAGATGATCCAATATGACTTTAAAAAATGTATTTTGAAATAATGAAATAATATTAAGAGTACAGAACTAATCAATCGATTTCATACTTTTTTTTTAGGGGGTGGTGATATACAAGTGTGTACCTGAAATTATCTCATGTAGAGACATTCTCC
Organism: Bryconaethiops microstoma; assembly: GCA_037577275.1. Taxonomy (NCBI): domain Eukaryota; kingdom Metazoa; phylum Chordata; class Actinopteri; order Characiformes; family Alestidae; genus Bryconaethiops; species Bryconaethiops microstoma. The sequence continues at coordinate 21,054,220 of JBBJLS010000140.1, read as the reverse complement.
GGAATCTTTATCAAATATCTCAAAGAAAATGCACTTTTCTTACATAAGAAAGAATATAACTATAATATTAAAGAATGGGTGTGTTTATTGTACTATCAGTGGATTGCTGAGGTGTCCTTAAACTCTTTCCCTACTCGGGTCAAAGCTCTCCTCACGTCAGGTCAATATTTGTGTTTGAGGGCGGGTTGCTGAGGCGACTCCTGTTCACACATTGCTCCAGTCATCTTTGTTCAGTCCCGCCCTGAGAACACGGATGTCTCGCATAGGAAGGCAAACGGTAGGATCTGATTGGGGGAGCAGGACGCAATTCAGCCAAATCTATTGGCTAAGAAATCTGGCAGGTGCAGAGATCTAATTTGGGTCTGCCAGATCTTGAAACAATGCAGTTTTTGGAGCTTTGAGAGCAAACAGGTCATTACCTGAATTACTAAGGATTCATCAATGGGTGACGAGTCATAAAACAACTACACACAATTAAAAAGGAATAAATTACGTGACTGTTTCGAACCCTATAAACATTACTATATTGAGAATATAAGTTTTATAACATTTATTAATACATGTAGAAAAAAACTTTTACAGATATTTGTATATGTTTATAAATGTGTGTTATGCACTATACTCTGATACTCTGACCCATAGACACACATACCTCTCCAACACAAATCAAACCTCATTCGGACAGAGGTAAAAAAAAAAAAAAAAAATCTGACTTCCATGAAATTAAAAACAAACAAAAAAAAAACTGTCCCACAAGAGACACAAAGGCCACTGTTTTCACAGAAAACATTTTGAATAATGTTGGCCCGGAAAGTGGTTCCAAGCCCAGGTAAGGCTCAGTCGAACACTGATTAGACAATAGGAGACACGACGCAACCAAGACCGTAAGAGAGCCGTGGCTGGACTCCAGTCGTGCTTCACAGCTGAGAATGTGACCGCATGTACACACTCGCAAACAGAAACACGCACACAGTCTTAATGAAACGATTACTTGAACACTTGAGGACAAAAACAAAACAAAAAAACAAAAACTGAATCATCCTGATTGTCACACTACCTACTAATTCAGCTTTTTTTCTCTTTCAAATAAGTTTGGTTTATGAGGCTCAGCCAAATTATTCAACAGTGTTTTCAAAATCTTGCAGACAAAAATGGTGTGCTTCCCATAATTCTATAACTTTTGTACAAGACAATGAACTCCTTAGTAATGATACTGGCAGGTACAGTCCCTCCTACAGTTCACTGCATGCTTTTGGTACACACCAGTTTCATACAGCATGGAAGATTTCCTGCCAATACCACACACAGGTGGGGTGCCCGAGGCTAGCTTCATATCTGCCAGGCAAGTGTGGCTTCATCTGCTTTGGCCAACAAAATGAAATGTGAAAGAGGAGGGGGGTGGGGAGGGGGTAGACTGTGGCGATGTGTAGATTAAGGTGCTTCACAAGGTAAAAATACAGAAAGGAAAAAAAAATCTGAATCACACAATAGAGATCATATGGCAACATATTTCATCTTCTGAGGTTTTGTAGTGCCAAAAAAATAAAGAAAGAAAGGTACCACTGTAACAAAAATAAAAGAACAAAAATAGGTCATAGTGGTCACAGAGTGAGAGTGGGGTGGGTACAATCTTCAGCAGTTTTAAGTCACTTTAGTACATATGATGACAAAAATATCTATTATCGACATGAGTGATCACTCCAAAGTTTATTGACACAGGGAGATCCTGTGCCTGCCAGTGTAAACTTTCTCCACCGACACCAAAGAGTCACCACAGGGTCAACTGGGTTTCTCTGGTTGAACATTTAGCTCAGCTAAATCAGTCTTACTTCCATAAAGATGACATTAGAGTTTGTATCTTCACTGCAGACCAGACAGCTGTAAACACCATGGAAGAATAAACTGCCTCCTCCCACCAGAAAGGAAATCGTCCCTCCATTTCATTTTCTGTTTCTCAGTCAGGTACAAGCAACCTCAGTTTGAGTCTTACTGCCCCCTTGTGAGCAGGAGTGGCAGGTCCGCGTGTGAGGGTGTTTTAGAATCGTCAGACGTTTAAGTTAATGCCCATGTTGAGGGGGCAGTGGAGGACCATTCACACCCGGGTGGTAGAATGCACAGTTGTTTTCATATCTGCAACTCCCCTTCATCATGAAATGGCGACACACTGGTCTTTTTGACATGTCTAAGGAAACAAGAAATCAAAATCATTTAAAAAAGCAGCTCAACAGTATAGGAATAAGGAAAAAATGCAGCATGATTATTTTACTGGACCAACTTACCACCCATGTTGTTGTGGCCCCCTCTGGGCCCCCCTCGGCCTCCACGTCCTCTGAAGCCCTGGTCTCCTCCTCTTCCTCGTCCCCGATGGAAGTGGCCTCCCCGGTGTGGGCCTCCCCTCATGGAGTCGTCGCCCCAGTAATTGCCACCGTCTCCTCCACGGCCCTGAGGACCAGGTGGAGGGCCCATCATGCGAGGTCCACCACCAGAGTTGAAAGGGGGTCCATGGCCATGTGGAGGAGGGGGGTGGTTGTAGTGAGGGGCGCCAGGTGGTTTATTTGGGGGGTATCCGCCATTCATTGGCATCTGCATATTCATGTTGTTCATGTTCATGTTTGGACCATGACCAAGCAAACCTGCATTCACTGTTAGGGCAAGAGGGGGTGAGGGGTATCCAAATCGTTAGTTTTTCATTGCAACTTACAACAAATCTAAACACTATTGACTGATTAAATTGGGCTTAGTTTAATCAGATTTAAATAACTTACTTGGTGGAGCATTGACAGGTTGATTTTGGTTCTGGTTCTGATTCTGGTTCTGCTGTAGAGAGCCCAAAAGCTGCTTGATCTTGTCAGAGAAATCAGGCTGCTTTATTAAGTCCTCTGCTGACTGGTTAGAGCCCTGTGCCCCCTAATATACAAACACAAACAAACAGGTCAGTCACTGAGTCCTATATAAAAAGAAGAAAAACTGAGAACTACTGCTTTACTTACCATGATGGAGCTAAGGAGTTCCTGGACATTGACTGCAGGGTTATTGGGAGGGGGTGCACTGCCCTGTGCCTGGGGGCTGCGACTACTGTTGCCCAAGCTATCCATTAGATTAGCCAGGACACGCGGCAGCTTGGATCCCTCTTGGGCTGCAGAGGTATTGCATGCTGCACCCGTACTGTCAGCTGGCTCCACGTAACTGTCATCCATCATAGTGGAATCCTGTGTTAACAATAATGAGAGACTTAATAACGTGTACTTTTCCATGGTCAAGACTTCCACATTATGTAGCTCAGTATTTTGCACTGCTGCACTGCAGTATTACGAATGGTTTTAGACTCTAGCAGTATCCCACTGGACATGCCTACTTTATGTAATCCCACCCCTAATGTCTTCCGATTTTAACTCAGATGTGCAAATACTGCTTGGCTAAAATTGTTAATCTTACATAGAATGCACATTCTAATCAGCTCACCAGAACTGCAAGTTAATAACAGCATGTAAGTAACTCATGGCTGAAGCAACGAGTTATACCTCGTCAAGGGGAATCAGCCGTGGTGGCATTGGCTCATAAGGCTCCGGATCTGGTTCATGTGGGCTGTCTGGGACACTAAAGAGATTTAGAGGGAGAACAACATTACATTACACACTCAGAAAGCACAAAATAAATATTGAGGCAAATAAATGCCCTAAAACAGTAAAAAAAAAAAATTATAATTAAAAAAAACAAGCAGCAAACAAACACTGACCTCTCCTTGTTGAGGAAGATCTCCTGGAGGATGCCCATTTCTCTGGCTCTCTGGGTCAGCTTTTCACTGCTGTTGGCTCCTGAAGTGACTAGGCTCCCTGACAGAGTAAGAGGTCGTGGAGGTGTCCAAGGAACTCTCTCCTCCATAGTGTCATGAGAAAGACGACGTGCCATCTCAAACGTCTGCCTGTCCATCATCAGCTCCCGCTTAGCCGCCTCACCAAAGTCCTTGATCTTATTAACATTCACTAAAAATGAAGAAAGTAGAACATTAATTATTCTCCATTAAAAATGCCTTTAAACGATAAGCATTTCTGTTAGGAAGGGTATGAACTGCTGTAAGAGAGTGATGTCCATTCTTACCTCTTTCAGTCTCATCCAGGTCAAAGTAGAAGTATTCTTTGAGCTGTTCTTCTTCAGCCCAGCGAACACTCTTCTTTTTCTTTCCTTTTTTCGTCAGACTCTCTTCTTCTCCGCTTGGCTCTGAAAGAGCGTTGGGCTTATCTCCTGAGAGAGATAGATATTTTTACTTTGTTAACACGTAAACCGTGGGATGAGCAGGCAGGATGATAATGAAAAAGCCAGTCTCAGTGTCACAGATTATATAGAATTGTATCAGCTGTTTTATTTGCTTCTGAAGAGACCGTATCTAGGCCCTCATAAATATAAATGTAGTTAAATATAACTTATTATTCTTAATAATAATGTTAGTTTAAGAAGGAAAAAAACACTGGTACATTAAACTTACCAGTGTCCATAGCCTCTGGTTCTTCTGTTGGGACCGGGGTCCCTGGTTGTTCCATATCTTGGGGCTCATGGGGAGGGGTCTGAGATGCAGGAGCCTCGGGGGAAGAAGGCTTTGCCTGTGTGCCGGAATATGTCTGAGGTTTACTGTCAAATGGACATGGCTGTAGAAAATAAGCCAAAAAAAAAAAAAAAACCCAAGGGGAAAGGATGTCATTAGGGGAGGAAGTGGATATATGCTGATTTATCAATTGTATTGTAAATTGTTCTGAAATGTATAAAAGAATATGGCATGCTACTTAAAAGGTTTAAGTTTTAAACCTTTTTTAAGTTTTTAAACATTAGATGGCATAAACACACAATTGTTATTCCCCTTTACGAAAAAATTTATGGATCTAACACTGCATGAACTTCTAAAACTTACAACAAAAGTGTTAAAGAATTACAACAAAAATGCAATCCTAGTCGTTAGTGCTAACAATACAATTAATTTACTCATTAATTATTACCGCTGTGCCCAAACACTCCATATTTTTCCTGCACCTATAAACAAAAAGTTTGTTTATACTAGGATCAGATAAAGTAGATCTAATACAACATCGTACCTTATTCGATGTGGGTGATGCTGCTTTAGGCTTCTTTTTCTTAATCTTGATTCCAGGCACTGGAGCAGAATTAAGAGCATCCAGAAAACCAGGGCTCTCCATAGCTAAAGGCATAAAGAGAGAGACACAATATATACAGTACAATTCAGATTACCAAAATACACAATATATCCAACCAAATGATGCTATACTATATGTGATACTGTAGTGAAAGTAAACACCACAAGTAACATAATATTTTAAAAAGTGTTTTAATGTATGCTTACGTTGTGGAGGTATGAGCTTGACTTTAATTTCTTTGGTGGAGTTAGGGGTGGTGTTAAGAGGTTTATATTTCTTCTCCAAAGGGGGAGCATCAGACAGGGAGGAACTGTAGAGAACACCAAAGCAGATGACAGAGCTTTCAACTAAACAAACAGCAGAGGGCAGCAACTATGACACTTAAAAGCAGAGACCTTTAAATGTCAAATACCAAAATATATACACCACTACAAGCAAATACATATACCAGTGACGCATTAATATATTTTAAAATGACATGCTTTACTAAGAAAGCGTAAATGCATAATTACCTAGGCCTCTTGAGAACTGCTGGTTTGATGTTGTATTTGTCTCCAAGTTGAGGTACAGCAGGAGGCTTTTTAGGAGGGACTGTTGTTGGGGTCTCCACCTCCAAACCTATGGAAATAACCCGAAGTGTAAAAGTAAAACATGAAACTCAAAATATAATTCCTACTGATAATAAGAAAGTATTACACTACAAAGTAAAATCCAAGTCTAAAACATAATAAACACCCTGTAAATCAATAAAAAAAAAAACACGTAATACTAGAGAGAAATAGACCTGTCGAGCGGATCTTGGCATGGCTGGGTGCATGAGCTTTTGGCTTTTCTTTCTTCTTCTCATCATCTGTAGTCTTCTCCCCAGCTTTCATCTCAGGGCGCAATTTACTGTCCTCTTTCTTTCGTTTTTTGTCTTTGAAAAAACAACAACAACAAATATAGAGTTTGTGGTGACTAATGCAGTACAACATGCGCTCACATTTCATTCATATACGACTGGGAATGAAATCACAGCAAAGATGAAGAAAATGAACAATAACTACCATTTGGTGAGGCGCCACTGGAAATGCTTTGAGAGCGGATAATGGCCATCCAACCGTCCACGAGCACTGAGGCGAGCTTTCTTAACTCTGTGGGAAAGAAATAAAGAGATAAAATATATTAAAGACTCTCGACAATATGAAATAAGGACTATATATCTATTCTTTGATTTTTATTTCTGGATAACTTGGTTTTAATTGAAGCATATTAATTTGGGTTTACATGATCTTTAAAGTAATTTATTCACTTTGTAGCACTTTGAGATTTGTGTCAAATGAAAAGTGTGTATCAAATAAAGTTGATTATTTTTATTATCCTTTTGAGGACTCAAGTAAATGGAGGATATACTTCACATTTTGGCAGTACCACTGGGACGCCCTGTGCCCTTACCTTCTGTCTCTCCACTCTTGCTTAGATGTTTAACCAACTTGGCTGTGTTGTTCTAAAATTTGAGAAAGCAAACGATTAATAACTAAATAAGTACATTAAAACATTTTTATGATATGCTTGAGTCAAGGCATACCTGTTTGAGATGGTCAACAGTGAGAGGCAGTTTCTGCAGAGTAAGCAGAATAAGCTGCAGCAGAGGAGTGTTGGTGGTCGTCTTTGAATAGGTCAGCCAAGCGTTCAGCAGTTTGTAACCACCCACACGAATAAATCTGTAAAGTGAAACAAGGAGTTTGGCATAAAATTATAGATAACATACAGTAAACACACAGAGGAACTTCTCTGTATTGTTTAAAATTAATACATACCGGTTAAGAATGTCATGAGATTTGGTTTGCAGTAAGATGTTCAGATACATGCATCTGCTGACCATTTTATGAGAGGCCTTCATAAGACTATTCCAAGAAGAGAAAGGAAAATTAAAAAAAAGATTAAAATCATGATAATAAGAACCAAACGTTCACCAACTTATTCATGGAAACAACAGCAGTCGTGTGTGTTTTTGCAGTTTTCACCTGAAGACTTTGGCAACACCTTCCAGGCTCCGGAGCTCTCCATCCTTCCCAAGCAGAGCCTCTACTCCTTTCAACACCTCCCTGGGGTCCACTGGGCCCACCGCCATTATCGGCTACTGTCAGAGAAAGGGAAAGGAGAGAGAGAATATTATTACTATTACTATTATCACTTTTCCAGAGGTACACAAACACTGCTGTGGCTGTTACTATCACTGGGGAGTATATAAGCAGTACATGAATCAATAGGTTGTCACTATCTTTGGCGATAGGCTGTTTGCTGTATTGGTTTAAGCAGTTACAAAGAGCTCATTGGAACAAACAACGCACTCCAGAGGCTGAAATCAACTGATTTCAGTTCTCTTCCCATGTGTAAGTCATCAAGATAACATTATAGTATCCAAAACAGAACGACGACAAAAAACACACAGAATGTGGTCAGGAAAAGCCAATCTCTCCAGTTCACAAAATGAACATAAACAAACTAACGCATATGAAATGCTTTTTGTTAAACTCAGCAATGAAAGTGTATCTCATCAGCAGACTCCATGCAAGACCAATATATGTAGACATGATTCGAGATACTTAGCACTACAACCAAAATCACAACAAAGAAGCACTCATAGGGCCAGTTGGGTCATGTGGCATAAATGCAGCGTAACAGTTCCTGAAGGAGGACTCATAATCTCGACTGGCCTTGTTCTGAAACAGGAGCACTGTGTCACTTCTAATAAAGCATCTAAGTATACACAAAGGTTCACTGTAAAACTTTTTTTTTGACAATTCCTATTTTGCTAAACACTAAAGGATGAAGTAGACTTTGACTTTGGTGATTCAGAAAGAGGTCCACACCGAAAACGTCATGGTATAATGAACCTGCTGTCAATATGATGGAACACGTAAATATATTTCCCTACAACTGCCTTGCTCTGGCATGAATATTTGAATACACAAATTATACTAGTACATTAACATGAAGCTGCCTGTACTTTACTTGAAGCTGTTGGTTACAGCCAGTAGGCATCAGAATGAATGATTCTTATTGTTGTTGAGGTATATGGTTCATAAGACTTATTTTCTTAACATTTCCAATCAGTGTGTTAATATGTATTATTACCACCTTCCATTAACATCACACCCACCTGCTCTCCATTATAAGGATGTGTTTGTACACAAATGGACAGGTATTATTTCTTACATGACCACTTTGAATACTGTCATTACAATGTCTATGACACTGATAGATGTTTAACAGTCATTCATGTGTTCATTAACTCTGTCCCAAGCTGTTTTTTGCAAGTTATTCAGAAAAATAACACTGAAAAAAATATATACTGGAACAGAATGCAAGTACAGCCATACAGCACTGCATTTATTATAATCAATGTCTCTATATCCACAATACTCAAGATCACTGCGATGTTCTGTTTGATAGAGGCATGTGTTTCACTGTAAAGTAACCTTACCAGTAATAAAACATGGAAGTCTTTTGAAATTTTGTGAGAAATTTGTCACAACTGGGCGTGAAATGTGGATTCTTAGAAATTAGATACAGACAAATATCAAGACTTAAAAAAGAAAAAAAGCAACTTAAACAAGAACATTAGTCAGTACATCGCCCCCCCCAAAAAACACAATTCACTTATGGGAAGATTTTCAGTAAAACCACAGCTCTCACCTCATGACTGCGAGCAAGATGTATTACTTCTATAAAACTTAAAATTGACCATTAACAGACAGATTTATTCACAACGAAATTAACTACAAATCTGTGTGAGAGAGGATTCAATGTTAAACTACATATTTAAAAAAGCTCATGCCCTTGCTTCATTTATCAAGGTCTTTATGTGTCCTATGTCGCCATCATGTGGTCAAAACCGAATAAATCAAGTCAGGCAGTGGGTTCTGTGGCAGTGGCAGACTCAGAACCCACTGCCTGACTTGAAATTAAAATGAAAGGAACAGTAAAATGTACACCTTCTTAATAAGCCAACTAAAGTGTTAAGTGTTTTCATTAGTTTGTTACTAAACCAACACTAATAAAGTATAACGAAAAATATCTGCATTAGACATTGAAATTAAATCGAAAGGAATAGAAAATGTACACCTCATACCCTAAATAGGGTTAATCAGCCAAAATATTGTGTCTTAACTCACTCTTTTTCTACTTTAAAACTAACATGTGTTACTCTTATAGAAAACCATGTCAGTAGTAACAGAAAATTCATTTTTAAGAAACATCTATTATTAGATTCCTATGAGTAATTACCAAGCATGTCTTGGCTAACCAAAGATTTATTTAAGTTAAATGAAGACAAAAACCTATTTGAGAAATCCCAGTGGGCTGTACCCGCTGAGCTTAATCCTCCAACACACCCAGCCTCTCAGGCTTTTTTTGTTGTTGTTTTTCTGAAGAAGCAGCCTAATAAATAAAGGGACTAGTTTATAGGGTGGGGAAATTGGGAGAGCCGACGTCACGGTGGCCCCGCCCATGCAGGGGCAGCAGCGTGCTTTAAAAATCCCCCTTCAGGGTTTCAGACTGAGAATAACGGAGACCCTCCACTTCAACAGAGGCTAAAGCTGTAGATCTATAATATTGCCGTAGAAAAAAGGACAACATGACTTAATATGACTTTATATTACTTAATATAAACTGCTCCACGTTCTCCGTACAAAATCAGTTTCAAGCATGCAACTTGGCAACCCCGGCGTAACGTCGGTGTGTGAAGGCTGCACGTTTATAGAAAAAAAGGGGGTAGAAAAACGAAATAATTCGTGATCGGACAAATGTCATGTGAGGAATCAGTTTTGGCTTACCCGTAAAGTGTTGTAGCTGAAGTTTTTATAGTCTCAGAACTCCATTACACCCAACATTTACACTGAAAAACTCCTGAAAATGTCACAACCGTCAACACACAGCACAGCAAAAGGCAAACCTACATGATCACAGTCCAAAACTGCACTTACAACAAAATTAGTTTAAGCAAATTTAACAAGAAATTGGGAAATAAATCATCACTTGACCTGTGTTAAACCTGAAAGTGCTTAAAGTCAAATGTAAAATCGCTATTTTAATCATGTCGTGTGTTGGAATGCAGTAGAAAGTGTACCTGTGAAAATTGTCGTGTTAGCTTTAAATAGAAAGGGGTATAAAACAGTTTTTATCCACACTGACCACAATTTGTTTTAAAAGTCCTGTTTACACGAGTGTGAAGTGAGCTCTAAGCTTTAGTGGCCGCTACTGCTTTCGCCATCTGCCGGCCACCCGGCGTTCGAACGGTTGCTATAGAAGCGGCTTCGGCAGCATGTGATTGGCTGAGCCGGAACCAAGCCCCACCCTCTTCTTTAACCACTTCTCCTCAAGGAAGAAGAGGACTGAAAAGAAACCCGGGCGCCATTTTAAAACACAAAGAGTAACACGAAAAAAAAAACACCAAAAACACTACACTTTACATCCCGACAGTCGTTTACACTCGCAGAGAGACTTCTGTCTAGTTAAGGGTATGACAACGCGAAACAACCGAGAAAATAAAGATATTTCAGGAAAAAAAAACACAAAGCCACCATTTGCTTACAGTGAGCCTAACAAAACGACAACCTGTCCGCCATATTAGAACAAACGCGACTAGACGACAAAACAAGCCCGTTATACAGCAAAACTTTAACCGCAAGCTGCCCGTATTACACACAAACGCAATCTTTATATCCAGACTGCCACAGTTTATTTATATATTTGTGTATATTCATGGGGTGTTGTATTACACCCGTTTAGCTACCAAGAAACGCCAGTAACAGTAACAAACGATACAAACGAGTCCAATGTCAAATTTTCAAGACACTCGTAACTTAAGACTTATTTTTTGCCCCCACTCGGTTAATTCCAGTCGCCAACTTTGCAATCTTTATGTGTAGATTGCGTAGAGTTGTTCCAATGAGCTCCTTTTTCAAGATTCAAGCCCAAAATCCCCCATATTCCTGGCTATGCTGAGGCAATCTTTATGTACAGATTGCTTATGATCGGTTCATCCTTCATTAGTAGGACTTTTGTAAATCCGTCTCACACACAAAGAGAAACAGGGCTCTCCGCCACTGCTGCCTTTGCAATGTGAGCTCATACTATAGCTGGCTTTTCAAACTTTTCTCTCTCTCGCTCTCCATATATATATGTATAATATATATATATATCTTAGCTTTAAAATTACATTTTGGCCTAATATATGCCGCCGTCGACGGCTAGCTACCTACCTCATTGTTCGAATTTTCAAGACAGTTAATACTCTAAAAATTTCGATTTCAAATTGGTTTGAAAGTAAACACTTACTATTTATAACTCTCCTCTGCGTCTCGGGTACCTATAATTATTATATTGTGCTTAAAAAACAGCAACAATTTTTTCAGACCAGTTTTAAAGACAGCCTAAACTGTCATTTGACCTTATATAGATATATATATCTTTATGGCTGAAAAATGGCTTAATGGGCGGGATTGTGGTCTAGCATTTCCTTCTTGAACAACCTGGAGCAGGAACCAAAAAATTAAAAAAAAATAAAAAACACGTAGTAAACAAATGTCCGTTACTCGAGTTGAAAAAACATGTTTTGGGGGGGTTTGGTCTTCATACACAAGGTGGAGAACAAAAAATCCCTCGACGCCAGATCTTCACCGTTTTGAAGACCTGAAACAAAGCAAAAGGACAGACGACGATTAGAGGTGGTTCAGACCAAAAAAAAATGAAGTTAAAAAAATCGAAATGTTGCGAAATCCAAAATCGTTCACATTCGTCAGGCTTGAAGTCCAAAGTGAATACAGGAAACAAAAACTGTTTATAAACAATAAACACACTTTAATATATACGCTTTAAATGCACGTCTAACCACACACTTACCTCAGACAAATCCAGGAATGCTCTAGAAGGGAGGGACTCGGTATTTATAGTCGTGACGTAACAGCCCTCCGCGGGAGCGCGCATTCTGGTGTGTTCGTGACACGAGAGAGGTAGCTCATGGCGACTGGGAGTTCGAGTCAGTTCAGAGAACCGATTCTTTCGGTCTTTTTATGTCTGTTTTGTTATCTCCAGCAAAGGGGGTGTTGTTAAACATAAAACTCTACTGGGGCACAGGCCCCCACCCTTCATTACCCGTATAACATGTTTTGAGTCTGCTGCATATGAATAGAGGTATACCAGCTTCCCGTGCTTAATTCATTATTATATCTTACCTTTCTACCACTGTCATGCTTCTACTGAAACAACCACGGGTAAAAGTAAAAATGTGCACATATATTAATGAATGTATGAAGATATATGAACAGGACCACATTGCAACATGGAACAACACAACACTACACAGGACCATGGTGCAACATAGAACAACACTACACAGGACCACAGTGCAACACAGAACAACACTAATTAGCACCACGGTGCAAATGCAAGACTTAAAAACACAACAGCAAACAATACAACAATACAGGACAGGACAGAATCAAGTACAGCCAGTAAAAGCCAAATTAGTACAGAGTGAGTGTGAATATAGTATCAGAATCAGAAACCTTATTGATCCTGAAGGAAACTGCTTGTGTTATGACTGCAAACACACTGTGACACAGAAATAAGAGTAATATAAAATAAATCCAATAAAAATCAATAAAAAAAACCCTCAATATGAAATACATTATACTATATACACAATTCTGGGTATAAATACTAGGTAACTAAGTAATTATCATTGTGTCAGATGCTGTTTTCAAGCATGAAATGCGAAAAATGCAAAGATCTACGCGGAATAACAATAATTTTTATATAGTATATTTTATATAGTTCAGTTTAGGAGTGTATATGTGTGGGTACAGTTTTTTGGTTCAGGAGTCGGATAATCTAAGGGATGAAACCGTTTCCTAAACCTTGGTATGCTGAAACATTAATATTGTCCTATATAATTAAATAATTAAATAATTAAGAAGCGTGTCCCAATACTTTTGTCCATATAGCGTATCTTACCCCAGGCGGTGGAGTGAATCAGTTCGACAGACTTATTTAAAACAATCGATTCAAGAGAATCGATTCGTTCACGATCCGAAGTCGTTAGTGGTTGTTGCTCTCTCTCTCTCTCTCTCTCTCTCTCTCTATCTCTCTCTTTTGAACGACCTTTCTCTCTCTTTTTCAAGGACAAACCCTCCCCACCTAGTACGAACCGAACAATACTGTTTTTCTTTATTTAAATCCAACTAACGTGCTTAAATACTGCAAAACTGTTTGTAATAAAATCACTTTCGGTCTTTATTGACTCTATATGTATTTATTGGCTGCATATTTACATATTATAAGCAGAACAGATTCACAACATAATAAAACAGCGCTAAACAGTATCGATCATCAGTATCGGTTGATGTAAATACTAAAAATGAAGATAAGAACCCACAAGTGGGAAATTTGCCATGTTTACAAAAGTACGATGGACAGAACAAGAGTAGTATAACCAAAATAAAAAATACAATATAACAGTATGATATGATTCCCTTCCTTTCCTCGTTCAACTTTAACCTCTCACCACAAACATGGCAGCCTCCTTGAGAAGCGTTGTGAGAGCATCTGGTCGTGCGTTTTATTTCCTGCAAAAAACGAATCAAATCCAGGTTTGTGTTGTACTTATTAGGTTTTTTTAAGTTGTCTTTATCTGAGCATGGTCCACGAGAGGTTTTTATGTTGAGTTTTCTGTGAAATGTCTGCTTTTAGTCAGAAAACTCCAGACTGTTTTCTTTAACATCTGTCTTAATTTCTAGATAACACACGTGTTCGGGGCTCCTCTCACTGCTCCTGCTCTGATAACTTTTTTTCATTCATCTAAACTGTCCTCTTCTGATGGAGCTGGAGGTCCTGAGGCTTTAGAGGCTTTGTCCCGATACAAAGACAAACCCTGGGAGTATCTGGAGAGTGAAGGTAAGTCGTGGTTAACTTTCCTTTTGCATGAATTTAATCTCATTCGACGCTTAATATCTTTAAATAACTGACATAATTTTTTGCTTCATAATAAACTGGGTAAACACAAAATTAACCTGATACACATATGGACAAAAGTATTGGGACGCATGGCTATTACACCAACAGGGGCTTTAACAACGCTTCATTCAAATCCATAGACTTTAATGTGGAGTTGGTCTCCCCTATGCAGCTCTACCAGTTTCCACTCTTTTTTTGAAGGCTTTCCATAAGTTTTTGGAGTGTCTGTGGGAATTTGCGCCCATTTATTCTGTTCTAAGATCAGGCACTGATGTTGGACAAGAAGGCATTAAGATGGCCCTTCACTGGAAGTAAGGGACCATCTGAATTGAATAATTAAGAGGTGTGTCCCAATACTTTTGTCCATATAGCGTATGTTATTAATGTCCTGGACATCTTTTGTACGAGACTGGGTTATTTGGGGTCAATTTGACTCAGGGTGTTTTAGCTGTTTCTGAAACGTAAGAAATATCAACATTTTACACACATTTGTTCTAATTGTTATAATATGGAGGGCAATGTAATATGCAATTTCGCAACTGAACATAATCATACATGTAGGAGTCAGAACAACTGATACATTACACGACATGGAGGGGGAAAACATTTTCCACCAGAAAAATGTTCCCTATTTCCCGCACTGTGGGGGAAACCTAAAACAAATAAACTTGGGTAGCCATTTTAATTTCAACCATTGAAAACCAAACAGTTTTCCTCCAGGACCAACATAAGTAGCAGAGTTATTAAGTAGAAAATGCAAGGTAAACAGCAATAAATAATAATTGCACAAATAATACCAGGGCAGAGAATATGCAGTATTTAATAAATAGAGGGGGATTTGCAGTAGCAGTTGGGTTGTGAGTTGTTTGTTTAAGGCAGAACAGATCAGTATGTATATGAATTGTGTTCAGAGAAGGAATACATTTAGTTCAGGGGAGTGTTTATATATGTTTGTGTGCGACTGCCTCCATGCTTTCAATACTCTTTTTGTCATTCTATCCAGAGTATATTGAACGATACGGATCCAAACCTGTATGGTCTGACTACAGACGGAATCACAAAGGTGGCATCCCTCCCCAAAAGACAAGGAAGACTTGTATTGTATGTGCCTTTTTTCTTTCCTTTAAATTATGTCTGGTTTCAGTGATCTCTTACATAACTCTGATCTGAAATGTGCACACGTGTTGGGCTTTGATATTAATTTTCACATTTACATTGCAACAGAGAGGAGATAAAATATGTGGGAACCCTTGCCCAATCTGCCGTGATCCAAATATCATAGTTCACTATCAGGTTTGTGCAGTTTATTAATCTCCAATTTAATTTGCTTTCTTGAATTTCTTTTTCCTCTGAATGTTCTGAAGTTAAATGTGTATTTCTGTAGAATGTGAACCTGCTGCAGCAGTTTGTAAGTCCATACACAGGGATTGTGTACGATCCGACCCGAACTGGTAAGTTTTTCCACTTTTTAGGTTTAGCAGAGAGGTGTAGCTCACATATGCTATAATGACCCATTTTATTCAATCTCCCCAATTTATTCAGTCGATAGTTTGTATATGTATACTGTCCATTTGTTTATATTTGTCGAAATTCTATATTTCACTCTTTATTGTACTTTCTAGTTATTGCACTGTATCAGGAGTGATTCAGGGCACTTAGTACATGTATAACTGTGTATATGACCTCTTGAAGCTCTTGGTCAGTTTATCTTCAAAGCTGTATTACTTTTTTCACCCCTTAATTTTTACCGTTTCTTTGACTGCAGGTGTGTGCATGAAGCAACAGAAGCTGCTTAACAAGGCAATTGAAACAGCCAAAGATTACGGTAGGGAACATTTCAGTTGCTTTGTGCATCTCTATACACAGCAACTAGCTGACAATGGCCTTGTATGTGGTACTTTATACTCAAATAATCCTTTTTTCAGGCTTGATGGCATCCAAGTTACCACTTGTAGACTACTCTGCAGAAGACTACTCAAATTCTCATGGAGCAGTGGCATGTACACCTGCCCCACCTACACACTCCACTGGTGAACCTTGGTATTCATGGTATGGAGACATAGAGCCAAATGAAAAAGAAGTTGCTAGAGTGAAGAAGATCTACAAAGCGTACCTGAAGTAGAGCTCTTTGTTACATTGTGGTGATGTTTTTTGGCACAGATTAAATGTTATTGACTAATTAACACTATGGAGGATTTTCTATGGGTGGACTAAGGTTAAAGTGTTAAACTGGCCCTTCAAGTTCAAGTTCAAGTTCAAAGTTCAAAGCGTTTATTGTCATATGTACGGAGAAAACAAAAGTGACATTTTCTC
>JBBJLS010000140.1:20991149-21035414 GCA_037577275.1 Bryconaethiops microstoma | reverse complement strand
TATATATATACACACACACACACACATACATACATACATACACACACACACCTCCTTTGTATTCATTGATGGCTTCTGACAGGGCATCGATTGACTCTATATCCAGGTTATTAGTAGGCTCATCCTAAGAAACAGTCCAGAGAAAAGGAGAATCAGATCTGGTGCAACTTCAGACTTAAAAACAATGTTATTCAAAGACATTTTGAATGTGTCACCACTGACCAATATTAGGACATCCGGTTGCCGACACGCAAGTTCAGCAAACACCACTCTTGCTTTCTGACCACCTATCAGTGGGACAAGAAGTAGTGGTAAATGAGCATACAATGGTTACCAACAGTCTGAAAAAAGTTATCTAGAACAAGTTGTTTTTTTTTAAATCCTGCTCCCAAGCTCCCACTGCCCTGCACATATTCAGCTAGGTCATGCCTCAACAAGTTTGATCCAACAGATTATTAACCCATTCATGAACTGGAACAGCTGTGCTGGAACTGTGCAGGTCCTCAGGCGCAGGATTAAGAAACACAGCTCTGGACAAACTTGAGTCATTACCAGAGAGTTTGGAAATCTGGATAGTGTGTGCATGGCTCTCCAAGCCAAAGCGGCCAAGACATTTTCTGCTGTCCTGGTATGGCAAGTTGAAATTTCTCTGCAGATACTCTGTGGGAGCCTCATCCATGTTCAGCTGATCAGCATACTGCTGATTGAAGAAGCCTACTTTCTGTATACATAAAACAAAACCAATTCAGCTCCACAATAGCAAAAAAGGTTTGGAAAGTTAGTTATAGAGCAGATGCAGATCATTGTAAACTTCTGCTTACCAAGCGGTGATTCTTTCGCATCTCACCTTTTGTCTGAAATGTAAAGAATCAGAAAATTTCCTCCGGATCAGTCAAGTTATGTTGTGATTGCACAGTCACATAAAAAACAAAGTCTAATTAAAAGTCAAATAAAACCTCTGCAGAAAATACTCTATACGAATACACTATGCTATATACATAAAGGACATTTAAACATATTTTCCATTAATATACACCAGCACCTTAATTCAACCAAAATTCTGCATATTTGTAGCTTCACCACATACTGCATTACTGATAGTAGTCATAATTTTTTTTCCCCCACAGGATTTATTATAATATATTCTAGTATTTATTTCACAGATGCCGGACAGAAGCCTAACACACAAGAAAAAAATTTAAAGACTTACAGGTGTTAATTTTCCTGTTAAGAGAAGTAGGAGTGTACTCTTTCCGACACCATTTGGTCCAACTATACAGACTGAAACAAGAAATACTTAAAATGTTAGTCCTGATATTAGGGTGGGATTCGAGACATTCTGAGAAAGGCCTAGAATTATATACCTGATTTCATGTATTTTCATTCAAAAATATCATGCTTGTATTTTACCCAAGTATTGTCCTGCTTAAATATTATATTTTGGTTAAAAACTGTTATTTAAAAGCCTATGTATATGTTTTCTATGTATATATAGCTACATGAGCCCTCATTCATTTTCTGGTTTGAAATCCTACATGTCAGACTAACCACCAACATAATTAGGAAGTAACAGAGGAATCAATCAATCATGCAGGGATATTTTATGAGACAAAATCTCTGTGCACTTATTTCTCCCTCCTTTGCTTAGGAGGCTCAGGCTTATTTTTAAAAGCCAATATCCTTGTTCAGAATCAGATATATAGACAAATTAATGTGACTTACTTCGAGACTCCATGTCAATTCCAAAGTCCACATTTTTGAACAGAGGTTTCTGACCCTCATAACCAAAGTCCACACCTGAGCAGAAAGAAATAAGGATAAAACATTTTAACAAAACACATTCACTAATACTGACCTTTTGAAAGCTAAAGTGCTGTGCTTAACAACTACACTGAATTTCTGATCATCATCTACTACAAACATTTACAGAAACTATACAAATCTGATTAGCTGATTGTGACTCACAAGCCACTGTACAAGGGTTCCTTTAATTTTTTTAAAAAGATGGAGACATTATATAACTGAATGAGTGATAATGCCTATAACCCAAGAAAAACATCCCTGTCCTAACCAAATACTGGCGATCATGTGATTAGAGCAGTAATAATCTGACATACTAGCAAGTCATAATGACCAAAAAAATTGCCAGACATGTAGTACTCACTGTGAAGGCCAAGAATGGGTGGAGAGAGTGGTGGTGGATCAGGGAAGGTGAACTTCACTGTGTATTCTTTAGGCCTCTTCAAAAGTTCTTGGGCCTCATGACTCTCCTCTTCCAGTCCCTTCTTCTTTCCCTTCTGCTGTTTCCTTGTCAAAGCTTCTTTTGTTTGTTTCTCCTAAAATAAATAAATTTAAAAAAAGATATAGGAAGGGAATAAGGAGCCACACAGACACACAACTGGTAAATATCAATCCATTTAAAAAAAAAAAAAAAAAATCATACTAGGAACTCACAGCTTGTTTGGTGGATTTTCCTCCAGCCTTCAGGTCTTTGAGCTTTTTCTCTTGCTTCTCATACTGTTTCAGAAGCTCCTTCTGTTTTTGCACATACATCTTCTTAAATGCCACTAGGAAACAAAAGCAATAAAAATGAGAAATGTATTCATGCCACAAGGTGTTTAAATGTGTCCTGTTTTGTCACACACTAATCCTACAAGGGCATATACAGTGATACAATCTGGACATCATATATGAAAGGGTGCACTGACATCATTTTGTTTATGATACTCACAGTAGTTGCCCCTGTAATAGTAGAGTTTCTGGTTGTCCAAGTGAACAATATCTGTACAAACATCATCCAAAAAACTCTGGTCGTGGGACACAATCAGAAGGGTCTTCTTCCAACCCTGTAGGTAGCTTGGGGATAAAAAGAAGGCAGCAAGACATGAGAGCTACTTTACCAGCAACAACTAAGAGTACACAGAAGTGACTGCATGCATTTAATCACATCTGCATGCAGCTATACAGGTCCCAAATATACCATCTAGAAAGAAGCATGTTTCGGAAGCCTTTCTCGCATGGTTCTGAGATCTACAAGATACTAAAAGAAAGTCCTACCTACACACAACCAGAGAATTATATATCAACAACACAACTTCAGAATGGAGAACCGAGGACAATATTCACTGGGAATTGTTAAATTGCTAACACACTCCCAATTTACAGTCTGAAGCATCACATTCAGAAACATGCTGATGAAACATAAACATCGCTCCACGCTGAACATTAGTAGGATTTCAGAAAACATCTCTTGGTGTCCTGATCATGTGTTTGAAGCAGTAACTAATCTTGACCATGTAGTCCCTGACCAGTCAAGATAACATTTACATCCACAACAGGGCTCCAGACAAAATAAAAACCTTAGGAGCCACTGGCTCCGAAACACAAAATATTTAGGAGCCAAATAATTTTTTTTAGGAGCCATCATCTCTGTCAAATGTGATATAAATAAAAAAAATATTGTCATTGCACATTTTGTCTCCAGTCTTATCCCATGTAAAGAGCATTAAAACCAAACAAGAAATCATGACACGGATTAAATTGTTGCCAAAGTAAAACAGTGTTCTTCGTGTAGTTAATGTTTATTTTTCCTATATTTTAGAACGCGCTTTGCAACAGGTTGCCAGGTCATGCGAATCCTGTCAGACGAAACTCAATCTGTCAACAGTGCTCTCGATAGAGATGTGTCAGTTGCAAACGAGTCGGTTCTTTGACTCAAATTTGGGGAAATTAAGTGCCGTTTGGGCATAGACATAGAATCTTACTAGACTAGATCATAGACATAGAATATTACTAGACTGACCATAGTCACCACACTGCCAGACTAAACACTCTTAAATTACAGAGTGGCAACACACACGGAAAAGCTGTGTAAGACAGTTCTGTTCCAAGGATTTTAGATCCTATCCTGTATATATTTAATGCTAAGGTTAATACTAACCACATTGCGTGTGTGTGAGAGAGAGAGAGAATGAGTGAAATGATCTCCGAAATTATTTCTTATTGTATATCCCATGTGTATACAATAAAGTGTCTGTATTTTTGTCAGAGTCTTATTGTGTTTTCATCAGAAAACCACGTCTACCTGTATTACTTTACATGGTGCTTTCGCCATTTGCAGTATGGCCACGCACTGACTGATCGTGTGCACTGGGAACAGTGAACGCGGCATCTACTCTGTCTGTCTATGCATTTGGGAGCCAAAGGAGCCAGATCTTCTTAGGTGATCTGATCCAAATGATCCGACTCATTAAAAAGAGCCGAAATTCCCATAACTAATCGCGTGACAGTGTAGTAGGAGCGGCAGGCTAGGTTTGAGTGTATCTTTACATTATAAGATCTCACTTCGCAAAATAAATAATCTAGTCGCAATGGTGACCATTTTAGTCGCCATCTGGAGCCCTTCAGAAAGTGTCTTGCACTCTAATATGCAGAGCATAATGGTCATTACTTGTTAAGCCAGATGACAGCATTAAGGTCCAGGTGGTTTGTTGGCTCGTCCAGCATCAACAGAGTGGGTTCCATGAAGAGAGCTCTGGAGAGGAGAGAAACACATTAAAATGTTCTAATGTGCACACTGATCAATAAATTGCTAGTGAAGGTTATAATAGTAATTAGGGTTCATATTATTCCTGGGATATTCAAAGCTTAATCTGTACATTTTCTTGGATTCTAAACGACAGTGACCGTCTTTGCTGACCTGGCTAATGACACTCTCATTCTCCAGCCACCAGAAAACTTCTTAGTGGGTCTGTTCTGCATCTCAGGGGTGAAGGACAAACCAGCCAGGATCCTGCGAGCTTTGGCCTCTGCTGCCGCTGCTCCTATTGCCCTTAGCTCTTCATATACCTAGAAGAGAAGACCACCATCTAATACGTGCTACAATTCAAGCCATACACAGCTCTGATAAGTGAATTCAGTTACTTTGTGGTAGCGAAAACCTGTTAAAAGTGCATTATAGGAGGAGTTTTACATGATAGAAAATGACTGAGGAGTAGTTCATTGTTTATTGTTCTCTATGCAATTGTTTCAGGTCATCCTGCAACTCTTTTTGAATGACTTCTTGCTTCTCTTTTACCTTCATCACTAGTCTGAAAGTAGACATATGGTGTTATATATGATATGATAATTCCGATTGCCATTTCACATCGGCAAGTGTGTGGCTTTATAAAGATTTAAGTAGCTTAATGTAAATGGTCATGAAAAGCGTATTTAAATGTCATGTAGCATTATGAACGCTGCCCTTCAGTAAAGTGTACCAATATGCTTAAGAACTATATCTAAATAATCTTATATAAAACATGTGAATATACAACTTGCTGCACGTATTGCACGTTAAGGTATCTGTGGATTGGCTTTGTGTACTGTGCATTTTATACACATGCTTTTGTAATTATGTCCACATCAAGTGAAATTACATTTGCTAACCTTTTCTGATTAAACTAGTGTCAGCTTCCACACTAAGCTTTGCATCTTTGATCTCAGAAACACCATGCCCTCATTAGTCGAACCTGTATAGCAGAAAGCTGACCTTTTCTAGTCTTTCAGCGACACCATCTTCACCCTTCTCTAGCAGACTCTGCAGCTGCTTCTCCTCCTCCAGCAGCTTCAGTCGCCGTGTGTCAGCCTTTAGCACAGCCTGCACAGCCGGAGTGTCGTCAGCGATCACCTCTGAGGAAAAAAAAACAGCCTCTTAGTCCATCAGCCAATGAAAACAGAAGGTCAAAGAGAGTGTAAGAGGAAAAAAAAAAAGAAACCGGTGAAAGGACCAAGCTGTCTGGGGGTAAATGTACATACCTTGTTCACAGAGCAGCACATCAATATTGGGAGGAATGCTAAGGGCTCTGTTGGAAATGTGCTTCAGTAAAGTGGTTTTTCCTTTCCTAACAAAAGGAGGAGTATTGGATATTAAAGCACTGTAAGGACTGCAGGGAAATTTGACATACTTATGAACATGCATGGTTTTTCAGCTCTTCCCATTCACATAAAATTATAACACTAGAGTGGACATAAAAATCTGCTTACCCGTTTGGTCCGACCAGACCATAGCGTCGACCAGCCACAATCAAAAGATCAGCGTTGACAAACAGCTCCTTTCCGTGAGCTGAGATGCTGAATCTTTCCAGCTGGGAGACAATATAATAATAAGACAAAGCTGCTTTACAACTCACAAATCAAAAAATGTTTCAATTAAAAGGTCATTTAAGATTGATACACACTATTGAAGCATACCCCTGGAACACCGGAGATCATGGCCCAAAATGAAAGTGGGTTTTTCCACAGAACTAACCTTAATATCTGAGGCGTTCTCCAGCATAGCTTGTCTTGAGGACATCTCAGCCTGAGAGACGGAGAAGTCTCCTTCTGTGGCATTCTGTGCACGGACACTGGCCACCTGACGCTCATACTCCAGCTGTGAAACAATTGATTTGTATTTATTACATTGATTTATTTGCACTTATTGAACTATAATTTGGATCATGTTTGCAGTATCAGAGTGCTGCATCTGTGTCACCTATGTGCAAGTATGATTATACCTTGATAGTTTCTATAATATCCTATTTATTCTGATTTCAGTATTTCAGATTCAGTATGTACCATCTTTTTCTTCTTTTTCTTTTCCTTTTTGCTCAGGTTGGCGAAGGGGTCATCCTTTTCTTTGCTCTGCTCTGCCGCAATAGCATCCTCTGCACTCTGCAAAAAGAAGAATGAAAAGGACTTGTCAATTAGGTGGTTACAAATAATAAGCAAAGCAAAAAGTGCAACATGTAATTAATAGCAAGCTGTATAAGTAACAAGTACGGCGACCATCATTGTATCATTTTCATTGTCCTCCTCTTCTTCTTGTTCTTCTTCTACATCATCATCACTTGGAGGACGAGCAGGCTTCCCTTTCTGAAAGTTAAAAGAACATGGCTTTTGACAACTGCAGCTGAACTCAAGCCTGTGGTATCGCATTATCCCATTAACACAGACATTCAAATGTGCACGCATAGCTTGTACAGCCAACAGAAAGGGACACTGGATAAGATATGAGAAGATAAACCTTTAAATTTACATTGCTACGGCAGAAAGTCGACAGTACGAAGTTACAAAGTTACAAAGTTAAGAGCATCATGGTGAGCCAAAGGTCAACATGCTCTACGCCAAGGGCGAGCTAGAGGGGTAAATATCCTCTGGAGCGATGGAGCTAAATCTTCATAGCAATGTTCCAACATTTAAAGTAAAGCCTCCAGAAGAGCAAATGATATTGCAAGAAAGGAGTGATACACTTCAAACTTTTAATCATTCAGATAGATTTAGAAGTCATTTGAAGTGATTTGATGAAGTCATTTGAAGTGAATTCTTCACAGTGGTGATGGGAACCAGGGTCAGTGCAAAAAGTAGCCCTTTTATGTCCAAAAGGATCTGTGAACCTATACATGTCTTCTGAACATTACATGTAATAACGACAATGGTGAAGCAGTCGTGAAACTGAAAATGTTTTTTTTTTTGTTACAATTTACCGTAAAACACCCTGCATGTACCTCTCCATCATTAAAAGATGAAATATTTTAGGCCAAATCTGACCTCAAAATTATTGTAAAACAGTGTCTCACTCATCATTCAGAGTACAGTAACCCCCCACTTTTTGCGGGGGTTACGCTCCAAGAGCACCCACGTAAAAAGGCCTATTTTTATAGTGTAAACCATAAATATACCCTCAAATATGCTCACACAACACTTTAATTTCATTTAAAAATAATTAGCCTTAAAGAAAATGTAAATGTAAACCCGTATTCGTATTGTACAGTTTACACTGAACTCCCGCAGTGCTAGAATGTGAAATATCGATATTACCCCTGTATAGACTGTACTGTAATTCATGCACGGGTGTTTTCTTTGGTATGCGCATTTTCTTTGGTATAAGCGGGTAAACACAGTAATAAATTCATTTAATTTACAGTAATAAAAAATACAGGGCTTTGAGAAGAACAAAATGAAAAACACGAGAACACTCGAGACGGGGAAATTCTGGACTGTGTCGTCACAGAGCAGCAGCCAATCAGCATCAAGGAGAAATAAATAACGTTCTCGGATTGGCTACTTTGAAACCTCCCGCCACTGAGTACAGCCGACTGTGATGTCCGGGCCTGTTGCACCACGCCCCCTCGTCCTCATGTTATTGCTTATGTTTGGGGCGGTGCTGAGCAGTGGAGGTCCGTTCAAGTGTCCGATTGCCTTGGTAACCGCTGCGTGGCGCACGAGGCCCGGACGTCACAGTCAGCTGTACTCAGAGGCGGGAGGTTTGAAAATCTGCGATGGACTGAAACTGCGACTGGTGATCCGCGTGTAAGCGGGGGATTACTGTATTCATATGCATTTCAAATAATAGCTTTCTATGAGGGAGTCTTCAGAGGCATCTTCAGACATTTGGTTCCTATCACTACTGCAGAACAATTCTGACCGAGTATGATTCTCTAGAATGGAGCATTTCACATCAAAAAATGTGAATGTCTGCTTATTTTTTAAGCAAAAAAAAACAACAAAAAACGGTAGAATTTCCCCTTTAACACATTTTGGAAGTAAACCTTTGGACAAAGTGTGTGAATTGCAACAAAACAAACCTGAACTGTTTTATAAGTATAAACAGTCTACGCCATAGGTTGTGTGTCAAAGGATTCATTCCACTGACCTTTGGTTGCTCTTTCTTGACTGTCTTCTGGGGCTTTTCCTCCTCCTCATTCTGTAGACATTTAATGATCAATTATTCTATTACTTCTCAGGATATTTAACATATCAAAACATTATGAGGGAATAACAGAACTCGGAATGGGTTACAGTCTTTTGGCAGTTACATTACACAAACAAAATTGTTATTAGCCCTCTTAATTTGTCCACTGCTTCACAGCAGTGTTAAACTGAAAGTGGAAGGTACTAGCAGCCCTTATAATAAATGCAATACCACCCATTATAGGTTTTACATTAAAAAAGGTTGTAAGGCTAAAGACATCAGTGAGATTCAACTACAAACATTTCCCTATAACAGTCAAACTTAATTTCAGTGCTACATAAATATGCTGCACAAGAGTAAGACATATATTCAGTATTACTGCACGTAAAAGTAATAGAAGCACAAATACTTCCAAGTTTAATTCAGTATGTAATAATGAAGATATTGAAACCGTCAAACCAAAGGATCCTGAGAGTTTATCTCGCTCTTGTCTACATTTCTGAGCTACATTTTACTTCTCTCACGTCACACCTTTGGTGCTGCTTTCTTGTTCTTTTTCACCCCCTTTGTCTCGTCATCTTTTTTCTCCTCTTCGTGTTCGTCCTCAGAGGCCTCCTGTTAGAACACAGAATATTAGTAAAAGGATCTAGCACTCAGTCATGTTGACAGATCTTCTTTGATGAGCTTTCTGTCAAAAAGTGAATGCACAGGTTAGATGACAGATGGAAAGGAAAATAAACCGGTTATGTGAGTAAAGATGACAAATGAGAGATAGAGGGGGACGAAGCAGAGAATTAGGTGTAGGAAACATTCCCATATACCCACCTTAGACTTCTTAGTCTTATCTTTTTTCTTTCCTTTGGAAACTTTCTCAACCTCCTGAATCACATACATACACGTACAGACACATGTACACACATTTAGTGCTCCGGTTTCCCAGCATCATTTGTAAATGGACAGAGGTCCAAGGACGTGTTGTTTTACCCATCTGACACACTCTCACTGTTCATTAGCCTTATTAAATTTGTCTCATTGTATTTTTCATGTTTATTTGGTTTTTGAATAAAAACATTTTCACATCACCACATTCATCTCTTCTAAATAGGGTGTTTTCATTATTGTTCTATTAAGATTGAGATATGGGTCATTTTCACATCAGCAGAAAAAATCTGAAATTGAATCAGACACTTCTTCAATATGAACCAACCAATGACTTTCCCACTTATCGAATTTCCCACTTGTGGGACTAATAAAGGTTTATCTTATCTTATCTTATGACATCATGTCTTACCTTACATATAATTACTGAGGTTAATAAAAAAGTGAGTATGATGTTCACTTATGGTTTAAAAGTCACAGGGAATGCTAAGAAAAGGAAGGGGCGGAATTCAGACTCCATTTACACCTGGTCACTTCATCTGACTAGTATCTGGATTGTATCCCCATTAGATTTTAACAACAGGCATTTACACTTTGTGCTCAAATGCATCTCCGGTCAGCAAGACTGAAATCAGCTTACTGCATGATAAATAAAATGCAAATCAGATCATATACAAAACAACTAATCTGCTATTCTGCCAATCATTTTTTGTTCTATTCAAAAGAAAAACAAATTTGCAAAGCAAATAACTGATTTTATATCAAGACATCATCATAAGCCAGTGGAGCTAACTGTCTCATTCAAAGAGGTATACAGAAATAAAATTACACTCAGAGGAAAAACTCACATTGGGGGGTGGGGTGGGGGGTTATTGTCGTATGTATCTTGTCATATGAGTTTTGGAGAGAAGGATGGGTTTACACTACTATAACATGACAGGAAAGCATCTCAGAATCAAGTGGTTTGAGCGATTGGTTATAAATCTGCTTTAAATGCATTTTGGGTGCATTTACATGTGCATTTTTATCTGGCTTGGTCTTATCCAGATGTACGCATGAAGTGGACAGGTGTAAACAGGGTCTAAAAGTTCAAAAGACATACTGATGTCAAATAAAGTGTGAGGAGGTTGGCTAAGACTAATGAGAAATTAGAGCTAGGAACAGCCATCCAAGTGGACTTAAAAGGGAAGGAATTTTTTTTTTTTTTTTTTTTTTTTTTTTAAACGCACTGCAACTTTTAGATGTAGAATTACATCACCACTAATCATTTATGATACCACCATCAGTGAGCACTCACTATCTTCTGCAATCTCTTTCAGCAAACAACTGTAGAGTAACATAGCTCATTAAGTCTTTTTCCTCTGGTTTGAGCTTAAGCATAATTACATTTTTAATTTTCTTCACTCTGGTCTTAGATAAAAGGTAAAAAGCTTCAGCATGAAAAACATTTCATGAAATGCCTCCAAACCTAGAGATAAAACACTCACCTTAGAATTTTTTTTATGCTTAGGTTTATCATCACTTCCATCATCCTCCTCCTCATCATCATCATCATCATCATCACCACCACCCTCAGCATCCTCATCCTCATCTTCATCACTCTGACCCTTGCGAAGAGCAGCAAATATGTTGCCACCCTGTGGAATAAACAATCAGAAAATGGCTAAATAAACAGCAGTACTCCAAACAAGACATGACAACTGTGTTTAAAAGATGTAAGGATTTATTTGAGGATAAAGACAATACAAATACCTTGTTTCTCTTTCCGGTTTTGACAGGAGCAGTTACTGCAATGCAAACCAGAGAATTCTTATTAATAAATAATATAAACACACGTTGAAGTGCACTGCAATGCCCATCATCCAAAAAGCAAAAAGTAAGAGTGTTTTCAGACATTACCCTCTTCCTCCTCCTCTTCTTCCTCATCACTGGGCTGGACTGACAGCTTCTTGAGTCGCTGCATGACCTCTTCATCATCCTCATCCACTTCTCCACCTCGCCCTTTTCGCCTGTCTTTCTTTTTCTTTTGAGGCTAATGCATAATACACATTTGCAGAGACTCTGGCCACTTAAACATAATCTCACACTAAGGCATGTACAGCATGCAATGGCAACTTCTGGGCTGATGCCAATATCTGATATTTTTCAGGTATATTCTCACCGATGCCGATACACCGTTAGGATAGGCTCACTTGGATTACCATTTTTTTCTGCTACAAAGGCAGTAAAATGAATAAATCTGAATATTCTACTCTTCTCAAAAACAAAACAAACAAACAAAAAAAAAACCCCACTGTGGGCTTCCGAGGGGCCCAACTGCTGATTCTATTATTAAAAGATCGCAAGCCCATGTCCAGTAGCCCAAGAGAGCAGGACTGGCCTCTCCAAGTGGGTAAGATGGCACTCCCTCTCCACCACTACTTAGTGCTATGCTAGCCAGCAATGGTGTTTGATGTAAAATAATTGTCAGCCAGTGCATTACAATGTATAATGATGTTGCTTTAGTGGGAGTTTGAAATGATGTGGTGGAGCTTCACGTGACTTGGAGGAAGCACATACAAGCCTTCACCCTCCCAGTGTTGCTGGCATCACGTGATGGGGGAGCCCTAGCTAGTGGGTGGAAATGGAGAGGACTAAACTGGGAGGAAAAATTAAAGAAAAAAACATTAATATCTGTTTGAAATATCGGTCAAATCAAAATATCTACTGTTTACTCAATTATCTGCCAGTACAGATATAGTTCCGATATTTTCAGGCGTCCCTAATGTCAATTCTTTTAGAAAGCACAAACTTACACTCGAACGCGACCATACCTGCTTTCCTTGAGTCTCTTTCACAGCCGGGGGCTCGGTCATCTCTGCATTATTTTCTGCAGCCAGTTCATCAAAAAACTAGGGATGAGAAATTACACAGGTAGTAACTAGATACACATACTCAGTTAAATTAAGACAATTTAGATTTGTACTTTTCTGAGTATCTTCAAACAATAAGACTTACAAACGTTATATGCAAGGACGTATTTTACACTGTACACAGTCACAAGTTGGTCATTAACATTTTGTGACCAATTCCCTAATTTCATTTTTCTACATTTACAACAGCATCTCTACTGCTTCCAAAATAACCACACCTTAATCTATGTTTCTTCTTCTCGTTACTTTATCTGCATTCAGATCATGTTAAACAAACTGAAAACAAACTTACAACTGCACCTATTCATCTTACATTTCTATTTATTTAGTCACTTCACAGAAGTACCAATAGTCTTACTCAATTATAGATGTAAGCTATTCAACATACTTCTGAACATTACAAGATGTAATTAATTACAGTTAGAATTAAGAGCCTAGAATAAAGAGTACACAATGAAGTACAGGATAATGAAGTACAGAATAAAGATATAGAATAAAGAATAAATTAGTATAGAATAAATGTGCATAGAGTATAAAATAAAAGACAGGGTAAAGGAGTACAGAATCAAGGATTATAGAATAAAGGAGTATAAAATATAGGATTGTAAACTAAAAAAGTACAGAATGAAGGATTATAAAATAAAACACCACAGAATAAGAGATTATAGAATAAAGGTAGTCTGTCTAACCAAAGCACCAATTTGTTGCTTTCAACTTACGCTCTTCTTCCCCTTTTTGTCCTTCTTTCCTTTCTTGACAGGTTTGTCTAAAAGATATTTTAAAAAAAACACAAAAAAAAAAACATTTAAAATGCAACTGTAGAGTTACTGATGATCACTGTTCACACCAGCCGTACAGACAAACACCAAGCTGACGAGGCACATTGAGACACCGGGACAAAGAGCTGGCCTGGGAGACGTGTGGGGGGCAAGCTTTTGGAGAAAAATTTTACATTTTAAAGGATGAGAGCAAGCAAAACATTTTGGACATTCCTGAACAGATACACTGAATGCACAAAAGTGTTTAGATGCCTGTCCATTACACCAGCAGGGACTTTAATGACACTGCATTTAAATCCACATACTGTAATTTGGAACTGGTCCCCCCTTTGCAGCTAGAACAGCTTCCACTCTTCTTGGAAGGCTTTCCACAAGGTTTTGGAGTGTTTCTGTGGGAAAGCTTGCTTTGTGCACTGGGGCACAGTCATCCTGGAATAGAAAAGGTTCTTCCCCAAACTGTCCACATAGTTGAAAGCATGATGTCCAAAATGGCTTTGTATGCTGAAGCATTAAGACAGTCCTTGACTAGAACCAAACTCTGGAAAACAGGTGTGTCCCGACACTTTTGTCCATGTTGTGCACTGATGTCAATGAGATGCTCAGGCTCAGTAGATAAAGACCAGGTCAGGTTACAGTCACCCACACTACTGCCTTCATCACTCATAATATTGCCTGCTTGTTGTCATATCATTTAAGAAACCAGTTTAAATCTGAAATAAGAGAAACTGTGCTCTAAAGTGAAGAGCCCAGCTGACTCCGTTACAGCTGGTAAAGCTAAGCTAACGCTAACGTCACAGATTTACAACAGAAGAGCTAATACTCGCCTGTCTGCGGCTCCTCGTCTCCTTCCCACTCCGCCACGTCTTTAGATTTCTTTGGCATCTTTTTAAAGAGACTGTTACTGTCCAGAGAGTAAAAGTGAGTTAACGGGTCGCTCCGCTACGACTCTCAGGCATGCGGCCTCAGACACCAGCACCTTTCCACACCACACTGAGGAACATGCCGGTACATCAGGACACCACAGCACCACCCTCCACACTACAGGCGGGTTTAGGCACTGCAGGATACAAGCGTCGTTAACAGTATTTAAGGGCCTGCCCATTCAAAGGCTCCTATTCATTTGAATGGGGCAGTTCCTTAGTATTCTTCACCTCGGTTTCTTTCTTTATTTATTCTTTATTATTCTTCCGTCGCACTTAATGCGATCCGAACCACGGCGCGCACTCAGGCAACCTATATATCAAAACGTTCGGCTCGTCACCGCGAGGTGTGGTATATTTTTATTGGCGTTTCGCGTTACCGTGGCGACGCTACTCGCCAACAAAGATGGCCGAAATGCCATAGAGATGGAATAGGGCTCAACTTTCGGATCGTCCTGCTTGGACACGCTTCGTCCGAAACCCACCAAACTTCATGTGATACCTTAGGCCAATTTCTCCGACACACAAATGCGGTCGGTGATGACCCATACTCGTTTTTTCCTTGTCTTTGACTCATCACTTTTTCGCCCATTCACTTCAATTCATTTTTAACCCCCTTGAATGAATGCAATTTCAGGAGAAGAGACTTTCAAGCTCCATACAGTGGCAAAACCATATGAAACTTCATATGAGACCTCAGGCCACGCCCCCACAGACACACCTGTTTAAAGTGAACTATATGGCCAAAAGTATTGGGATACTTGTCATACAAAACTGTGGACAAAAGAATTGGGGGACACACACAAACAAAAATGCTAATACTAACGCTGATGTTAAAGTTAATGCAAATGCTAACGCTACAGCTAAGGCTAATGCTATGGTAACGCAGATGGTTGGTATGGAGTCTGTAGGTTGTTTCTTGGCGGCAGGCCCTTTTAAAATTTCTTCACGAATTTTGATTTTTCTAGTTGTTGACGCTGTGAGTGTAAAGTGACCATACGTGAACACACCACAGCACAGTGTAAACAGCTTGAAATTCTTTCTCTATATTTAACCCATTTACCAAGTGAAACAGTGGGCGCCCGGTGAGCAGTGTGTGTGGACAGTGCCTTGCTCAAGGGTACTTCAGTGGGTTCGGGGATTCAAACCCATGGTCTTTTAAACGCAGGGGCAACTCCCTAACCACTAGACCACCAGCTGGCCTTGCAATGTGCTGGCGACTGTCCAGGGTGTACCCCACCTTCGCCCATTGCGATTGGGTTAGGCCTCAGGCCCCCAAGTGCCGGACAAAGGAGTAGAAGATGGATTATTATTATTATTATTATTATTATTATTATTGGGACCCACCTCTTAATTATTGATTTCTGGTGGCCCCTTCCAGCGAAGGACAATCTTCAGCATACAACGCCATGCAGTTTCCTTTTCTATTCCAGCTTGATTGTGCCCCAGTGCACAAAGCAAGGTCCATAAAGACATGGTTGGATAAGTGTGGAAGAACTTGACTGGCCCACACAGAGCCCTGATCTCAACCTTTGTTATATGTGAACACACAATAGTACATAGTGTGAGCAGCACAAAATTGCTCTCTGCATTTAACACATTCAAGTGAGGCAATGGGCTGCCAGGAACACAGCGCCCAGGGAGCAGTGTGCTGGGACAGTACCTTGCTCAGTGGTGCCATTGACAGTCCTGGTATTCAAACCCACAACCTTCCGACTCCAGGTGCAATTCCCTAACCACCATGGTAATGGTCAGACATCCCAGTACTTTTGCCCATGTGTGTGTGTGTGTCTGTGTTTTTATCTGTGTATGTGAGTGTGTGTTTGTATGTATGTATGTACAGTATATGTGTTTGGGGGGCGGTGCTTTTATTTTAAAAGGTGTTGCCGAACGCAGATGGGCGCTGTTCTAGAACGGCCCGGACTGTGGGGCGCCTGCGCAGTGGCGGCACGGTGAAGGGCATTAGAAGAGAATGAGACATTTGGGAAATGTTGACAACGTAGTCTGGTTTTAACGTTTCCACAAATCAGCTTCAGCACTGCAGAGGAGTTCACTGGGTTCAGACAGACACTAGCAACCCAACTCACCCTGACTCCTCAGCGGACAGGTTTGTTTTTGCTGTTATTTAGTTCAGGAAGCTGGGCTGGTTAGCTGTTAGCCGTTAGCCGGTTCCATGAGTGCTGAGTGTGGGTCTCTAACTGGCCACACTGCAGCTGCTCTCACTCGAAACACTGTTTATTTACTGTTTTTCACCATCAAACACCCTCGTGTTTTCTTCTAACGTTTTTATTTGCAAACCCAGCACAGCACAACAGCCTACTCTTCACCAAAATACAAGAAAAGTTATTTGTTTATTATTTGACATTCTGTAGTATAACCTTTCTGTTACATGTTGCGATGGCTTTAGATAATGTTAAAAGCTACGATTGTCTTTAAGACTGTGCACGAGCAGTCAACAGTTTGTCCCTTTAGGGTCGTCCACTCATGCCATTTTCTTTCCTCCTGTTTTACAAACTTGCTGCTGCCACTCAAGAGCTGAAGAGGTCATGTGGTTTGTTGGGTCTTTTCCTGATTTTCTCTCATGAGAGATACCGTGCTGGACGTTAGAAACGCGGTGCCTGGTTTCTGTTTTGTGTGCTAGGTTGCATGATTATAACGTTTATAATGTAGTTTTCTGTTAAATTACAGTAGAAGAGATGCGATCTGATGCTTCGTTGATTTTTTTTTCCACTGCAGAGGAGCTGGACTGGGATGTGTTGCTGGATGGAAAAATAAACCTCGCCACTGATTTGTCTAATTATGCCAATTTGCTGATAATATACATTCGTGAGGTTCCCCAGCACCCTGACCTGAATGGCTGTGTGCAGAGGGGGTGTCTCTTTTTGGGTGGGTTGTGTCAGGAGCCATGGCAGAGTGCACCCGTTAGGGAGACAGAGCTGGAGTGTATGGCAGGTGGGCACACTTGTAAGTGAAGTATTTTTAAAAAACATTTTTATTTATTTATTTTTTTATAGATTTTTGCTGCATCATTTAGGTTAATGTGAAATGTTCCATTCTTTTAATTCGAGAACTTGTGACTGTGGTGGGAACCAGACGTCTGAAGAGTGCAATAGCTCTAATAGTTCCTTCATTATTTTTGAAAGTTGAAAGTTTTAAAAACATTAGAAGAAATTATTATGATCATGATTATTATTAATACTCTATCTTCTAACAGAGTTTAAAAAAAGGTTCTACCACAATTTTTTTTAGATACATGTAGCTTCACTTTTCTCTTTGGATATTAAATAAAGTAACTCTTTGTGTTTGCCTCTGGTTCCCATCACCTGAATCAGTTTTTTTTTTTTTTTCCGCTGAAGTGCAGTTGTACGACAATACATTGCTAGCTACTTTGTTTGGATGTTGAATTATGCAGAAAATAAAAACAGTGGGATTTCAGGTTTGAAAATAAACTTTTAATAAACTTCTAATTTAAGTTTAAGGCTGGTTAAGCCAATCTGTAATCTCACCACATTTCTCTCTTTTGCAGGCCCTCGATTCTCAGTTGAATGGCACCTGTAGAGTGCTTAGCAGTGCTTCATGGGCTTTGGCTCCCCCAAACAGTCTACATTATCAGTCTGCTAAGAAACCGTCCCTATCTCATCCCTTCCACCATGCCTGCCAGCCACACAGACACCGGGTGCACAATCTAGAGGAGGAATTTGAGGAGACCCTTAGCCTGTGTGTGCTCCTCAAACCCAGTGAGACAGATGAGCAGCACATCTTGGTCGAGGTGCCCTTGTTTGGACAAGTCAAGTTGGGCGAGTTCCTGACTTTGGTAGCCAACAGACCCATTGACTTTGTTTTTCCCTTAACCACTGTTGACGGGAGGAGAGAAGATGACATTAGCGTAACTGCAATGTCAGGACCTGAGAAAAAGTCTGCCTGGGAGCGAAGGGAGAGAGGCTCGTTTAGGAGTTTGTTTGAAACTGAAGGATGTCCTGCTCCATTTATTCTGGGCTCTCATTTCTATTGTTTTCACTGCCCTGGGATGGAGCCTGTTCCTGAGGCTGGAGATCAGTCAAGTATTGGACACAAAGCACATGCCTGCCCTTCGCCTTCCTGTGTCTCTCTCTGTAGCCATGCTGAAGGTATGGAGCGAGGTACTAGTGAGAAAGACAAGGAGAATGAAGAGAAACTAGCTCTGATGTATGAAAAACTGAGGATTGAGGTAATTCTTCAGATAAGGCATCTCATGTACCTGGTGTTCTCTTGTGTTTGCCTGAGTCATCCTTTTCATCACGCTTAAATTGTTATATTTGTTGTGTTTTAGCTTCCTGGCTTTTTTAGAAAGAACCACGACTACAATATGTATTCCCATGATGTCGAATTCATCAATGGGCTTCTCAACACCAAGACAAGGTGTGATTATTATTGCATTTTTTTATTATGGATGTACTAAAATTATTACGGATTATTTATTATTTTAAATTGATTTTTGCAACTTCAGTCTGTCAGTGTGCTTAATTATTTGCCGCAGTAAGCCAAAAATACAAGGGCTGACAGATAACTGTTTGTAATTGTACAACTGTATCTGCTTCTGCCTTCTTAGAGGTCGTGTGGCATACCAGCTGACCCTCTCATTATGGCGATTGCTGTGTTTGTGTTATTATGCGGAGGCCCGACTGGAAGTGCTGAAGCTTTCAAAACACCTGGAGGACGGCTCCATCAAAGCCCGTTGGAGGATCAAGGGTCTGCCCTTCCACACACTACTTTTGCGCTTCTACAAGAAAGATAAAACACAGCTTTACAGGTAATAGTAATGTATTTTGTTTATGTAGTGCCTTTCTCGTACTCAGTGTAAGCCAGTGCCCTTTTTTCAGTCTTGAGCTTGAAAATGCTGTTTATTTAGTTGTGTGTTAGCTGGTCACGATAATATGCTGTTTGTTACCTTTAGAATTTGTCCCTCAAGATTTGTTTTTTTTTTTCTTTCTTTCTCAGGACCTATGACGCATTCTCTACATTCTACCTGGGCTCTGATGGACTTATACATTGTCATAAAGTTGAAAAGGTGAGACCTGAGTCTTGGTTTGTATCACAGTTCAGTTTGTGAGCAAAATCAATCACCTTTTAATCAATCACCTTTTTTTAATTAATATGCAGGATGTACAGATTATTATTGTTATTACATTAATTATTTAAATGCAAGCTGCTTGTTTTCTGATTCTGGGGGAAAAATTCCTCCAGGATGAGTTTTTTTTAAATTCTGATTCTGATTAAGAAGTCCAGTTATCGTTTGGGAATCTATTGGCCTGAGCACATTTAACCTCAGTTGAAATCCAGTGACTCAAGCACATTTATCCTCCCAATTCAATTAAAAAAATTTTTTTTAATTAGACATTAATATCATAACCCCATTGAAAACCTACAGACATTGCTTGATTTGACAAATCTGGTACAAGGTTTCTGAATGACAGCACACATGTTTTTCAGGTGATGCAAGCTCAGCCACCTGTGCTGCCCAAAGTGACTTCACTGCTAGCGGGGGCCCTGGTGGCCCTGGGGATACAAGAGCATCGGCCCGCCCTTAATCTACTGCCACTATTCCTCTACTCCTTTAGACAGGGTCGAGACTAAGGAACACAGGACAGAAAAGGCGCTGTGTGGATGTGTATAGGTAGAAGAACGTGTTTCCGTTGTGCAAGTGAGATAAGAGCAGCACAGTTTACATGAATAACAATGTAGGATTGAAACTATATCACTGTCTACTCTCTTACTTGTCTAATATATTTAAAGAGAAACTGGGCAGTGTGTCGGGCTCTTTGGTAGCAGTATGTCAGTGATGCCTGCAGAAAGCCTATCAGTGCCCTGCAGTGTGTGAATGTCTTTACTTAAGGATTGGCTCCCCCCCCCATTGGCTTTTATTCTGTTTTCTTAAAACACTACCAGAGACATCATTTGTAGAGTGGCAGTTTCTTGATCAGGAATACTGAGCTTGCCACAGTAAATGAAAAATTCAATCATCAGTTTTGTATGTATCTTTGGTGAAATCAGTTGTCTTTATTTGTGCCATGTGGTGTAGCCTTGTTTTCCAGAAACAGGAATTTGGGCAAGAGGGAACCCAGTCCCCCCCCCCCCAATAGCAAACCATAATTAGATTCATGATGAAGCATGATTAACTGTCTTTCACCTTTTTGTTTTTGCCAGTTTCACAGTCAACATCTTTACAGCTGGTGTTCTGAAATGTACACATAATCTGTAGCACTGAGAAAATCTGTCCATTCCAGTTCAGGGATGAAAGGTAGTTTAAGATCATTGATGAGCAGATACAGATTACATTACATTAAAATTGGGACATGCTTTATTTGGTGTTATAGTTTGCAAATTGTCACTGTCTGCATTGACCTCACTACTTATCTCATCCACTTTGTGGGAACCGCTTTCTATCTAACGCACAAAACAGTCACAAGCGCAACTATGACAGAAATGCAAAAGTACTAACATGGCTTACTGCTTATGTAGTACCTCAGACTCGAATGGCCCTGCTGTACATAGCAAATGAATCTGTTCTGCTTCACTGTTTTTGGTCCAGTGCTGATTTAGATTAGTTCAGATGTAAGAGTTTGGATACAGTTAACAGTTAATGGTCCTATTGTTCTTATTATAATGCAGTGGATCAGTTATGACTTTATAGGGCTGGTTAACGCTGTACTACTTTCAACCCCTTATTGACCCTTTTTTTTCTATGATCTTTGAACTTCTCAACGAACTCCTTGGTACAGGTCTGCCAACCCAGAGCATGTTAACTAGACTTAAGGAGTAGGTGAGATTATCCCAATATAGCCTGAGTTTGGCAGAGATGAAACCATAGTCTGGAGAAAAAGTTGTGCTTTGCCATTGTTTTTCCAAGCGAAGAAGATTCCAGTTCCGTCCCTGTTAATATTGATTTACAAAACAACGCAAGACTTGGGCATAAATATATCCTTAACCACCATAAAGGTGTCTTAAGACATTTTATCGTACAGTAAGAGTTTAGTGAAAAATCTAAATTTACTCCAGATGTAGTTAGTTAATATGTTCTTTGGTGTCAAATTTTCTTTTTTAGTTCAGAAGTAAAAGTCGAGTTGAGACTAAGATGGACTCAGTAGTCTTCAGTATAGCCCTACTTGTTCATTGTAAGAATACCACTCCAAAACTGTTCAGAATGCATCTCTTCATTATCCATTTGGGTGACTACTGGCTGCTAGTGTTTAGCAACAATAACCTAGTAGCTCCAGATTTCTTGGCTTATCAACTACAGCTGGGATGAATGGGAAATTGTATTAATATTTTGTCAAACTTTCATTTTCTTTCTCTATGACTTCCAATAGAGGAATCAGCATATGTTCCTTTATTGTTCAGTGTTTTGCTTCAGACCAATTTTGAGTTGTGAACACTGCGAATGAGTTAAAATGACATGCACATAAAAAGTTGTATTACATGTATGGTCCATTGTTTTCCTGAATACACCCTACTGCTATTTTTAAGCTGGCAATAAGGGATGAGGAACTACTCTTAGGTAATTCAGAAGAGGTAGTGTCCATTAACACCAGAAGAAGAAACTCTGAATCCTTTGTCTGGTGCTGTGATGCTTTTTTCATTTGCTGTCAATAACCCCAATTCTGGTATGAAAATGTGTGCGAGTAATAAAGTGTACACACACACTGTTTACTGCTCTCTGTCATGATTATTACAGTGGATTACATTAAGTCTGTGTAACTGTTTAAAGGAGAGTTTTACTGTGGAAAAAATGCCACAAAGGGTTCCTTGAGTGATGGGATAGAAGAACTATTTTTGTCCCTTGAAGAGCAATGTGGATATGACAAATAACTTTCACATAATGTAAAGCTTTAGAGATTTCTTTTAAAAACGTAATACGTGGAGGGTCTTTGGGAAATAAAGGTGGTTCCTCTGTGGCACAACACAAATAGCTTTTTTGGCACATTATAAGAGTGTACTTTAATAAGGAGCCAGACAGTACCCATTAATGAGTTCAGGTGCATTTAGCACACTTTCCCTTCAAACACATGTACTACACCTAGCAGTTAAAGGGGAATTCCTTTGACCTTTCAAAACTTCTCCATAATTGAACCATTAACATGAAAAAGAGTAATTCAGAGTGGTTTGGTACGAAGCGCTCTTTTCTGGAGAAACTTGTTTTAACTGTTCAAAGTTGTGTTGATAGGAACCAGACATCTGAAATGTTCAATGCCTCTAAAAGCTGCACCATGGCAAAGTCGCACATTTTTGGCTAGAAGCTGAGACAATTTTTTCATGCTCATTTTGGCCTAAAATGTATTTTTAAAATACATGTCAGTTGTTTATCACTATTTTATCATGACAGTAAGAGCTCAAAAACAAGTCTGCTAAATGCCATAAATGTAAGTAGGTTGACTGGTCACAGTGAACCGTTCCACATGGAACTACTCTGACTTTATCTCTATAACTGATTTGTGCCTCAGTTTTTGAAAGCTGATGGAGTTCCCCTTTAACAGATGAGTTGGTCCACTTGAACAAGGAAATCACCCAACTGTGCAAGAGTAGAGTCTGACACTCCAGGACCAAAAATGAAGGGGGAATGTTTTTAATAAAAGCATCTACTGTTTAATACTAACATGAGATGAGGTTACTTAAATCATTAAGGTGATGTTTACATGCAGTAAAAAAAAAATGCTGTGAAGTTTATTGCTGTAAGATACTAGGATTACTGCAAACATGTTTTTACAGAGGTCAGGATTTTTTAAACTTTTTTTTTTATTGCAGAACAGCCGCATTCACAAGCAACAGACATCTTAATATTTTTAAACTAGAAAAGGAACAAAAGTTGTAGAGTCAGAGAGTAAAGCATGGTGACAGAGCGAGAAAGCTAGTTAGACATTGCAGCTGCAGCAGAATAATAGCAATAGATGAGATTCAGTGTCTTGCAACCTAATCTATTCTTCTGTAAAACTTGGACCTGCTCAAGTCACTACTGTTCAGACTGTAATGGACCAAGTTTTTTTTTATTTGAAGTATGCATGATAGTAACTGTATTGTAGCTGCTATTATTGCCACTATTAAAAACCAAATCATTACAACAATATACAATTAATTTACAACAGACATTACAAAGGAAACCTAAAAGATACCCATGTATTCATTGAGAATGATACTGAACATGAGACATCTGGTCCCAAAGACATGGTCTAAAGAGAAGTTTAGATACTGTGTACAACAAATGGGCGTCAATGGCTATTGCACACCAAATGAAGAGTATGAATCCCCTTCATAGCAGACTCCAGGTTCTCTGTTGCCTGTCTGATTTGCTGGCTCACTATAGGTAGTCACTAAAACGTCACTGGAACATCTGACTTGATAATGAGGTGCAAAAACTGAGCACAGAGGTTACGAGTTTTCTGAGAAAGCCTTGTGTGTGTTTGGGAATCGTTGAGAGTTGTAGTCTGGATCTTCATTCACTCTTTTCTTTAAGTCACTCTTAACCTAAGAAGGAGATTGAATACAAATATTCATATTTTTAGAAACTCCTGCACACGCACACATGCACATGCGCGCACACGCAACAACGTTAAAACCGCAGTTGAAGTGAATGACATTGATTGTTATGGCTGTATTATCTTGCTGAAAGAGGCAACTTTCGTTAGTGAGTACCAATGTCATGAAGGAAAGTACTTGGTCTGCAACAATGGTTAGGTAGGTGATATGTGTCAAAGTAACATCCACAAGAATCCCAGAACCCAAAGTTTCCCAGCAGAACATTGGCCAGAACATCTCATTACCTCTGACGGCTGGCCTTGAAAGTGAAAAAAAGTGAGTGAAAGTGAGCACTGTCATACGTGAACACACCACTGCACACAGTGTGTACAGTAGGAAATTCTTTCTCTGTATTTAACCCATTCACCAAATGAAGCAACTTACGGTACCTTACTCAAGGGAACCTCAGAGGTGACACTAGCAGTCTTGGGAATCAAACCCAGGACGTATTGATTGCACGGCGAATGCCCTACCACTAGGGATGTGTATCATTTGAATTTTTTCGATTCCAATCCTTTTTCCACTTAATCGATTCCCTATTTCGATTCCACAATGTTTAAAAAAAGTAAAAGAAAAAAGAAGACAACTGTTTAACACTAGAACAGCTGACAGCGTCAACTGACAATTTCATCAGGCGCAGAATCGTGTCTATTGGCCTATTGGAGCAGCAAGCTTGCTCTGTAAGAGACTATGGGTGTGGTGTAGGCACATGTACACACATTTTTACATATTGTTGTTGTTTTACACTGTTGTGCTTGAGAGACACCATCGACCACCCCACAAGTCCTGACGTTCTGGAGCTGCTCCAACCCAGTCGTCTAATCATCACAATCTGGCCCTTGTCAAAAGTCACTCAGATCCTTAGCCTTGCCAGTTTTTCCTGCTTCCAACACATTGACTAAAAGAACTGACTGTTCTCTTGCTGCCTAATATATACCCCTTGTTACCACTGTAACAAGACCAATCAATGTTATTCACGTCACATGTGAATGTATACTTTTTTGAATGCAGTGTAGAAGTTAATCGAATTTATATTCAGATCCTTTGTCACCTGTTGTGTATAGGCCTCCTGCAGCTCTGGCGTCTCCAGCTCCCCCTGCAGGGTGTCTGGGTTAGTGAGCGGTCGCACTCCTACTGTTCTGGCGGCACGACTCACCGCCTCAGAGAGAGAAAGATGTGGTCCTTCACCTTGTGCAGTCTGTCAAACATAGCACAGACGATTATGATGAGAAAAAACAAAAACACATTCATATGTTAAAGTGGTATGTGCTTCTATATCATTGTATATATTTCACAGTATATTGTCGAAGGTATGTGGACACCTGACCATCACACCTACAAAGATCAGCAATAACATTAAAACCATCTGCCTAATATAATGAAGCCTTGTGCTGCCAAGCAGCTCTTACCTGCTGAGCCACAGGCCTTTATATGTTCTCACCACTTTATGTCAAGGGTCATTTTATCCCCTGGTATACTTTTGGCAGCATTATGGAGTGTTATCCAAAGTTGTGCCAATTAACTTAAAAAAGCATTTCATGCGATCAGGCATTGATGTTTGCCTGGCTTGCAATCAACATTCTAAATGAATATCGCCTGCATATAGCCTGCAATTTCCTATACCGTCTTTAAAGACAATATATTGCCTTCACAGAAAACACAAGCACCAACCTTCCTCCTCTTGGCTGGCATTCCTTGAAGGTAAGCATCAGACAGTGGAGGCTGAGCCTTTATTTTCCTTTGAGACAACATGTCATGCCTAATGATAGGCACCCACTCCTAAAAAACAAACAAAAAAAACCCCAAAAAACACAAACCTAATTCTGTTGGTCATTCAGTAAAATATCAGGAGTTAATGTGGCTGTACTCTTCAATAACTAGGTAAAAAAAAAAACAAAGAACAGTGAAAGTGACAATTCCATTCAAAGGAGTGACAACATGAAACATGAAAGTGACAATTCCGTTCAAAGGAGAAATTATCAGTGACGTTTCTTACGGGTGGCACAGATGCTGCCCATGGCTCCACCTCTGCACCAGAATCCTCCCTCCCTGCAGCTGCCATTCCAGCCGGTCCTCGCATATCACCTGATGATGGCCTATGAGGGGGAGTGAGATCTGCAGCTGGTTCTCTATCAGCACTCTCTCTGGAAGATGCCATGGCCTCCTCTGCAGTGGTGGCAGGAGCTGGAGACAGACCTTCTTCCATCTATAGGTAACAACGATTACAAACCACAATTACAAAGATTGAGTATATGTAAAACACATACAGGAGCTTGGTCCATATTTATCAAACCTCTCAAAAATAAAATGATCCAGAATGTGCGTTCAGTTTCCAGTACTGGATTCTTTTAATCCCTAGTAGTGAACCGCTTGCAATTTCTGCCTATAGGGAGGTCAATCAGAATTTTTCCCTTCAATAATTTTGACAGAATGTATGTGTGTGATGGACAAGTTTGATTAAAAAAAAAAAAAAAAAAACTTTTATTTTTAAAGCAAACTTGATTTTTTCTTTGTGAGAGAGTATGTCAGCATTCATAAAAGTGTTTTACTGGGTTTGAATCAAATGTTTTATTGAGACAGCAGAGCATGATTTTTTCATTTTCATTTCACACACACAATGCCAATTGTGTCCCAGTTAATCAAAGAGTTACTTGGGAAATATTTTATTTTGTAATTGATTCAAAATACTGCACCTAATTTCCAATCTGCCAGTAGGCTGCCCACAGAAAGAATCTAACAGAAAGAATCTGTTGATGTAACTGATAAGTGACTAAGTGTCATACCTTCCTGTGATTACAAGATCCAAGATGAAACATGTTACTAGATTAGTGTTCTTACTATGAGAAGCTTCATAAGTATGCCTGGCCTACAGTTGTAAAACCATCACCACCTGTGGGTCTGTATGACAAAATGTGATCTTGTCCAACATAAGCCAAAACAGAACCCAGACTACCTATTACCATTTTAAGGTGCTAATTTGATCTTTCCTGACCTTGTTAAGTCAGAAAGTTTTTCATCAGTATGTTAACATTTGAGAGCTGTACACTTCAAGATTCAAAATGTTTGTCACATGTACAGTAGAAAAACATTTCTCTGTGCAATGAAATTCTTTTTTTGCTGTCCACACAAATAGCGGGTTTAGAGTTAGGAGTTTTAATATAAAAAGTTGATGAATACTTTGAAGTGTAATGTGCAGATGTAGAGAGATATTAACCACGCATTTGAAATTGAAGGAAATGTGCAAAAATTAAAGTATGAGGTACGTGATGGTGTCCATTAATTATACTCTTGTCAGCTGTTACTCCTGTCAGCTTGTTACTTTAAATAGACAAAAATATGCAGACCTGACAAGAGAAAGACTGGTAGCCTGTACTGAAATTAATATTAGTGTGTTTTTTTTAAATAAATAACTTTGTTATATTACCTTAGTAGTAAAAACCTAAATATCAAAAGGTACTACTTGAGAATAGAGAGATTATCATATTTAACGTTTCTAGTTGAATATCTACTCAATGTATGAATTAACTAATGTTTGGGAATAAAACAAAATATTTTACAGTCATTGTTATTTCCTAAAAAAATACTAAGTTGTTATAATCTGTAAAATATTTGTGTTGTATGGTTACTTGTCGAGCAAAGCAGCCTGAAAGCATGTGACACAGATAGCATGTGACACACGCTCAGTGTTTCGGACCAACCATTTCGTCCGTTTTCTTAGGGAATGCTCCACAAGTCTTTTTTTTTTTTTTGGATACTTTATTTATCTTTGCATTTA
Organism: Bryconaethiops microstoma; assembly: GCA_037577275.1. Taxonomy (NCBI): domain Eukaryota; kingdom Metazoa; phylum Chordata; class Actinopteri; order Characiformes; family Alestidae; genus Bryconaethiops; species Bryconaethiops microstoma. The sequence goes on along the minus strand of JBBJLS010000140.1, from coordinate 21,007,890 downwards.
ACCCACACGGGAGCAGTGTGCCGCACACGGTGAGCAGTGTGTGGGGACGGTACCTTGCACAGCTACCTCAGCCGTGACACTAGCTGTTGGGATTTGAACCCCAATCCTCTGATTGCAGAGCCAACGCCCTAACCACTAGGCCATCCAGCTGCCAGATGCCCTGAATTATAACTGTGTATTTGGCAGGAAAAATACTCCCTGCATGCATGATAAATATTATAATTGTGGCCTTTTAAACAAGAGTAAATAGTTTAGCTATATGCCCGCCAAACCACAATGTCATAAATCCTGTTCTAAAGAGCACAGGTCATCAAATAAGAGCTCTAAACATTTATGTGCTCACCTCCACAGTCTGGCTCTCTGTCTGCTGGACTGCTTGAGTATCTGCCTCCACTCTCACAGCAGAGTCAGGCTAGAAATCAACAACAGCAGCAAGAATATTTTCAGAAAAATATAGGTATACAAAAATACTTTAGATGTGGTTGTATGAATTCTGAAAGGAACATTTATATTAAATAATGACCTGAGTGTAGACAACATAATTCTGGATCTGGTCCTCTGTGACTGGGTTATGGTCTAATATCACATGGAGTCTCATAGACATCATACTGGTCAGCCAGTTCACTAGACTGGGATTTACCTCCGCAGACATCCTCCTCTGTGCACATTCACATCCACAAAGGAAATTTGTCAACACAACCATCTTCATTTTAAACCAAAGAAAACCTCTTCAGAAAAACGAACGAGTCTGCTAATACTTCGATTTAAATTTTCAAAAAAATGTAATTAAATTTAAATAATTTGTCTAAATTTAAACCATTTTTAAGTTTGTGAAGACTGAAAACTCACAATGCGGTGGTTGATGACGGCAGTGAGAGCCCTTTGCTCTCCTCTTAAACAGTACAGATTGAGAGCAAGACATTCAAACAGACCCTGAGTGCACAGAAACAGCAAGCGAGGCCCAAAAGTGTTATCTGGAAGAAAAAAACATGCATTCAAGCACAGAGTACTTAACTTAAAAAAAAAAAAAAAGTGTTATAAGTGGAGCAATATGCACCTGTACAGCGGAGTACGTGCGTGGCCATCTGTGTGAACTGCTGTCTGAGGAAGGACATGTTAGTCTGGATGATGTCCACTCCCTCTCGCACTGTAACTGTAGACTGAAACACATAGGTCATAGGTCAAAAAATTTTAGTCACTGAGTAAGTGGTTTGAAATGACAATACATGGGTGTGTTAAAACCCAAACGTACAAAGCTCTCAGCAATGTACTCCTCCAGTCCATTGATGAGATCTACAGCAGCAGCCTACAGGGAAAGATCAAGCCACTCAATTAGTTCATCTAACAAATGAGCTTTTATTGTGTGTCACTGATCTGGATACGTTTATCAGGAATTTAAAGCCAAATCTATATTCTGCTTAATCATTCAAACACGGTAATAAGGGCGGGTTTTCATTCAAACACGGTAATCCAGAAACCACTTTACCCAGGGTAGGTGGCAAAAGGCTGACACTTTTTGGTTGGAATGAATTAGTCTCAAGCCAATAACTAGGCAGTAGAAGCAGACTTACAGAAATGTTTGCGTCAGTAGGTTCTCGGCCCTGGAGATAGTGCTCAGTGAAGAAGGCAGTAAGTTCAGGCTGGATACGACTTAAAGGCTGAGGATTCCCATGCAGCAAAAGCACCATGTCCACCATGGAGAAACTTTGACAGACCAGAGACAACAGGTCTCCAAAAAAGCCTGCCACAGACAGAAAGGATATTAGGAGACTTATATAAAACTAAAAGCTAATATGAAACTGTTCCTGATTCATCTGATACTCACTGAACAATAAATCTAAAAGCAATGAAGGCTTTAAAATTATGCAGCACAACTATTTAGTATATCTTACATAGTTTCTTTTTAAAAACAATCACTTACCCACTGCATCCCCAGCCCCAGGTGTGAAGAGGTTGCTGGTCTGAGAGAGCCTCTGGATAAACTGAGCAATGCTCTCACTGTTGCCTTGGCCAGCACCCAGAGAGCCCATCATGGTGGACAGCACACCTTGCACAATTCCTGTGAACAGCTCAGGGCTTAGTGTCTCCCCTCCTGCAGTAGGTGGCTGGGGAGGGTTGGGGGATGAGGCCGAGGGGGCAGAAGAAGCAGCAGAAGGAGGTGGAGGCTGCTGGTTTGGGGGAGGGAACACAGGCTGATTGGTCTGGAAAAAGTAGAGAAGTGGAGAAGTAGAGGGAAAAAAAAAAGTAGAAAAGTAGAGAAATTTAACGAAAAACTGCAAGCCAAAAAGATGGTTCTCTTGCAGCATTTAGAGGGAAACATCACTGACCTGGATGAAATCAGACAAGCCCTGGATGAAGGCGGGGACACCAGGTACAGTCACTGTGATGGATGGAGGTCCTTCCGAAACATTACCACCTACTCCAGCAGCCCCTCCCAAGAGAGAGCCCAGGAGCTGAGTTAGGTTTCCCTCAGTGCCTCCTTCCTGAGACTGCCCCATGGAGGCTGTGCTGGTGGTGTGAGTGGATGTCTGGCCAGATGTGCTGGCTGAGGAAGGAGGAGCATTTGAGGGGGAAAATGCAGAAGATGAGGAGGTAGAGAAAGAGAACGAGTGGGATGAAGAGGTAGTGGATATTTGATCACCTGGGAAGAGATTGATTATTAGTTTATCCGGCTTAACCAAATGCCAACATAGGATTCCATCATGGCTAATCCTCAGTCTCTCTTAAACTACAATACAGCAGATTAAAAGATTTTCATAAATTAGGATGTTGATTACTTTAAAGGAGTTAGTCATTGGAGTTGCCTGTAAAACACCATATCTCACCTGTATGCATTGGCATTAGCAGCTGTCCAACCAAACCACTCACCATCTGAGTGAGAGGAGAAGGAGCTGCAGGGTTGCCCTAGTGTTAGAGTGTGAGCATTAAATGAAAAAGAGGGGAAAAAAGACAGTCATTGTCCATGTCAGAGTTGCCATATAAATGGAAAAATCTAGAAATCAAAGTATCCACAATAATGTCTCACCTGCCCAGGCTGCTGGCTGGCTGTGGGTGGCACTGTTGCCCGGAGATTGATGGTAGTCCCTCTAGCGCCTCCAGGCTGGGGAATGTGTGGGGAGAAGGAAGGCCGTGTGATGACTACTCTGGCTTGGGGAGGAAGAGGAGTGGCTGGAGATTCTCCGCTCTGAGCAGTTGGGCCAGGAACACCAGTCTGTTGCCCATGGTGGCTAGCTGTGGCTGCAGTAGCCATGGCAGCAGCCTGCTGGGAGATCTGATGCACAATGGCCTGCATGAATTCAGGAGGTAGGCCTGGAATGTGGATGGGTGGAGTGGTTCCTATTGGAAAAAGGAGGAAATATGTATAAAAAAACCAAAACAAAACAAAAACTAACACTAAAGATACCACCTACACAAAGAAATACCAGGTTGCTACAGTGGAATAATTCAACACATGGCATGTAGCATACTATTGCTACAGTCAACACAGCAATAAAGGGTTTCTTGGAGGCCATAACTTAGTGCTGAGATCATAGTCCCCAGAGACTGCTGCATTAAAGCTTGTTACTGTCCGCATGTTTACAGTTGGTATTCACTGTGAGGAACAGTGGACACTGACCAGTTTGTCCAGCAGCGTTGGGATTCTGTTGGCCTGGGGCCTGAGCTCCACTGCCTGAATCTGTTGCACAAAAATGCACAGATCAGTGACTAGCAATGCACTACTGTCCCCCAGTCCGGGTCTGAGAGCATCACCCTCTGTGGAGATTCTGCTCAACCATAAGATGTCCAATTAATTATAGACAATTGTGCCAGTACTACCATGCTTTAATGCTCTGAAAAGAGCAATATATGTTAAATAGAGTTTCTCACAGACCTGGAATGGACAGCTAGACTACTATACAGTGCTACAAAATCCACTTGGGTTCAATGTGAAGGCACACACAGCTGGCAGATACATACCATCCAGGTTCATCTGCATCATGACCACAGGCTCCATAGTCTGGTGAGTGATTCTGATTACCCGAGGAGTCCCCTGACTGGGCTGCTGACTGGCTCCATTGTGTGGAGGGGGCGGTACCTGAGTCTGACCCTGCTCCTCCGATTGGCCAGATGGTTGAGATGACGAAGGCTGACTTTCACCTGCCTGTCGGCCGTTAGATGTCATAGTAACAGTAGTGCCAATGTTCATCTGTTAAGAATAGGTATGTCAGTAATGGGGCATCATACTTGCAATAGTATGGAAAAAAACCAAAACACTGTGAAATGTTAACCACACTGTTTGCTACTGAGTAATAGCTAACCGGTATTGGTATATGGGGCAGTCCACTCTGCAACAGAAGCGGAGAGGTGTAGTGGGACATAGGTCGAACCACATGTAGGTGGCGAGGAGGCTGAGCAGCCAAATTGCATCGAAGATCACTCAAAGCAACCAAGGTGTTGCCAAGGAGACGAAGGGATTCTCCAACCAAATTGAGAGTGCGCTGGTCTTCCTCACGTTCTTGTGTCTGTCACAGAAAAAACAGATAGTACATTTTTATTTACAATAAGCTTTGTTTTAAGAAGTAATGTTATGCAAAAAGGCACTCCAAGGTCTGAAGAAGTGTAACCCTTACATTGTTGTTGTAATCAGCTAAACTAGCTGCTCCCAGAATGGAGTGAGTCCTCTCCATAAAGGGTCGGAGTCTTTCCTCCACTCTCCGCACCTCCGAGAGAACCTCCACCAGCTCCAAAGGGCTTGGGTGACTGAGAGTGCAGACAGAGGGGGGAAAAGTCCAATACATCTTATAGCACTTTCATACATTATTCGGTTAATAAGTGAATTCAACAACATATGAAATTCTGTTGTACAAGAGATTGTCCTGCAACATTTAGAAAACAAATGCAGAAAGATTTCTCTTACTTAGGTCCAGAGTGAGGAGGTCCTTCGGTTTGTGTGGAGGCCGAAGCGGAGGAAGAGGAATCAGAGGCTGGAGGTGGGGAAGTGTCCATTGGTTGTGGTGCAGAAGAAGAGGATGCAGAAGTTGGCTGCGAGGCTGCAGCACCCTGCTGGGCAGATGCATCACTTGGCTGACCCTGAAATGTAACGGATAAATGTAACCTTCTCAGTATATCATAACATCACCCAAACACCCAAAATCTGTGTTCTGGAAAACACTCCTGAAAAGACTCAATAAATTATTTCAAATGGCATGTTTTTGGCTGGCAGGAGAAGGCCATACCTCCAGTCTGTGAATCAAAGTCTGAGTCTCTCGCAACAAGTTTTCAGCCAATTGAAGCCTTATCCTTGGTTCACTCTGCACTGATTGGTCCAAGTTGATATGCACATCCACAGACCCATTGCTCTGTAATTGAGAAACATTACACATTAAATTATGCTCCAACCATTTAGTAGTAAAACAGTGTTAAGCTGTATATTAACAACTAATCTCATTTTGTCTAAAACATTCTGTCCAAGAATTTCTGCCATCCAAGGAATTACACTGTGAGGTGTATTGAATATATTCTCAAATAAAAGAATCAATTACTGTGTTTATTTGTTAAGAAAACATCAAAGTAAATTTTATTTTAAAATAGTATTATTTTTACTTTGACAAAAAATGTGCATGCGTGTGTGTATAGACGAAAGACTGAATCATTTTAGTTTTTGGGCATTTGTGAGATGCTAAAGTTTTGTTGACACGCTGCTTACCCCTGAGCTAGTGCTGACTCTGGCATTCCTCCCAGCCTCCCCTACACCAGCCATCATCTGCTGAACAGACATCTGGTGGATGACAGAAACAGAAATATACTTTATAATAAGGAAATAAAGCTATCAATCATATACGTACCTTTATAAAAGCATGCTGTATGTGCATATACAGTGGGGGAAATAATTATTTGATCCCCTGCTAAATTTCTAATTTATGAGGTAGTTTCATTTTTATAGAGAAACACAGAATATCAACCAAAAATCAAGAAAAAACATGTTACATAAAAGTTATAAATTGATTTGCATGTCATTTGATCCCCTACAACCCAGCCAGACCTCTGCCCATGTTGCACACAGATTACAATCAGTCTATCAATTACAGATACTCCTGATCTTAACTCGTTATGTGTATAAAGCACACCTGTGCACAGAATCAGTTTCTTCCATTCCAACTTCACCACCATGGGCAAGACCGAAGACCTGTCAAATGATGTCAGGGACAAGATTGTAAACCTGCACAAGGCTGGAATGGGTTACAAGTCCATCAGCAAGAAGCTTGGTGAGAAAGTGACAACCTTCGATTATTCAGAATTGGAAGAAATATAAAATGACCATCAACTGCCCTCAGTCTGGAGCTCCATGCAGTATCTTGCCTCATGGGTTGAGGATGATCATGAGAAAGGTGAGGGATCAGCCCAGAAATACACGGGAGGAGCTTGTTAATGATCTGAAGGCAGATGTACAGCCAATCTTAAGTTTGCAGTGAACATGTAAAATATTCAGAGAAGGCTTGGGAGAAAATGCCGTGGTCAGATGAGACCAAAATCGAGCTCTTTGGCATCAACTCGACCCGCCGTGTTAGGAGGAAGAGAAATGCTGAGTATGACCCGAAGATCCCCACAGACAAGCATGGAGGTGGAAACATTATGCTTGGTGATGTTTTTCTTCTAAAGGTACAGAATGACTTAAACGCATTGAGGGGCGAATTGATGGAGCCATGTACCGTAAAATCTTGGACGAGAACCTCCTTCCCTGAGCCAAAACACTGAAGATGGGTTGTGGGTCTTCCAGCATGACAATGACCCAAAACATACTGCCAAGGTAGCAAATGAGTGGCTAAAGAGGAAGGACATTAAGGTCCTGGAGTGGCCTAGCCAGTCTCCAGATCGCAATCCTATAGAAAATCTGTGGAGGAGCTGAAGCTTCAAGTTGCCAAGCAGCAGCCAAGAAACCTAAAGGACTTAGAGAGTTTCTGTAAAGAGGAGTGGGCCAAAATCCCTCCTGAGATGTGCACAAACCTGGATTACAAGAAACATCTTACTGCTGTGCTTACCAACAAGGGTTTCTCCACCCAGCACTAAGTCATGTTTTGCTTGGGGATCAAATACGTATGTAACATGTTTTTTTCTTTATTTTGGTTGATATTCTGTCTTTCTCCATAAAAATGAAACTACCTCATAAATTAGAGACTGTTCATTTTTTCGTAAGTCAGCAAAATTACAGATTCATCAGGGGATCAAATAATTATTTACCCCACTGTAACTACTAGAGATGCACGAACTGAATTTTTATGACCAATTCTGATTTCATTACAGTCAAAATGACTAATGGTTGATTATTTGGATCATTTTATTGCCATTTTTAACCCAACCCTGAATGAATAAATGTTTCTCCACTGAATGTGTATCTCCACAAGCATAACTACAAACTGCATCCTAAAACTGCAAGCACACTCTTTCTTTCAAACTTTCATGTAAAGAAGGTCTGAGACTATAAAGTTGATAACCTGTATTTGTTGGGGGTCCATGATGTTGACTGGAAGGTTAAAAGTGCCCAGCATGACATAGCTGTTGCCATTACGGTCATGTGGAGCCTGAGAAGTTGAACTAGAGGAGTGAGAAGAGCTAGGGCCTCCCTCTGCTCCACCAGAGGAGCCAGGAACCGCACCTCCGCCACTGCCAGACTGAGTTGTCTGAGGGGGGGCCCGTTCAACGAGGTGAATTACTTTGCCGTCAACATCTGAGAAAGACCAAGAGAGAAAATAGAAAAAAAAAGAGAACAACGTTCTGCATAAGCAAGACTTGTTTTCTTTACAACCAGAAATTCTTACGATTAAAATATCACTGATTATGGATTGCATGTAAAAGTTACTACACACATAGCAAAACTTACTGTATTCTGTCAGTGTCCTCTCATCCTGCAGCACTCTGCCCTGGTATATGAGTCTCTGCTTATCCACAGGGATCTCAACAGAAGCAGCAATATGCTCTTTAAACTCCTTCACTGTCCACTGAGAGGAGAAGAAAGGTCAGTCTGTCAGTCAAAATAATTGTAATCACGTTCATTTTCTTCTTCTTTAGCCTTAATACGTTACATCAGTAACATGTTTCACAGGTGGGGTTAAATGATGAGTTCCAACAAGGAATGCTATTAAAAAACTAACCTCTCCTCGCACAGTGTAGCTCCTACTCTGTGAGTCCAGAGTTTTAACAGTAACCTCAATAGTCCCTGGTTCCTCCATGGACCCCTTACTGAGAAGAAACACATCTTTAAATGTTAAAGAGAAGTGCAGTGAAAGATCAGAGATTACACAAGAATACAAGTGTGTTACACTACGATGTGTGTACGGCTTTAAAAAAAATCAACAGTTAATTGTGATTGGAGTCTGTCTTAGCAATACTAATACCACAGAAGGCTGCAAGATGTAAACGTCTGGCAGGGTGACCAATCACAGCCCGTTGTTCTAATAAACCGAGGTCATCATGTAACCCAACAAAAGTCTCATTTTTATCCATTAAAAGCGTTCAGAGCAGAGCAAATCAGAGCAGTGAGTGAATGGGTTTACACTGCTGTAGTCAGACTAAGGATTATATATTTAAATATGTTGGTTTTGTGACATCACAAAAACTATGCTTTGAAAATGGGCTGTTTGGGAAGCTTATTTCCCATTTAAGGACAGTATGGATGGGACTAACCACATCCCTAACCACTTGGCAGCTCCTGGCCTAGTGGTTAGGGAGCTGCCCCTGTGATCAGAAGGTTGTGGGGTCAAATCCTGGGACTGCTAGTGGCACCACTGAGGTACCCTTGAGCAAAATGCCACCCCCCAAAAAATGCCTGCTCCCTTGGGGACCCCTCACTGGTGACAGCTCACTGCTTCATTCGAGTGAATAGGCTGTGCTGTGCTCCCGCGTGACTATAAAGGATACTTTAATTTAATCCTTTGAAACCATATTTAAACCATTTTAATTCCAGAAAAAAGGTGATATGGGGCTTTTAATTTTGTGAAAGGCATGTCAACCACAATGCTGATATTTTATCCACATCGTGCAGCTCTAGTTGTGTACAGTTAAAGTAAATTAAAGTAAACAAGTAAAGAGGCCCCTTATAGTCAGTGTGAACACACCACAGCACAGTGTGAAATTCTTTCTCTGCATTTTAACCATTCACCAAGTGAAGCAGTGGGCACCCAGAAACACAGCAACCAGGGAGCAGCGTATGGGAACGGTATCTTGCTCGAGGGCACCTCAGTGGTGCCATCAGCAGTCCTGGGATTCGAACCCACCGAGCTTCTGATCGCAGGAGCGACTCCCTAAAAACCAGGCCACAATAATTGATAAGGAGGCCTTGACACCACCTCTGTAATGAACTATAACATGTAATATACTGAAGTAAATTCCACTGAGTAAAAATAACCCGGAGTGTTTTAAATTAATTTTTATATTCAGTGCTGACAGAGACACTGGGGTCTTAAGCTAAGCTAACCGAGCCGGTTTTCTGACCACACTCGCTGGAAGCAGCTAGTTATCTTTAAACAACGAGACACTGCCCTATTCCGTTTATATATGTAGATAAAAATACCTTGTTTTTCGTCGTTTTGTTGTAAATCAGCAGACTTGACTTCTAATCCCTCTGTCTCTAGTGCCAGCTAGCTAAATTAGCTAACCAGCTAATCCCACACCGTCTCCGAGCAACACCGACCACTTTGCTGGATGTGTTTGCGTATGAATTTGCGCAAAGCCAGTTCATACGAACGTTCACTAAAACAAAGAAGGGAATCAAGTGAATGCGCAAATCTCCGCTGCCCGACCGCTCCCAGTGCAACAAATAAAGATTAGAAGTGACGGAGTTTTTCATGTTGACAAAAAAATGTAAATAATAGTTTATGTCTGTAATTTAATTTAAGTTTGAAATATGGATTTCATGAATGCAGTCTGCGCTCCAGTAATAGCATAAGATAAATTAAGTAAAAAGATTTTTTTTTTTTTTTTTTAATAATAGAAACTCAAATTTCAAGACATTTTTTTCTTACTTGAAGAAACCTATTTAAATAAAACATGATCACCCCTTCGGTTGATTTTCTACGCTTAATAAATTATACAAGCTTAATACTTGTGCTTATGTTTTTAATACTTATTTTATATTTAATACTCACGCTTATATTTTATGCTTATATCAGTCACTATCATTATATATATATCACTATATCCATTATTATCTTGATATGATATGTAATAGTCTACCATGTGCAATATTGTGTAATGTTCTTATCAGGTGCTAAAACATTTTCATTATCTTATTATGTGTAATAGTCTTATATGAATATCACTACTTATGTCAATGTTACTGATATACTACTGATCTCTACTACATACAATTACGTACTTCTAACTACAACGTACCAGCCGTGTCGTTAGTAATTCACTTATCAGTAAGTTATTTATCTACATATATGCAGAGTCACATGACAAAAAATATATGTTCTATACTAGAGGCTGGACGGCTTTCAAACATAATTTAAAGATAAACCTTTATTAGTCCCACAAGTGGGAAATTTACATTGTTTTGACAGAAAGTGGACAGTACAAAGGTAGGAGCAGCAAAAACAATAGAATAAAATCAATACCACAAAACAGTACATTAGAAAAAGTACACTACTTATGTATACACATATATACAACTGCAAGCTGTTGGTTGTAGAGTCTGACAGCAGCTGGAAGGAGCTGCTCAGTGCTGTCAAATTCTCCTGCATGGGGTGGGAGATGTTGTCCAACAGGGATGACAGTTTAGCTACCATTCTTCTGTCACTCACAACATCCACTGGGTCCAGAGGACACCCTAGAACAGAGCTGGCCCTCAGGATCAGTCTGTTCAGTCTCTTTCTGTCCCCAGCAGAGAATCTGCTTCCACAGCAGACCACACCCTAAACTGATGGGCACATTTAATTTTGATATGCACATATACTGGTTTTCAGTGTACAGACAAAAAAGAAAACTGCAAAAGAAGACTAATTTATTACCGTTTACTAATTTATTTATTTATTAGGTTTTATTTAATTGTGTATCAGACTGCAAACACAGTTATCACCGTTTATAAACCCTGTTCTGTCGGAACTCAGACTTTAATTACAAGAACTGGAGATCCACCCGGACTGTTTTTGCTGTTGCGCCGGATTGAATATGTCCCGCCGAGTGGCGACAGTTTGACCAGAAACAGCTCTTTTAGTGTCTTTTAGAGAAAAAAAGAAAAAATGGAGGATTTAGAGAAGACGAGGCTGGGTTTGTGTGAGGAGTTCGCGACCATCACCGGATCGGACAGCGCCGTGGCTCAGTGTTACCTAGCAGAAAATGACTGGGAGATGGAGGTGAGTAACATCAAACCAAAACACAACAAAACGCCTGAAAATGAAGTCTCATTAACTTTCCTTCTCGTGTAGCGAGCTCTTAACTCTTTCTTCGAAGCAGACATGGAGTCTGTTTTTGATGTTGAAGACAGAGAAGAGGAGAAAAACCGACCTTCCAATAAGAGAAAGGAGACAGATCCTCCAGGGGACGCCGAGGATGCTCCAGAAACAAAAAAGAGGATGAACCCTGAACAAGCGGACTGGTAAAATATAGACAGTTATGATTTATTTAATAAATTGATCATTGTTGTACTGATCATGATGTATTTTCAGGTTGCTTAGTAACTAAGTCAAACTTTGGTACATTAAGTCGATTAAATTAAAGTTTTTACTGCGTCAGACTACAAACTGCCTAAACATTTCAACCACTCAGCGTTCAGCACCATCAGTGTACTAATAATTGGATTGATCTTGTAATCATCCGCACCTGTTTCTTCACTAGTTCACGTCTTAAGTTTGATGGCTTTGTTATGCTTGAATGATTAATATGTAGGTCACTGTGTGGCTTAACAAACAAAAAACAGGCAACTGGTCAGGTTCAAGAACTGGACTAAAAATGAGAGCCTGGAGAACTCTTTGGAAACAAAAATTTGCACAGTCCTGTATATTTAAAACTAATATTTGTTTGATTTTGATAGTACTCCAGAAGAACATAAAGTTTATGTCAAGCTAATATTTTACACTACGATGTCTTCATTTTACAAGAAAATGTTCGGGAAAAATATGAGATCAGCATTTGCCCAAAATCCAATGCATTCTTAATTAACTTTTTGATCATGTTATTCATTATTAGTGGCGCACGTATCTAATATTCTGTCGTAAAACACTTATTAAACATATGTCATGACCAGTCCACCTTTGATACAGTTTCTTAGACTCTATCAAATTAGTAGAATCAGTGGGAATATGACACCAACTATTTTATAAACCTCCTAGAACAATGGATTGAAAAATCCACAATTCCACATACAATATATGCCAGTCAGCCATTACATTAAACTCACTGGGATGTAAAGTGAATAACAGTGATTATCTCATTAACGTCACTTCTTGAAGTTGATGTGTTGGAAGCAGGAAAAATGGGCAAGCGTAAAAATCTGAGTGAGTTTGATGAGGGCTAGCCTGTTAGACAACGGTCAGAGCATCTCCAAAACAGCAGGTCAGCAGGGTTTCTTGGTATGCAGTGATCAGTACTAAACAAAAGTTGACCAAGGAAGGATAACAGGTGAACTGGTGATAACGTCATGGGCACCCAAGGCTCTCTGGTGCATTTGAGGAGCAAAGGTTAGCCTGGCTGGTTTGATATCACAGAAGAGCTACTGTACCACAAACCTTTAAAAATGTTGTTTGTTGTTCTGTACTCATTACTACAGCAGTTATATGACATCATAAATTCAGGTTTGTTGAACAAAAAAAGACAATTACTTTCTTTTTAGTATCGATTTAACTGAGGATGAGCCTGCTTGCTGCAGCAGCACCAGTTCAAAAGGGAGTGAGGATGATGAAGGTGCCAAAAAGCTCTCTCTTATCTCCTGGAATGTGGATGGCTTAGACACATTAAGTCTTGCAGAACGTGCCAGAGGCCTGTGTTCTTATTTGGCGCTGTGAGTGAATCCTAAATTTAGTAGAACACTGTGCGTTTAATATTTTGAGAAATTTGCTGCACAAATTTAGGTTTGTTCTGGCCTCTCCTGCAGATACACACCAGATGTGGTGTTCCTACAAGAACTCATCCCTTCATATGCTCAGTATGTTAAGAAACGTGCTGTAAGCTACCTGTTTATTGAAGGTAAGATTTGGATCTTGATGGTATATTGTATGTGTAAAAGTACTTTTCTGGTGGAAATAAAAAGGTTATGCTATCATTAAAGGAAATGAAGATGGATACTTTACTGGTCTGATGCTTAAAAAATCAAGAGTAAAGCTGCAAAAAAGTGAAGTTATTTCATACCCAACAACGCAGATGATGAGGAATCTTTTGTGTGCCCAGGTAGGTTTTCATTTTCTTTAATACCATCTAAACAGTGGCAAACCACAATGTGTTCAGAACATGACTAAAGTCTTATGAGGAACGATGGAAACGTCATCAGTGTTTGAATCTGTCTGCACAGATTTAGGCTGTATTTAAACCTACTTTTGTACTACACAGGTGACTGTCTTGGGTCGGGAATTGTATTTGATGACCTCACACTTGGAGAGCTGTAAGGACCAGGCTGCAGAGAGGATGAAACAACTGGAGACTGTGTTCCAGAAGATAAAAGGGACGCCAGATAATATGACAGTTATTTTTGGAGGTGACACCAATCTTAGAGACTCTGAGGTAACTTAAAATTCTACTGAATATTTCCTACATTTTCTTTTACTGACAATGTGGCAGTTTGCTTCCACTCATTTTTCACTAAATTGTGTATAAAAATGATTTTTCATGCTGTAAATGTAATGCCATGAAAAAGAACTTCCACTCCTGCAAACGGACTAGTTCGTTGGGCTCTTCAGTTACAGTTTTGATTTAGTTTTGGACTTTGTGCTATCTGTCAATTCCAAACAGTATTTGTGATTCCAAAAACTAAGACATATAGACCGGGTTTGACATAAGTGGTACTCAAGCCCGAATAGACGTAATTGGTATGCAAAATGTGCACCAGTTTTCTGTCTTCACAGCGCAAATGCGTACCTAATTTCTGACTTCATGCTGCACGCATAACTCCCCGGAACTACGCCAAGATATAGACCCCGGCATGGACCCCCCCCTCCGGGACCACGGCAAAACATAGATCCCGGAACGGATACCCCACCCTCCGGTGCACAGCGCGCACCACCCAACCCCAACTGACTTGTGCATCCTTGTTCGTCCTTAGTTCACTACATGCTTTTTCATGGCCCTCAGCAGTGAAGTGTCACCAATGATGGCATCGTTTGGTCTACAACTAAGCTTTATCTGTGTGGGTACCTGTGCTGTAGATCTGCAGTTGTTAATCTTTTGTTGTATTGTTCATGTCTGAACAGGTGGCTAAGGTGGGAGGTCTGCCCACTGGTGTCATTGATGTGTGGGAGGAGCTTGGCAAACAGGAGCACTGCAGATACACATGGGACACTAAAATTAATAGCAATAAGGCTGTGTCTTACGTCAGTAGGTGTCGCTTTGACCGCATCTACCTGAAGCCTGCGAAAACAGAGCCTAGAATGGCTCCTGAACACATGGATCTGGTTGGAATGGAGAAACTGGACTGTGGCCGTTACACAAGTGATCACTGGGGAATCTACTGCACTTTTATTTAAGGGCTGGTGTCTTCTCTTGGAAGAACTTTCGCATAAAAATCAGAAACGTTTTAACTTGATTTATGTTCAGTTTAATTACTAAAGGCTGCACAGAGTCAAGCAAGAAGGCCTACAGTTTCTGTTTTAAATAAGTTTTCCCAAGCGGTCATTCTTACAATTCCTGCTTGCATCACATAACTCTTACAGAAAATTCAAGCAGCAGAATATCAGTGATGGCCAGCCCTGCTTAGTGGTGATTGTGTAGTGACTGTGACCCTTTTCTATCATCTTATTTAGGTGCTGAATTTGGCACTCTTAGGACTGGTTCCTCTGAAAGACTCCAAGCTTAAGCTTGGGCATTTGTTGAGCCTTTAGAATTCTTTATTTACTAGTTATGAATGTGCATTTTTAACGTGTTGCTGTGATCACTTTTTTTTCCCCTGGTCTCATGTTTTTGATGTTTGTGTGTGAATAAGTATATGCAATTTTAATAAACAAAATACACGGTTCTAATGAATGTAGGATTTATTCACCCATTGCCATTTTAAAAGGTATTATCCATACAAATTAACTTGTTTCTTGTGAAATTCTCTAATAGCCCAAGGCCAAACAGTAAACAGCCCATGAAAACCAAGCAGTGGTGCCTGGAAAATGGCAATGATCAAAGAACAGGGTTTAAATCTTAGGACTCAAAGTCACTGCTCTAAAGTCAAGGGCTGTAATCATGTTAAAAATGAATAATTTTTGGGGTAATTGTGTATAGAGGCAGTGGCCAGAAGGGAGACTGGAACCTCATTTCCCATATATTCCAAAGCTAGTATTCACACAGCTGGATATTCTGTTAAAATATAACGATGTGATGTGATGTGATGTGATATTTGCACCTAACTAGCCAGAATGATTGGCTACTATCAGAATGTACTTTGGAATTAGCAGTGCAGATAGTGAGTTGTTTAGCTAGCAGTGCTGTATTACATAGACTGGAAGGCATTACATAGACTGAGATTGCTTTGATGATCTCAAATAATGCTTTAATATTATTTGTATTCCTTTGTTTGCTTTAAATGACTTGGTGGGGATTAGTGAGGAGATTTTGGTCCTTAAAAAGTAGCTGCCAGTCTGTGTAGACTGTGGCGGTTGCTATCTTAGTCAAGACAAGCTCCATGTAACCTTGAGGACTGCCAAAGCTAATCAACCTTTGAGGAGGTCAAATGTGTAAACATTACATCGAAACTGGGCCAAACTGTCCCGAGATCTACATTCTAGGAAGATTTCTGCCTGAGGCTCTGTGATAGACAGAGAAATATACTCTCCCCAGTAATGAAATGAAAATAAATACACTTTTATATTGTACTTGTACTAGATAACATACTAGTTTTCCTCACAGCTTTAAAGAAATAGCTAATGGAAAAAAAAAATCTGCTGACCCCAGAGGTAGCCTCCTTAGACAAAGACATGTTAGGAGTCCAAAATTTGCTTGTTTAGTTTAGCACTGGAGCTGTGAGGCTAACAAACACTAGTAGTCAATAGTCACCCAAACCTTTTTTTTTTTTTTTTTGTAAATACAGCCTCAAAACATCGAGCGCTTTATTTGGGTGGTACAGACTTGCCGATGTAGTGTAGGTCAGAGGTCGAGCCATAAAAATGAACAAAACTTCAGTGTGACAAAATGCTACGGGCAGCTATTTGAGACAATAGGGTCTTCTTTTACAAACCACCTGAAGCTTAGGAGAGGGCCGACTAGACATTCCTGTTTTTGTTGGCCCGTCTCCAACTGGAGTTTGTACTGGTTTATAACTGTGAATTATATAACATAACACAAAAGTATGTCTTTATATTGTTAGTCGCTTTGGATAAAACACTTAAGATGAGCACATAGTACATCTCAGAAATCTGATGGTATTGTTCCCATTTATGCATTACTTGTTCTTTTCTAATATTTAAAGCCTTTAACAATGTGTAATGAACAAGTGCCTTATATCCTTTTTTCAGCTCAACCTAGCAAGTGCACTAAAAGATGAATTGTTAAAAAAATAATCAATTGTTTGGGGGAGGAGGGGGGGGGGGGGGGGGGGGGGGGGGGGGGGGGGGGGGGGGGGAGGGGGGGGGGGGGG
>JBBJLS010000140.1:20971798-20991139 GCA_037577275.1 Bryconaethiops microstoma | reverse complement strand
CCCCCCACCCCCCCCCCCCCCAAAAAAAAAAAACAAAACAAAAAAAAACCCCAAAACAATCTTTTTTTTCTCTGAAAAATAATTTTTTTAATTTTTTTACTGTAAAAAAATATGTACATTACACATTTTTTTAAATCTTACATCATTATTATAATAAAATCATTAACTTACAGTTCTCTGTTTGAATCAGAGGTGTGTTTACAGGACTAGGAAATGAGTCGCTGATTTGTACTCACGCGGTCTTCAAACACTGCATAGTTTTTAACAGAACATATCTAACATAGTTTGTTTAGCAGGTGCCAGTGGGGGTTGTCTCTGTCACCTGCTTTACAAACTGTAGATGCGCTTGTGATTTGAATATGAAAAAAATCAGATGATGAGAGCGTGTAGGAAGACTGGAAAAGAAAGAGAGGAGGAAGATTTGATAGAAAGAGTGATGGAGAGTGGTAAAGAAATGATTACAGAGCCTGACACTTTATTATTGCAAACAATTAGAAAGTGAGGAGAGCAATAGAAATGAGGAGAGTAAGGGTAATCTGTTAAAATATTCTCTCATCTCGTAGTTTGTTATTGAAGACTGGACAGGGAGAAGAGAGTGTAGGAAAATTAATGCAGTATAAAATGAAACGAGTAGAGAGAAGTGGAAAGAGAAGGATGACAAGTGAAGAAAAGAGGAGGAGGAGAAGTCAAGAGTACGTAGAAGAGTGCATAGAGTGGTGAGGAGAGTGTAGAAGAGCAGAAAGAGGAGGTGGGAACAATGGTTATTTCCAAGAAATGGAAATGGCACTTTAATGACAGCATGCTGGGAGAATTTCCATTTACACGCCCAGGTCAAGACCATACATGGCTCACTGCACACTTTGTAAATCCCCGTTTCCAATTGGCGGTTAATCAGTGGGGGAAAGAACAGAAGTGATAAAACACTAACAGATGAAAAAGCAGGAAACCGCTCTGATTGCCTGTTTTGATGTGCTCTCTGTCCCCACTTTCTTCAAGAAGGTGGAGCCTTGACAAGTAGAGTGTGGTTTAGAGGTGCAGGAGGGTGTCTTTGATCTATGGACCGCACAACACAAGGCTACTGTGTGATTTCCTGACATTCTTCACAATATTACTTAGTACCCAGTTTTATTAGTTGGTCTTTACCATATTTTATTACAGCGCAACAATTACCCAGGTCAAAATACTCAAAACCGGAGCGTCACTTTTTATTGCATAGATTTAAACATAGATTTACTGATTGGTGAACTGGAAATATTCCTCATTTCAGAAATCTGGTCACCTTACTTAGAAGCACTGATCTATAGTCAGTTCTTATGACAATAACCATTATAATTAAGGATGACGGTCCAACAGCTGCTTTGTGCATGCTAGTCCTTGTGTTGACTAACATAGCTGTCCATAGCTATGGCACTTTTTAAATTTTTACCTCACGGTTAGTTTTCCTTTGTCCTAAACTGCATCAACAAGACTTTATCACCGTAATGAAGAGCTTGATGCAGTTTAAGCAGGTTGAGAGATGTTTTGGTAATGTATTCTTGCAAAAACATTTTGGGTGACTACTGAGTTCTATTGTTAGCGACGTTGGCTTTGCAGTTCCAACGCTAAAGCAAGAGGACGCCAAACATGTCTTGTCCAATTGACATGTGGGATAGGTATAAAATTGTGCAAGTTTGAATTTTTTGCCAAACTAATCCTTTAATCAACTACAGTTTATGACACTTTCAGTTCAGTTCAAAAGTTTATAGCCTGTAGTATAGCTGTACTATATCTGATGTTTACAATTTCACTGGATGAACCTTGCTCACCTTGACTTACATAATTCGTAAACAAGATCATTGAAAATATAATTTATACAGCTGCTGTATCTTAAAAAGTGCAATACTGTGAAAAGGTTGTAGGCGCCTGTGCAAATTGTTTAAAGCCATCTTTCACTACGTCGTTTTGCTGGCAATGTTAACATTAAAATTAATTTTTTTTTTTTTAAAAGTAAAAATGACCAAGATTTGTTTTGTTTGTTAAAAAGTAGCTGATATTCTTTAATTTAATAAAGGACTGATCCAGTCAAACCAGGTTTCTGATGGAAACAAGTAGTACTGGGACTCCACAAGGAACACACAGATATACTACACCAAAAAAATCACTACTTACTGTTATTTGTATTTATTTATTTTTGTTTTTAGTAATAATAATGCAAGCAACTCACTGCTCATCTTAACCATTTTTAAATATTACTTTAGCACAGTACTGAATGTCTGGGTCCTCCATTGGACTCTGGTCTATAAAATAAACAAAATTCAGACACAAAACAAGTCTTGGCTGTTTTTCTAGTAAGGTGGGGGACTAAAGTGATTTGTTAATAAGTCATTCCTTTAAACCAGTGCAGGACTGGGACAGGGGTATTAAAAAACAGTTTTAATTTCACTCTCGTAGCTTTACTGCATAATACTTAACACCAGCCTGGTTGGCCTCAGTCAAGCGGTATGTTGATTTGATCTCACCAAATTATCATTTTATCAGTCGTCTTCCACCACTCAGGCCACATGACTGGTCATTTCTACACTGAATTGACAAAAGGGCTTCACAGTGAGATGTGACTACTAAGAAGACAAGGAAATAAAAGGTCATGCTATGTATTTGCAGGGCTGCTTTCCAGGAAAAACAGCAGCAAATGTCGCATGCATAAATTCAATCGGATGCTAGATCGGTATAATCAGCAAATGTAACGTCTCACTGTTTTAGCAGGATAGCGAGCGGCAGTGCTTGATGGACAGAAACCTTTGCAATCCTCATTGTGCAATTGGACAGCACTGCACCGTCAATAAGTAACTAAAGCCTATTTGCTAAACGCAAGTTCGCTGAAAATGTCTTGCACTGCATTGATGTAGAACTGTGATTACAGAAGGTAAAAACACTGAATGGTCTTGCACAGAACTGTTTTATATTATAGACTTTTATTTCATAAATAACACAGAACAAGCATGGTACAGCGATAAATATCCATTTACACACTGTAAGAATCTGTATTACAAAATACAGTGTAATTGTAATGCACTTGTCTTGGGGGTAGAGGTTATGTAACAGTACCTGATTTGCCTTTATCTAAAATTACATTCGTACCTTGCTGTGAATGTGCTGTAGCCGTATGTGTAATCTCAGATAAAGGCTCGTCAAGAACCATATAGTTTTGCCCCCACATCAGATTTAATAGTTCCTCTGTTGCATAATCTTGTCTGTTAAATGAGCAGATAGATTAAACAAACACTAACGTGTATCCCGTGTTGTATTTTCCCATAGATTACCGTATATATGTATAAAACCGTCTTTTTTTCTTTTTTTTTTGCATTTGACACCTTATACCTCAACTGTGTCCTCAGTTTTAGTTTCACACTGAACAGAAATGAAGTGTCTGAACATGCCACAGGCTAGTGTCCAGTCATGTCTTAGGCAGCAAGAGGTACAAGGCAGGTTGACATCGTAACACAAGACCAGGAATGTAGTTGTCCATGTAACTCGAGGATGTTTCTGCAAATTCTGCTTTCAATTATTGCTAAATTCAAAAAATAGATGGCCCATTCCATCTCCCATATACAAATTCATTGAGGATGGTTTAAAGAAAAAAAAGAAAAAAAAGAAAAAAAAAAAAGGGGGGGGGGGGGAGGCGTTCATCCAACTGATTTGAACAGGAATCTCGGCAAGGAATGTGTTCTTGTGTGCCATATCGTACGACATGCAAGTTTGAACAAAAAAATAGATTAGAAAAGGTCTTTGATCTACAATAGTGTTTTAGAATCAGTCCATGAAGTTGATTATATATCATGGTGTCACACTAACAGGTTGCAATATTAGTTTGAGCCCTTTATCAATATTTCACTCAGACCTTTGGGTCCAAGTAGCAGCAAAACCATGTAAGAATGGACATAAAAACACGTAATGAGCCACGGTGTTGAAAAAAAACTAATCGCAGACCTGCCGATTGTCAGTTTATAATGTAGTGGATAGGCTGAAGCTTCTTGACGTTTTAAATATCGTTTTACTGTCAGGTATCTGTGTCCATTAGGTCAACGTACAAACCATGATAGACAGCATTTAATGGAACAGCTGAGCATTATTACTTTTTGGGGAAAAAAATCCATAGCAATAATTCAACATAGCATTAAACTACAAACAGTATTACCAGGTAAAAAGATAATAGCTTAGCTATGTGAAGCCTACTTATCCTCAGCTGCATATACACGTTAAAGGTATGACGGGTCAGTTTTTGTGGGGTTTTTTTGTAGGCTGTACATTACTGGCTTAATGCCAGCCTTATGCCTGGTCAGTTGACCTGTAATGACATGCAATGAATACTACCCATTTGTCCCAAAGGCATCTTCCTCTTTACTGTTGTGTCTGAACAGAAACATAGACTGGGACCTGCATTCACAATAATCTCAATAAGGATACATTATTCACCCCCTTAATTTGGCCTTGCTTAAAAAGCCCAACTCAACAACTACTCTGAGATGTTTTTCGTAATTCAGGCCTCTGTGGGCTGTACTCTTTACTATTGAAGGACTATTCAACCCAATAGGTCTCTGGGGTAGGAGACACACTGTGCCTATGGCACTAAGCTTGTTAACAGACAACCCTGGGCTAATTTTGACAGCTAGAGTCCAAATCGGTCAAGTCCGGCAAGGCTCAGGAGACATGTGTCTAATTAAAAGAATCTGTGTGTGTGAGAAACGCAGACTATGTCATGGCTCCGAGCCCACTGGTATTACGTAATAGCAGATCAGGTTTGATAGGTCTGCACACTCAGTTGCTCATTCCTAATGGACCTCGGTCATGGTGAGAAGTGGTGACAAGGACGATTTGTGCAGATATTTCATTATATTCAATATATCCATGTGATCAGATCCTGTTCTGGGAAAGTGACAGGGTTTGGCTTATTTTATAAGCATGATGTAATACATAATATTCTGTACCACCATATAATTGCTGTAATAGTATTAATACAAAAATATCACCTTGTTAAACCTACCCATAAACTTTCCTTCTCCCAACTTTTATAATTATAATTTTGACTACCTGATATATTAACAGTGATAGCCTAATATACCTATTGCACAAGATAAAATGCAATGTAAATTTGTACCAACTTAAAAAGGCAAAATTAGTGAGCTGAGAAAACAAAATGTTTAGCAGCCCTATAAACAAAGCATTTGGTTAAATAACGTCAGAAAGAAGGCCAGAGATTTCTGCAGTGCTTTCCATACAACAATATGAGAGACTGAACATGGATAAGATCACACTGTTCAGCTAATCATGCTGCACTCAAGGTTCTTGGCAGGACATTGTTAAATATCCTGCTGGGAAATTTTACTTCCTTTCCATCTGTTCATAGCTGAACCGTAGAAATGCAAAAGTGCACCCGCTTTGGAAAAGCAACAATTTTTTCCCAAGCCAGGTGGTACAGATCCTCCCATTCCAAATATTACAATAATAATAATAATAATAATAACAATAATCCCTTTGTTTATGAACTTGAAAAGTAGCAAAAAGAAGCCTAAAATTGACAGCATTTAGCATTTACAGCCAATGTAATAAACCTAATATCTGAATACGCTAAACAATTCTATGTTGCTCATTGAGCACCATCTGATATACAGTAGCAGCTGGGCCCTCTACAGCAATCTTCTACAACACTGTTGCACTCCCCTAATCACATGCTGTACACCTGCTCTAGTCATATAAAAACTTCTAGTTTTAATTTGTACCATATAAAAAATAAATTTCAAAACAAAACATACCGGCTCTATTTTAACTTTACCTTTCATTACAAAATACTGGCCTGTTTTTCCCAACCTTTGGGGATGATTTCCAACCATTGCTGATTCTCTGTAAGGAGAGGGTTCTCATCTTTGTGAATCCACTACCATACACCAGTGTTAAACCTGAACATGCAGGACCGACCAGGGCGGCAGCTTCTCCTGCTGGCTGTGCTACAGGGACACAGACTCCCTGCCATGGCCTAATCATCTCCTTTTCGTCCATCTCCACCTTGGCATTCCTGTCAGGACTGTGCCTTCAGGTAGGAGCAGGTGAAAAATGCTCACCACAGAAGAAACTTTAACAAGCATCAGACCACGTTGATCCCCCCACCTGCCAAAGTTCTTTTACTGCAGTAGGTGGAGGTACTGTGGTTCGCCATGCTGCCGTTTATGTGTGATTTCATTTCCATCTGACAGGCAGCGATGGCAGCGTTCAGTTCCATTTGCGCTCGATGTACCACATAAAACATCAGACCTATACTGATGAAGATCTGAGGGGAAGAGGAAATGCAGAGTTTATTTTAATGATTACACAATATTTGCTTTTAACCAACAATGTAGTGTTTCTAGACCAACATTTCTAAGTAAACGTTTTTCTCTGATAATTATGGACACAATTTCTGATTGGTATAAAGAGCAAGCCTTTAATCCTTTAGGTAAGCTATAAGTTTCTACTCCCTAACTGACACAATTATGGAGCTGGAAGAACTTGACAGTTACAGTAGAGCACTCAGTGTGGCTGGAAATGACTCACTTGTAGACTGAACACAAAGTATCCGCTGATACTCTGCTCCGCTATAACATCCTCCATGGTGCGCAGTGTGGTGCCCAGGTAGGAGTTCAGGAGCTGGGTGGGCAGAAGGCCCACTGAGGAAGCCACCAAGTAATTCGGCAAGGACACATCTGTGATCTAAACAGAGGAGAAATAGAAGCTTGAACAGACTGATGACGGTGGTCCTATTACAAAACACATTCCAGGTAAATCCTGTAATTTAATAAACAAATCCATGTTATGAAAGCAGTGTGGCAACATTCTTCAGACTAACAAAACAAGCTGTCAGTCTGTGAGCTCATGGACTAGGTGACTGTAGGCAAAGATTGTGAATGCTGAAGTAAAGTCTTCCAAGTGTCATTTACCCATCGTCCTACTTTTGTGTCCAATCTTTTCAATGAATAGGGCAGCAATCAAAGTTTAAAGATACTTCATACCAGAGCACGAAGTAAACTCAGTAACAACGGTTGCTTAAATTGCTCCAGACAGGATGGGAGCCACTGCACTCGCATTTATTCACAAGGCTAGCTGTGCAGCTGTATTATTCCATTATATGAAATCACTCTTTTTTTAATAGTTAATAATAGTTACTCATTCATTCTGCCTTATTCAACAGTGACTGACAATAAACTAAAGAGTGAACAGTAGGACCTGCTTGAGGCGCTGGGCTGCAGGGGCTACTCTACCAAATCTTCCTGCAGAGAGAACCTCAACAAAAAATTTGAAAAACTTGAATGTCTGTTCTGCTTTAACTGTCCCAAATAAAATCTCATTAACATGCTGGAGGGATTATCATTGCACCAGCAGGAGACACCTAAAATGATAACGCTACTTAAAGAGCAAATAATGCTACTTAAAGCAATTTATCACTGCATTAAACACTGCAGCATTTGGGGCAGGTAAATCAATGATATTTTTAAATGCGTGTTAAATTATGATGTAATTCCATAATACTTCCTCCTGTAAATACATTTAAAAATTTAGAGCCAGCGCCACCAAAGGGCAGTCATGTTAGAAGATTTTGTCTGTTTACAAATGTTAAATGTTAATGTTAAATACACATTTAAAAAAGTTCTGTGAATAAACACAGGAGAGGGGAGGAAGAAAAATAACAGATGTACAAATTTCACCAAATAGCCATTTTAAAGCCCTATAATACAATGGAGATATTTTATATAATTAAAGAGTCAAACCTTAAAAAGCGGCATCCAGAAGTACCAGAATTCATAAAAGTGCTAAACATGACAGTTGTTCAAATGGCTTTTGTTTTCTCAAAATAGTTTGAATATTGTAATTATGAAATATTTAATGTTATTGAATATTTGTTGCAGCTCCAACACACCTGAGTCTTTTTTTCATCCCAAAGTCACCAGTCACTGCACTTTTTGGTGTCCAGTTTCACGACTGGAACCTTTCAACCCCCAGTTTCTTGGAAGTTAAGCATTGGGCTTAGATTTTGTTCATGACAGTTAGACACGTATAAGCTTACACCTGCTTTCATGCAAGAAATACAATGCTGACTCACAGTAAGAATTCACACTGACTAATGAATAATGAATTAGAAGCGAATGTCAAGTTTGAAATTTGAGAATATCAGGTTTTCTTTTTTTCTTCATAAAGAACAGTTTGGCAGCTTTTACTGGACTCGCTGGTGGGATAAAGATCATGCAGACACATTTAGAGGGGCAGGTGCTCAAAATCATACACAAAAAGTATGTTATGGGCAGGGGCACTTTTCAAATTCATCAGCACGAACCAGCTGGTTATTTTCTATTGGCTAATGGGCCCTCTGTTCAAAGTTGGGGGAGCAACAAACAGCTAACAACTGTTTGCTATTAACAGATAAGCCACAGCGACCAGAAACCTCAACCTCTGCCACCATGGGCATCGAGGTGAGCAGAGGTTCTAACCACTAGTTTTTCCACTTTTTTCTTTTTTTTATATTTTTGCATTTTTGCAAACGCTAAAACGTACTACCTTTGTTATTCTGGGATAACGTGGTGTTTTGTAGTAAATTAGGCTGGCGAATGTGAAATGTCTTCATTAACTTTGCTTAATCTTTTCTTCTTCTTTTTTTTTTTTAAACTTACTTTCCTACCAAACAGAAACATACCTCCTATTTTCCTATGTCCCACACAGATGTAAACCAAGATATATTTTTTTTGCAAAGTATGTGGTCCATCATATCGTATTGGATTACCCACATAATGCAGTGTGTTTGACTTCAGCAGAAAATGCAGAGCACATTGAAATGTAGACACTGAAACTGCTTGCTGAGGGCAGACGCAATGTAATTCCAGTATGACCTACTAAGTACTCATATGTACAGTGATATTGTTTAATGCAGAGGGTATCTAAATAGAGGATATCTGAACAAAGAGCATCTGAACAGCACAAACAAGGGTCCATATCACAGAAAACTAAGTGTCTCTCTCCTTTTGTTTGTTTGGTATATTCAAACATATGTAAAGCTTCAATTGACTGTTTGCTTAACGTCCACATGGGCCATATTTGGAAACTATGCTGAAAAACAGCCCCTTTTCAGTCTATTGTTTCTGTGATGTCACAAGCACCAGCACGTTTACATAACTCTCAGCCTTCAGTAGTTCAGCTCCACCCATTTCCCCACTGGACTTATAAGGAGTGTTTTCTTATGTACTGCTTTTAGAAAGAAACAATACAGGACAGCAATCAAAACAATTCACATTCATGGCTTTAAAGAGACAGTAACAAAAACATGCTCGTTTCATTTTAACAGATGTGAAAATGAATAATGTCCATCTTGAGTATATAAAACAGCACATATGTTACAAGTGGATCTAGGGTTTGGGGGTAAAATGCATTAAAAATGTTGGATATGGGCTCTTTAAAAATCAGAATGCGATAAAAAGCTCCCTCTGAAGTACAAAAAAAACCCCTGAGTATTAGGAGACTGCGTATTAACTTGCTTTATGACGTATTCTGAATGAATTACCACAAAAGCGAACCGGCTTCAAAAGCTAACAAAAGGAGACTTCAAAAGCGAACAAATGCCACCTGCTTTCTTTAAACCCCAAAAGTCTTTTTTCTAGTTTAGCTGGATAACAATTAGCTAAATTCCAGATAATGTTGCGTCAACAACTGCAGAGAAAACACTATTATAAAACTAGCAGCACACCCATAAAGTCAGAACATTTAAATACGTTTAAAACAATTAAACTTTCTTCTCATGTTTTTACAATTAATGTACAATCTAAAAAGAACTAGACACAAAAATATGCATCGTCATCACCCTCACAGGTTTTTCTACCCCCTTACTGCACCGTCCAGTTCTCCATAGACATTTAGATGATGGTGACGAGAATACATTTTTCTATCCGTGTATGTATTTTTATATGTAATTTATTCTTTTCTTATTTGGTAGGTGAGTCTGCAATAAAGGATTTGATTAACTGATTGATTTATTGATTAAGATGAAAAACCACCAGTCAAAAGTTTTTTGCCCACACGGACTTTCTACATTTGCATGTTACTTAATATTTACTAAAAATACACTTAATATTCACTGCTAACAATTATAATGCGGCTCACTAGACAAGTGTTATACATTTAAGCCATTAAGTGACGACCAATGTGATGAAACAGTTAACGAGTGCATTTAAAGTTAAAGGACAGTCTAGAATTTGACTCTATCACCACACAACCAGTTAATAGGATGTCAGACACTTGTTTTATTTGACATTATTTATAGTTGTTCACTCAACAACTTTCCAGTGTTTAACAAGATAAAAATCTACAGTTTATGAAATAAATGGATAAGTGGTAAAAACGTATCCATTTATTTGTGGTGCGCAAGAATGTATGACCGGTAGCGTATGGGAAGGAATAGTCCTTCAAGGATCGTTCTTCATATCCTGTTCAGCAGTCGTCCGCACGCTGTGTGACTGCACATCTGTGCACTTTTTTACGACCTTGGGAATCCTAAATGGTGTCATTTCTCTCTCGTGTGTCACTTAAATATTAATAATGTAGGCTACACGGCACTCTTGGGAGTAAAATTACTATGTCAGACCGCCCCTATCGTCTATCCTATGCAGAGTGTTTAAGTCTGACTTAAATCTGAGCCTAAGGAAGAGGCGCCTTAATTTTTTCACCTCTAACCTGGATCGAACCACCTCGAAATCTCCTAAAGACTAGAAGGGTTTAACTCAATTAATTACAAACGCACACTACCTCTCTACAATTATCAACTCAGTTATAGTACTGCATGCTATAGCTAAATTTGTGTGCTTCTGGTTTTGTAGGATTACGAGTTCGGTTGACTTACTAGAACGTAATATTTCCATGTACATAGTCATGCTAATTATTCCCACTCAAGTTTTTTTTTTTTAAACTGTAGTTTTAAAAGTGAGACATTTCAATGAAGTTTCAATGAACAACTAAATTTCCCATGTAGTTTGTACAGCTTTCTACAAATAAAGATCTCTTTGATACGCGCAAGTATGGCGCATATTACAGTAAAATTACAAATTGTACAGTAGTTGCGCTCTTTCACAAAGAGGGTCAATGGTTGTTATTATAAGGGTTAGAAAGAAATCATGATAAAGCATTTATAAAATTTATAAAAAGTGTATTAACACAGCACTATAAAAACAAACTAACAACTCTACAGGGAAATTGTAAAACTGGGCAGCCCAAGAGGGCAAGTGAGTGAAGCAACTTAAACATTAAATAAACAAATGTAATAAGTGATCTAATTTAGCCAATTCAAGTTTAATTTATTCAACTAATTTTTCTATTGATCCAAATACAGCATGTTAACCTAATGCAGCTTACTTTAATAACCAAACCCAGTGTAACTCATCCCAATGCAGTTTAATTTACCCAACTCACTGTGATAAGATAACCCTTTACTAGCCGCACAAGTAGGAAATTTGTGATCCTAATGCAGTTTAATTTACACAAATCCACTGTGATCTATTCTAAAGCATCTTAATTTCCTCAAACTCAAATAATGTATCCTGATGTATCTTAAATTTACCCAGACCCACCGATGAAAAGATAGCCCTGTATTAGAAATTCGCAATCCTAAACCAAGTTTTATACTAATGCAGCTTAATTTATCCAAACCCAGAATAAATTATCTTAATGGTGCCCAATTTAGCCAATTCAGTTTAATTTGTCTTCACCCAAACCCACTCACCGAGAACACTGCGTTCTGGAGGCCGAAGGGGATGGGGGTGAGCCGGGCCAGCGCCACCACCTTAAGCCCGCTGCCCCCCTCCACCACACGGATGACGGCGCTGAGCTGCTCGCTGCTCCCCACGCGGGTCAGCACCCAGTGGGCGAGCAGCCGCTTGCACGCCACGTGGGCCACGAAGGTCCCGATGAGGACCCCGACCATGACGAGGCCCAATCCGAGGACGAAGCCGTACAGGTACCCGGCCGCCACGTTCAGCACGATGTAGCCCCAGCCGCATGGGAAGGACACGGTGATGAGCCCCACCACGAACAGCAGCGCCCCCACCAAGCCGTCCAGGTTCTCCACCCACAGCAGCAAGTCCTTCAGGTGCTGGCGGACCAGCGCCAACGACGAGAAGCACACTGCCGTCAGGAGGCACGCCAGCAGGGCGCTTTTGAAGCAACAGGTCGCCACGCAGCACGGGCTCCGCAGCTCTCCGACCGAGAAGGTGGACACGCCGGCCTCTGCGCTCTGCAGCTCCGCCTCCGACTTCCCACCGCCTGCGCTGCAGATCAGTAGGTCTATCTTCTCGCAGTCCAGCGACTCTGGGGTCCTCTGCAGCCAGCGGTTCAGCTGCATGTGGCCCTTCCCGGCGGCGTGGCGCACGGACTTAGCCAGCAGCTGCACGGTGGCCGCCGCCAGGCTCCACATGTCGCCCCCTCCGGGAGAGTCAGAGCCCCAGCCGGTGCAGTTCACTGCAGACGCGGTGTGAACACAGGCCAGCCAGCGCTGCTCCCCCTCTCCTCCAGATGCTGATTTGATGCTCCGTAACTCGTCCCACCCTGGGCCGAGATAATCCACCCTCTCACCCACCCACTCACTCACTCAGAAAAACAAATGCAGTTTTAGTGGGGGTTTGTGTGTGGAGACCTATTTTACCTCTTTAACCCTCCAGCAGAATCTCAGCCGAGACAGTCCCGGATCAGAGTCCTGCCACCCCAAGGACTCAGTAATCAACCCCCCAGCCTCCCGGGGGCTCATAGCGCCCACCATGTTTACAGAGGAGGAGACACAGCCCAGATCACTCACATGGCCTTCTGTTCACATCAGAGTGGACCCAAAAACCCAACTTCTGCAGGACTCCGCGGGGCTCCTGGAGCACCAGTCCGCACGACACCCCCCGGCCGGATTCAGGTCCAGAAGAGTCGCTGCTGGAGCATCGCGGCAGGGCATTCCGCTCCACAGATCACCGGGGTATTCACAAGAAGACTGTTACACTGAGAGACAATCAGTAGGACGTTTTTCCCGACCGCTCGATCGTGGGACGGTAAGGCTCAGACGCGCTCCAGACGCGCCTCCGACCACAAGACGCACCACTGTTTGTTTCCCACAATGCCACGCGGTCGCATCCCTCTGTGGGGCCACACGTGATAGTGTTTGTATCGCGAGACGTGGGCGAGACAGCGAGTGAGCGACAGACACACACACACACACACACACACACAATCCCCAGAAATAAAGACTGCCCTAAAGGGACCTATTAGGTTGGACTGAGTTATCCAGATAACTGCAGAAGAATCAGAAATAGTTTTTTTCTAGTCAAATGTGTTTTACACATACAGAATATGGTTTCACAGTATCTCACAAAACACTAGCAGAATATTGAGAAAAGTATAAATCCATCAATTTGTTTTATTTGAGCACGTATAACTGAGCATATGTAACTAGTTCCTCTACTTGTGGAGCCCTGCAGACATCCATAACAGAGTTCCTCTGGGCACACATCGAAACACACACACACACACAAACAAACATACAGTGCCTTGCAAAAGTATTCACCCCCTTGGCATTCTCTCCATCTTTTTCCCTTACAACCTGGAATTTAAAAGAATTTTTATTTTATTTTTTTTTTGCGGGGGGGGGGGTGGTATCTTTTAATTTACAGCGACCACTTTGCAGATGCAAATAATTTTTTTATTGTAAAACAAACAAGAAATAAGACAAAAAAGAAAACCTGAGCATGCATAATTATTTACCCCCTCACAGAATCAATACATTGTACCTTTTGCAGCGATTACAGCGACAAGTCTCTTCGCATACATCTTCACAAGCTTGGCACATCTAGACACTGGTATTTTTTTGCCCATTCTTCATGGCAAAAGCTGCTCCAGCTCCTTCAAGTCGGATGGACGTCGCTTGTGTACAGCAATCTTTAAATCATCCCAGAGGTTCTCAATTGGATTGAGGTCTGGAATTTGACTGGGCCATTCCAGGACATTAACCTGTTTCTCTTTAAACCACTGGAGTGTTGCTTTAGCAGTATGTTTAGGGTCATTGTCCTTCTGAAAGGTGAACCTCTGTCCCAGTCTAAAATCTCTGGAAGACTCAAACAGATTTCCCTCAAGAATTTCTCTATATTTTGCGCCATCCATCTTTCCTTCAGTTCTGACGAGTTTCCCAGTCCCTGTCGATGAAAAGCATCCCCACCACATAATGCTGCTCCTACGATGCTTCACTGTGGGCATGGTGTTCTTAGCATGATGGGAGGTGTTAGCTTTATGTTGTCCTTGACGGACAAAAAGTCTCATCTGACCACAGCACCTTCTTCCACATGTTTGGGGAGTCTCCAGTACACCTGGCAAATTTCAAACGGTCTGCCTTATTTTCTTGGCCACTCTTCCATGACACCCAGCTCTGTGCAGTGTGGGGCTATGGATAGTGGTCCTATGGACAGATACTCCCATGTGTGCAGTAGAGCCGCCCGGCTCCTTCAGGGTTATCTTTGGCCTCTTGGTTGCTGCTCTGATTAATGCCCTCCTTTCCTGGTCTGTGAGTTTTGATGGACGACCCTCGCTTGGCAGGTTTGCTATGGTGCCACAATCATTCCATTTTCTAATAATTAATTTAATGGTGCTCCTTGGGATGTTCAGGGTTTGTGATATTTTTTAATAACCCAACCCTGATCTGTACTATTCACAACTTTGAAAACACATGCACGCACCAATTTTCAGTTTGACATTTTTTTTGAATGATTTAAAACAAGTTTTTTTCCCCTTTTAACTTAATTAATATGTAGTTTGTTTTCTAGGTTCATCACTTAAAATCAAAATGAAAATCCATTTAAATTCCAGGTTGTACGGTAACAAAATAGAGAGAATGCCAAGGGGGGTGAATACTTTTGCAGGGCACTGTACATTACTCTGTTTACATTACTCTGGTCACTCGGTTTACATTACTCTGTTTACATTACTCTGGTCACTCGATTTACATTACTTGCATTGCTCTGTTTACATTGCTATGCTAACATTGCACTATGCACTCTACCATTCCACTTGCCCATTGTACATATATAAATTGGACGGATTGTTGCTATATTTATTTTTTTTTAAACTCACATTTTAGCTTACATATTTTTTCTCAAACTTGCTCCTTGTGTGTTTCTAAATTTAAAATTGTACTTACTTTTATATCTATTTCTACTCTGACTTTTTTATTTTTACTTGGGTTTTAGAAATGTTTCAGATTTGTGGTTCATTTAAAATGATACTTATTTTTTTGTAATGTTTGCAGACTCATAAAAGGAGCGGTTCATGATACATTTCACTGCGTGTTGTACTTGTATAACTATGCATGTGACAAATAAAGAATCTTGAATCTTGAAAAACAAACACTGAAAAACAGGCGTGTACTTTTGTCCAAATTGTCCTATTTGAAATGATAGTGGAGAACACAGGGTGTCGCTGTGCGTCAGGATGCTGTTTTCTTTCTCTCTTGAACGTCCCGAAGAAGAAGTGAAGCTGTGGGACAGCTAACTGCCCTCTACATGAATTATATCCAAAATGTAAATATAGATAAGATTACAACAGTTGGTGGCAAGTGCTGTTTATGAACCTTGAAGGCTGCTACTTAATCTCTTCGGTTTGTCTTGGAGAACTCTACTCCGTGTTGTGTTTGGGGCTGTTTTCTGTGTAGCTGCACGGCTAATTCACGCCTCTCATGGTGCTCCTGTAGCCCAGCTCCTTACCCCCTCTCCAGGAGGTCAGCCTGTAGGGCTCTGGTGGGACACGTCCGTGTGGGTCAACCATGCCACCCTACAGCCCTCTCCTGAGTCTCCTGCGGGCCAGGAGTCCAGTAGCGTTAAGGCTGTGTAGGAAGGTCACCACCTGGTCTCCTGTTGGAGCTGCCTTCAACGTGCAGGGAGCCAGGAGACCGGACCTGTTCAAGAAAAATGTGGTAAATACGCTTCAGATCTCAGTTTTTATTCGTACAAGTCAAGTGGGTTTATTGTCATTGCAGTCATATACACACAGTACACAGTGAAACCAAACAAGGTTCCTGCAGGACCATCGTGTTCATCCAGGAGCACAAGGTTCCTCCAGGAACACCACAGTACTACACAAGTGTAGAAGAGGACAAAATACATACGAGAGAGAGAATGTAAGAACAACACACGAGAACCAAGACAAAACAGGACAACATTTTGTGCAGTCAACAAAAGTGGTTACAGCACGAGTGTTAGTGAATACCGTATTATGACTTGCTGTATTCTAGCAGTAGTCATTAAAGTGTGCAACAATGTAAATATAAAGA
This sequence comes from Bryconaethiops microstoma, assembly GCA_037577275.1. Taxonomy (NCBI): domain Eukaryota; kingdom Metazoa; phylum Chordata; class Actinopteri; order Characiformes; family Alestidae; genus Bryconaethiops; species Bryconaethiops microstoma. Next base: position 20,974,806 of record JBBJLS010000140.1, on the reverse strand, counting down.
TAGACAGCAATAAGTAATTGTGCAGATCATTAAAGAGTTTAACTGCCACTGTAAATACTCCTTTATTTATAAATGCTGCACAGTTTTTGTTTTTATGTAGCACCATAATCCTGACGGAACATTGTAGTCCCAGAGGAACGTTATGATCCTGGATGAACATTGTTTGGTTTCACTGTGTACTGTGTGTATATGACTGCAATGACAGTAAACCTATTTGACTTTATAGGAGCAGGACAGAGAATGTGCTGTATATAATAAATAAAGGGTGTTTACAGTGGCAGGTAAGGTGTAAATTGTTTTGTTTAAGGTAGTTTAGTTTGACATGCAGACCCTAAGTGTTTTATACGTTTATGGAAACACCACAGAGGTCATCAGTGTCAGGCCCTTTAAAAAAAAAAAAAAGTCCCCCTCCTGCTTGATGTTTGTAATATAATTTTAGTCCCTCCTGTTACTGTAGGACATTAGGAAAGTTTGGAGGGTAGGTGTATTCCCGACTCTAAATAACAGAGAATAATAAAAGTATCTGATCTTGCTCACCGACTGATACTTATCTATAAACACTTCGTAACATCAAGGTATCTTATGTTATAAAAACAAGAAAAATACTCTGCATTGTACAGTAGACAGCAGAAATGTTTATTATTTTGTGTAAAATGTTAATAATGTGAATGAATCAACAAATGATTGTGTGAATGTTTTTTAATCATATTTCTGCTCTTTCTATGAATTAATATAAAGCAAGCTCCCACAAATCTGGGCACAAAGCTTCTGTAAACATTAACCATGGTTCCCAAATTTTGGTAAACTGCATAATCAACAAAACAGTAAACACCAAAAAATATGAAATGGATGAAATCCATACAACCAAACATATAAACATAACCTGCTAGACCGTTTAGAAGCTTGACATGAGTTTTATGTTTTTGCGTCATTATCACAACAGTAATATTTGCCTTTTTCAAAATTGTGTTTAGAAAAATGCGTTACTTGTTTCAGCTCCAGTGGCGACATCTGGAAAAAGCTTTACTGCATAATTAAGATTCAGGTTCCAATTATATTGTTGTTCTTAAGTTTTATTGTTATATAATTATTATTTGGCACTACTTCTCCTACAGTCTTTGATGTATTGGCATGGTTTCAACACCAAAACATCTGTTAATATCCGGTGTAGTGTGTGTGTTTTGGCTATATAACCAATATGTGGGTGTCTCCATACACAGATTTTATAGCAACCGAACGGTCATGCTTTGCATGTATCTTGTGGGCATTCAGTCTAGTTTAATCAGATCATTTAGATCACAGGGTCCTCTTTTATTGTGTGGTTTGTTTGTGCTCTTTAGTGTAAACTCTGACTTTTATTCCATCCACTCCGGTTCATTTGTTTAGGGCTTGTTTGGTGTTCCTGAGCTGAGCTCTACTGAGGGCTTCGAGGTGATAGAGGAGCAAGCGCTGCTAGAGACCGACAGGCTGGTGGAGAAAGCCTGCAGAAACCCACCTGGTCCTGTCGTCGTGGAAACCTTCGACCAACTTTCCGATAGTTTATGCAGAGTGGCTGATCTGGTACCACCTGCTTCTTTCTCTCCTCTACATTATTGCCTGAATGCCAGATATGAACATACACTATTAGACAAATGTATTAGGAGGCTGTTATAGCTGCAAAGGGGGACCAACTCCATATTAAAGTTAATGTATATGAATGCAGTGTCTGTAAAGTCTCTGGTGTAATCGTCAGGCGTCCCAATACTTTTGTCCATAAAGTGTATTAGCTAAAGCTCACTGAGGGTTGCAGATCTTTCAAACCTTTCTCATTTCATAAAATATGAGTGTCTTGTTTTTTTTCATAGGCAGACTTTATCAAAGTGGCCCATCCAGACCCACTCTATCGAGAAGCAGCAGAGAAGACATGCATAAAAATTGGCACCACAGTGGAGAAGTATGTATGAGAAGTATGTACTTTTTAGAAAACTTGGAGCAGTAAGTCTTTGATGTGAACTTCTGATCTCTTTCTACCACAGGCTTAACACAAACGTGGACTTATGTAGGAGTTTAAAGAACCTGCTGGACAATGAAGAGGTCGTGGCTAAGCTGGATCCAGAAATGAGGTGCGTCTTAACCTGTTTAATTTGGTATTGTGTTTTTAAAGGAGTAGTTCAGTGAAAAAATTTGATACAATTTTCCATTTAGCCCAGATGTGGTCAATCTGACAAGGCATGTTTCATGTTTGGAGACCAGATGTTGCTTTGTTAGTTTAGAACTTCACCTGTGAAGTTGCCAACAAACACTAGAACTCAATAGTCACCCAAGTAGCCGAGATTCTTTCAATAAAAATGCACCAAGAAAAGCAAAACTCTGCCTAATCAAACTGCATGTGGATCTTTTTGGTGGTGATTTTTTTCTGAAACTGTTATTTGGATGGCTATTGACTTCTAGTAGCTGCAGTTCTAAACTAAAGAACACCCATCATGTCTTGATAAATGTAATACATTTAGGTTAAGTTGAAAGTTGTGTAAGTTGGGTTTTACAGTTAGTTGTGGTGTCATTGTAAAAAAACCACACAAACCCTTAATACCACTTACAAAAATAGGCCAATTTTTAATCATTTTTGGGAGGGCCACTAGCATTATGGTCATATTATTATGAATGCTTGAGGCATGTTTTGTTTAATAATCATTGTTTGCTTCTTTTTTGTAAAGGAGAGTGGCAGAGTTGTTCATGTTTGACTTTGAGATAAGTGGCATCCACCTGGATGAAAAACAGGTCAGATTATTTTGATTCTGTTTTATCATACAGTTGAAGTTGTGTGTATCTATGTATGGGTCTCTTTATATATATATATAGAAGTGTGTCTGTGCATATATATAACCGTTTCCAGACCTCTTTCCTCATGGAAGTCCAATATTAATTTTAGCTACAATCAAATACCTGGTTTGTCTCGTTTTACTTCATTAGATTAAATTAGGTGCTGCTTATGGAATTTTATAAATCCACACAATGACTGGAGGCAATGA
>JBBJLS010000140.1:20939215-20971698 GCA_037577275.1 Bryconaethiops microstoma | reverse complement strand
TGCGGCTGCATTCTGAATCAGCTGAAGTGGTTTAGTTACCTTCTGTGGAAGTCCAGCCAGTAGAGAGTTGCAGTAGTAAAGTTTGGAGATGACCAGAGACTGGACGAGAATCTGTTTAGCTTTTGTGGTGAGAAAGGGTCAGATTCTTCTGATGTTGTAGAGAAGGTATCTACATGTTCTGGAGATCTGGTCAACCTGTGGCGAGAAAGCAACCTGTGGCTTTATCAAGTATAAAACTAAGATTTCTTACCTTCTTAGAAGGGACGATAACCGATTTAAAGCTTTAGAGCAAACAGACCCCCGTGTTCAGCTCTGATGAAAGTCTCCATGATGTGCTTTCTTGCTTTATGAGAACTGCGCTCAACAGTAAGGTTCTTTACCTTAAGGTACTTTAATGTACTAAGATTGTATCCTGAGAAATGTTTGATGTGTGGGTGTAAATCTTTGAGCTGTGAGAAAATTCCATTCACAATTAATAAGGCTACTTATAAGGTGTAGCCTTCCACTTTATGCACTGTTATATCATGATGTGGAGGGCTGATGCACATTTGTATTTAAAAATGCATGAATTAGGAAGTTACAGCTTTTCATAGGATTTAGTAAAGGTCAGAGCTCTCTAGAAAAGGATCCACTCCTTCCTTCAAGCAGTTCGGTGTGATAATAAATACACATAGTGAGAATCACTAATTAGACACTTCTATTTTGAACCATTTCTAGTGGCCCGTTCACAGTGAAATAATGATGTGACATAAAAACTGCTTCATTGTTATAACGTAATTGATATTTTACAATATTGGTGTTTTAAAAACATTTTACAATTATTTATTTCATAACTGAACATAAACATATTTTTATTGTAAGCATAAAGACTAACACACAGGACACAACGGATATCTCCAATGATGTTGTTGATGTTTTGTTGTTATTATTTAATAGATAATGTACAATGTTGGTGTTTTTTTTTTTAACCTTTTATAATGATTTATTTCTTAACTTTTTAAACCTAATATTTTTTAAACATGTTTTTATTGTAAGCATACAAATGACCCAAACATCAACACCCAGGACACAATGGATATCTCCAATGATGTTCGAGCTTCATTGTTATTACTTAATAACTGTTGTATAATGTTGGTGTTTTTTGTGTGATATTTATTGTAAGCATAAAAATTTACCAAACACCCACATCGTCTTTGGAAATATCCGTTGTGTCCTGCGTGCTGGCAGTCAGGTTTGGGTTCCTGTTGTGTGTGTGTGCTATGTTTAAAGTGGCCGGTGGCCAGAGCAAATTGAAACGGCACAGCCAATTCTCTATTCTGTCTGAAGTGTTTAGACAAGCTCTCTGAGGAGAGACCCAGCACAGCAGGATGAAACGCAGGAGGTGGGCTGAAACCAGGGCTCTGGCTTCACTGGAGCGCCTCTTCTGAGCTTGCGGCCCATTCACTCCACAGCTTTCATCTGAGCCAAACATGCAGGCTTTATGAGGAGCCATTAGGAGTCAGTAGTGCTGATGATAGTGCTCTGTTGTCAATGGACTGTGTTTTAGAAGAGGGAAGGCCATCGGGGGATTGTTTTACGCTACATTATAACAACAGGGGTTATGAAGAATACATTGCAGTAATGAGATGTAGGGGTGCCATAATACATATATTAATATTCACTCTTATTATTCAACGAGTTGTGAAACAACACACACTGTCAGTTGAACACTGTTTGATTTTATGCTTTAAAATATGTGTAAAATTAGAAATACTTTGAAAAGGTTGTCACTGTAATTTTAAAATAATTCCACGATTCTCATAAAAGACATAACCATGAAAGTAGGAAAACAAAGCGTTTACTCTTTGTCTATATTTAGAATAGGGCTGTCAGATGATTAAAATAATGCATTGCAATTAGTCATGTTTTGTGTAGTTAACTGTGGTGACTGTGTCCAACAGTCTGCTTTAGGTGCTGAAGATATCACTTTACTTGAACAAGAGCTGCAATCATGGGTTCTGTGGATATTTTGAAGGGTCAGCCCATTACCAATGTTAACAGACAATGTTATTTACACATTAACTTTGACAGCAAAATAAAAATGATCAGTGTAATACTACAGTTATTGTGAAGAATGACTTTCAACCAATCAGTTTGCACGGCTGGAACTGTTGTGTAGGAACGTTTCAAAGAATGTTTGTGTTAGTCCTGTTTTCTCCAGTTTTGTTTTGGCATGTAGACATAGAGTAGATAAAAAAAGATCAAAGCTGACTGAATTTTGGCAGTTTTGGCACAGCTGGTGTTTCTCTTCACGCGGTTCCTCCTCATAGCTGTGTGTGGTGGCGTTCACGTCTGTGTGTCTTTCCTCAGGAACACAAATGAACCTCTGTTTCCATAGTGAGTACATAAAGACAGCTGTCACATTTCTGACAAAGTAATGCATGACAGCACAAGCTGGTGTTTAAATGATGATGTCTCTGAGTGTGGTTTCTGCCACTGAAATCTAAATGCAGCTGAGCTTTTCGCAGGTTTTGGAACTTGTGCAGGTGTGCACATTTGGCCCTCACTGCCTCTTAATCACCTGTTTAGAGCTGCGTGTGTGCTGATTCATCTGCTCATTATGCTGTTGGTGCTGGAGAAATCACGCATTTTTAACAGTGTAGGGGCGGCTCCCCTCAGGACCAGCTTTGTGTAACAATTTCTTAGAGGATAATGAGGACCCAGCTGAGATGTAATCCTGACACATGCGCTTCTCTATTTGTTTCGGTACAGCAGTGTGTGCTGAAGTAGACCTGGGTTTCTGATTATTCACACTAACTGAAAAAAATGAACCATATCAGATGATCACTGTGGAATTACTTGCCCATTTTTAACAAAACTCTAATTTTGTAAGAATTAAATCACTCTAATACACTGTCTCAAAGTATCTAGACCAGTGCTTTCCAGCCCTGGTCCTAGAGGCAAACTGCCCTTCTCTTATTTAGTGCTTTCGTGCCTCAGTTCAGCGATGGGCTGCTAGTAAGCCAATTATCTGGATCAGATGTGTTGCGAGAGATGAAAAAATTCAAACGTGCAGGACTGTATGTCCAGACCCATGGTTGGGAAATTCTGGTCTAGATGGCTCTAATGAGTGAATTCAGCTGCTTTGAAGTGCACATAGGTGTTCGCCTGGGCACACACAGCTAGTATAATCCCTAAAAAAGTGCAGCAAGAATAGATTGGAGCAGCTGCATGAGCTTGTGGTCACTGTGCACAAGAGAGCTCACGTCACTGACTGTCAATAAAGATGCTGCATAGGGGTTTGTACCTAAACTGAACTGCGATGGCATGGAAGTTGTAGCACGCTTTGATTTTCCAGTGTAGCTCAGCCCGGTAATGGTGATGCAAAAGTTTTTGTACAATAGAGCTACTTTTGTTACAGTGGTCTTTTATTGTTTTGATTTTCTTGTTAGAGCTTTAGATTCTTCATTTTTTTCATTTTTATGTTTGGCCGTTCAATGAATACCTAACCCAGTTAACTTGGTAGTGATGTCCTGGTTCACCATTGCTTTTCAGTGGAAGTTGTTTTGAAATGTACCTTCAGCCAAAACAGATACTATTGCTTGTACTTCGTCAACTTCCCAGTTTGTATCTGCGCAGACAGTAAAAAAAAAAAGATTTTCTCTTTTCAAGTCAGTCTGTTGTCATGACAACACTTCAAGATGCAGTCAGCTCAGCTGCGGCCGGCTTTAGGCCCTGTCGTCGAGCAGAGCCGTGACAGCACTGGTACAACTCGGGTACAGGTTGCTTTATTTGTAATGGAAAAACATTTGTTTGCAGTACGGCGTGGTTCCTTGTGCCATTGGAAAACACCATAAGATATGTGACTGTGAAGAACCGTTTAAAGGTATTAAGAACCTTCACATAATGTAAACCAATTTAAGGGTTCTTCTTAAAATAAAGAGATTCTTCCCTATCACACACCTCATATACAAAAACCTCTGGTGATTTATTGAAAGGTTCTTTTGGGAACAGAAAATGGTTCTTCCGTGTCAGTAAGCATTTTTAAATGTACCAAAAAGACTTTTGCTGTACCTTTCAGAGTGCACATTTAGTGGTGATCACTGTAAGTATGAGCACTTGGGTGAAAATGATTGTGCACCTCAACTCCGGCAATGCTACTGATAGCCCTCCGCAGACAGTGGCCTATGTTTTAGAATCTAGAAGGCTTTCAGGGTGTTATTTTACACCAAATACCACCAAGATTGAGGTGAGACTGTAAGGTTAATTAAAGCCTTAATGAGTTGAAATGAGAAATGAGTTTGTCTCCTGATTGTGTTATGGCAGAAAGCGCTGTTTAGATGTAAACTGCAGTAATAAGATGTGTACACGTTATGGGTTAGCACAAGCTTCTGCTCCAGGTTGTTGAGCATGACGTTAAGCAGGTGTTTCTTGTCAGTGTGATGTAAAATCTCTCTCCTTCATGTGTGTTTCTCTTGGCAGTTCCAGTGTGCTCACGTCAGTGTGTCACTCAGAAACCTCTGTTTCCTTGGCGAGTTCATTAAAAACACTTGTCATATTCGCGTCATGGCAGTGATTGATATTGTGTCCTCAGTAGGACCGCATTTGTGAGAATGACTTAGAGTGTTATGTATTATTTCAGTTAAGCACGGGGCTGCAAGCTGTTTCATCAAAGAGCCAGGAAAACACATGCGATGTGAAGATGATGCAGCAGTTCTCTGTATCAAATATTTTTGTGCCAAATATTTTTGTGGTTTAATGTAATTCAGTTTGAGCAAGGACACTGTTACAATAGACACATGCAGTTTTAACCTTTGGAATAAGAAGGAAATTATGCACTTACTTGTTCTTTTGCAACTGTCGGGAGATTTATCTGTTTTTTGACAGATTTTATATTTTAGACTCAACAACAAAAAAGGAAAATGTGCAATAAGATTTGCAGATATTGAAGTGGGTTCTCTGTAGAAGATGTGTACTTGTTTCACCTTAGCAAATCAAACAAAGCATGCAGTTTGACTGGGGGTATATTAAATAACTGTATCAAATAATCAAAGACAATCTGTGGGTACTCAATGTACAAAAAACGCAAACATATTTATACCAAAATAAATACATAATAAAGGATAAAAAATAATGGTATTGTGCCATAGTTGCTTCCACTCAGCACCGAAGCATTTTTAAACCATTCATTAGGCCATTTAAGTAAATGAAAGCATTAATATAGTAAAGTAAACTGGCCCCTGAACACATCACAACACACAGTGTGAACAATATGAAATTCTTTTTCTCCATTTAACCCATTCATCAAGTGAAGCAGGGAGCTGCCACCAAGGAGAGGTTACCTGAGTGATGACACTAGCAGTGTTGGGAATCAAACCCACAACCTTCCCATTGCAAGGGCAACACCCTAACCACAAGGCCACCAGCTGCTGTAAAATAAGAATAGTTTTCAAAAAAACTCTGGATTTCTGGTAATTTGGTGTGAAGAAAACAGTTTGGTTGTAGGTTTCTCCTTGATGCCTCTAGCCATTGCATAAATTTGTTGACTTGCTTTAATTTAATGATGCATTGATTAGCCAAACCAGGTACTGGATTCTGGCCACAAATGGTTAAATGATCCCTCTTACTTTCATAAAAATGCAACCTGTTGTATTAATGTGTGTATTTATGTTATGTTTTTTTCTGGTCACATAAATGCTTCTTGCCCAGATGAATAGCTTCAAAAGTATAGTTTTCTCCACGCCTTTTACAGTAATAACCCAAATCACTCCAGTCTTTTCAAGGCTGTGTTATTATGCGCAGTCTGGACATAATGGTTTATTGATGTGTTGGTATTTTCCATAGGAAACAGAAAGAGCAGAACTGTCTGTAGTAACTGCTTGCTAATGACTACATGCCTCCTGCTTAGGGCAGTGCACCATCTGACCTGTCTTTATGTGTGTGTTTGTGTGTGTGTTTGTGTTCTCTGTCACAGGCAAGGTCCCATGAAGCCGGAGGTGTTGTCAATTCAATGGTCAGGAAGACGATCCAATCGAAGACTTCAAAGGAATAACAGCTTGTCTCCAAACAACCCACTTCTCAGCCTTGTCAATTCAGGTGTTTATTCTTAGCTCAGGAGCTCCAGAGGAAATGGCGCCTGCCTACACACCGCTTTGGCCCATGCACAGGGAGGGGGCGAGGGAGGGTCTGTGGGGAGGCAGCGGCCACTCGCATCTCTCATTCTGCAGCAGCAGAGCGTTTTTGTGTTCAAACCTGTTTTTCAATTGCTGACTAAAATAGATGGAGATAGGTGTAAATTCAGGGTATAAATCGCTTACCTCATTGTTTGATTCAACTCTAAATAACAACAACAAAAACAACAACAACAATAATTATAATATTACTACTGTTATTTTTTAATTATTACTAAGCTGTAATAATTAATTATTAATAATTGTGATATTGTATCATTATGATTGTATCATATAGATTTGGGGTCCTATTGCCCCACATAAACAGTTCCAATCTAAAATGATTATTCTTCCAATGTTTCAATATAATTCTAACATTTTAAAATCAGTGCCATTCAAACACCATCTATAGATCAATGCCTGGTACGACCACTGACAGATGTTATATTGCCAGAGATTGCACTGAAGACAGTAGCCCACAGTATGGCATTATTCTCTCCTCCGTAAGCACTCAGCAGAACAAGAGCTGTGATTGATGTCTTTGAGTTTGTTCATTTTTCCTTACTTGTGGCACTGCTGTGATTTGCTGTTTGCTACCATTTCTATGAAGGCCCTTGCTTTGCTTTAAGCTACTGCTTAGTCTTCCCAAGAGAGAAAGGAAAGCTTTTGATTGCTCTGAATTCTACTCACTTTGTGCCATGACCCTGAAAATCTGTTTTACTCTGGCGGACCCCAACACCATTCCATTTGATTTAAGCTCATTCATTTGCGCTGGAGCAGAGAGAGATTTCTGTACAGAAGCAAGGTCAGTCTCTGTCTGCTGAAAAGTCTGAAAAAGTCTGCTTCTGCAGGTTTGTATGAGGAGGACAACCAGTGGATGACCCAGATCAACAGACTGCAGAAGCTGATTGATCGCCTTGAAAAGAAGGTAACAGCTCACACACAAACGTCTCTGGCTTAGCAGAGGTGTGCACTGGATATGAGCATAGTCTGCAGGTGGGATGATCACCCTTTTAAAAAATCCTCAAAGTTAATGTAGACAATTATTTGCTAATAAAATTAAAGGTGATTTATGAAAAATATGGTTTAAATATAATAAGTATAACCTTAAAAGAATAGTATATTTCTGATATAACACATTGATTTAAGGTTTGAGTTGCCCCTCCACCTATTTTAAAACACCTGCTTGCGTCCAGAGCAGGAAACAAACGTAAATATTCTGTGACTTGAAATACATTCTGTGCATGTTTAACTAAACTTATCACTTAGTCTGAGGGTAACATTACCTAACATTGTATTTACATTATCTGTGGTTGTGCTAATACCTGAAAACGTGGGTTTAAACCAAGCTAACCTGTCCAGTGGCATATTTCTTTTTTTAAATATAGAAAATATCTACGTTGTTAACAGTGGCGTAGATTTGCTTATAAATACTTTTCGTTTTCATTAATTAAAAAAAAAATAGTCAAAGTTTGTTCTGGGTAGGATAAAACATGCAAAAATCAGGACATTTCAGTAATTACTCTTGCAATTAGATTTTGGTGTTTAATAGCTTTTGCTGTCTCTTCCTAATGGTTTCATGTCAGCAGACCCCTATAGAAGGTCCTGTTTAACCCCTCTAGTGTTCAAACCAAAGTTATGCCCCTTAGTACTATAGCTAGCATAAACCCATACAGGAGTAAAACTATAATTGCTTCTGTAAAATAAAGACTCAAATAGAAATAAAATACTTTCCTAAAAACAACCAGAGTAGAAACATTTGGTAAAAAAAACAAACAAAACGCAGTTGTACTTCTTACACTTTGTTCTGTCAGCAAACGACATGAGAAAACAACGGCAAAACCCAAACTCTCCTAGTGCAGGGGCGGATCTAGAATATTTCTACATTAAGGGCCACATTTTACACAGAGGGGCCAAATACGTGCACATCTGTGCACAGTTATTTTTACCTGTTGTCATTATCTTGTTGTTGCCTACATATTTTCTGAAGTGGGATTAGAGCTGGTCTTGACCCTGACTGACTTTTGCTCCATTCTCAGTTCTTTCCCTTAATAACCCCTGCCAATTCTCAGTCTGCTCTGAGTCATTCTCACTGGCTGCCAGACTGGCCGTCTTTTTGGCCAAACCCCAAATATTGACCAAATATCCGTCTGTCGCTTTCTTTTCGTCATTTCATTTTCTCGCCAAATGTTAAAGTCATCACATAAATGCAAATTACTGAGGATTTAGAACATAGATAGCATCAGTAGTATGCTGAGTTCAAGCCAGGATGGCACATTTCCATCACACTTGGAGATCAGATATTTCCATTGTTCTAAGGTGTCTGGGACGCAGGATTAGTTTCGTGAACTTAGCAATGACGGGGACATTATTTCATAAACATGAAGTATATTTCAGATGTTGAAAAAGTCCCTCAAGTGGGTGAAATTAAACAAAAATGACCTAGCTACCAGCTGGCTGCATTCCAACAGTAGAGTAGTTCAGAGGCAGCAGCACTAAACAGTCTTTCACACGCCAACGTTAACTAAAGTGCACAATCGTCACTTACCATGTGGTGTCTCATGTCATCTTTACATCACATTGGATTTACCGTGATGACCAGTTTCTCGCCTATAAATTTCCTTATGGACTGCTAATAAAGATATATCTATTACTTTTCCTACACTTTTTTGGCACATAACTTTGCATACATACCCCTGATAACAGTCTGGCATGTATATAATGTTATATTTATATCTTATTTAGAATAAAATTAGTTTTAAAAGTTTCCCATGTATAAACATAATTCTTTTTAACATCCAGGGTGCATACAAGTCATAAACATGAGCTAGGATGTTTATTACCTTCTCTCCCACATGATGTAAATGCAGCATCACTACTGTATAGGCACAAGACATGCTTGAAGTGCTGCAGTCAGTGCGGTTTATGCATCTGTAAAGAGTTTACACTATAATGCCAGTTCTAAATGTTAAGCAGACCATTATTTATTTGCTTGATATTTAATATCTGTATAATTATTAGTACTTTGAAAATTGGAAAAATGTTTTTTTATGCGTTCTTTAGTAAATGCGGTGGTTCTATATAAATCTGTGGGCACTCAAAGAACCATTTGAATGTGTAAATGATTCTTTGCCTGGTTGATTGGTTCTTCTATATGATGGAAATCTGATTAAGATAGTTCTTTGAAGAATCATTTTAAAATGTTTCTATGTAGTACTTAAAAGGGTTCTGTTGCAAGTCAAGGACCTTTCTTTGGTACTTTATATGATAATTATGGAGAAACGTAGTATGTTCTGATACCTAGAACCTAGGACTGTGAAATTACCAATAAGTGGTTCCCACCCACCTCTGATATTTAAGGATGTGCACTGTGACTAATTTTGTTTGAGTATCTGTTATGAACGGAAATTTGAGTAGCGCTGGGTAGGACAAAACTACTAGAAAAATCATTTCCCCATTACTTTAAAGTTTCCTCCAGCTGGTGGTGAATAAATAATGAATTTAAATATTAAATGTGCAACTAATGTACAACAGTGTAAGACATTCGTACTTCGAAGCTAATTTTCTCCTTGAATTCTCTCAGTGCAGTGAATATCCCAGTAGTAATTCCCGTATTCAAATACTGGCACATGGAATGACTGCTGATTATTGAACCTCCCCAGTTGTATTGTCATCTGCATAATTGTGCAATGGCTTAGGATTCATGCTGGCAATGTCACAATGAATCTCTCTCTCTCTCTCTCTCTCTCTCTCTCACACACACTCACACACACACACACACACACACACACGCATTCTCTCTTCCTCCCTCCCTGTCTACCTCCTCTCACTCTTCTTCACACACTCTTTGCCACTTTTCCTTTGCATTGTGCGTGCATGGTGTAGGGTTAATTATAACAGAGCCTCGTCTAGCTTGTTGTGACTGCTTGTTTGTTTTCCCTCCGTCAGGAGCTGCGTCTGGAGCCGGTAGAAGAGGAGGTCTCGGAAGGCACCACCAAATCAGTAACTCATTTACGGCTCCCTGTCTCCATCTCCCTGTGTACCCCTGAGTGTTCCGACTCATTACTACATACTCTAGATGCTGTTGTCTAGGAAACAGTGCGGCTCTCGAGTTGTTCTTTTTTTTATCACTGTTGATCTCTCTTCCTCTCTTTTTTGGCCATTCTGTCCTGTTTTTTTTTTGGTATATATTTTTACTGGTTTCATAAGGTGAAGCTGAAAGACTTGAATGCTGTTGAATGCTGTGGGTCGTGAGTGTGAACGTCTGTGTGAGGGAGGCAGTAAAAAATAGTCACGAGTGATGCCGTGGCGCACTGTTGTGATCAGCGGCGAGCACAGGAATGTGTGACAAGCCACGGGAGATCATGTTGTTCATCTAAAAACATGGACTCATATAGTATGGGCATACTCACAAACACCCACACACACACACTCAAACGCATGCTCGGGGCAATCGTCTAGACAACTCAGGAGTAAAGCCTGGCTGCCGTGCCACTGTACATACATTAAAGGTTTTAAGCTTAGAAAGACCTCCAGTCTTCAGTGTACATTAGCACCAGCAGCATAGTTAAGTCTCAGACTAAGCTTAATATGTGCTTAATAAGCTAAAACCTCATGGCATTCTAAATACAAAACATTTAGCAGAGCTTCATGAAGTAACATACTAATGGAAAGAGCATATGGGAACAGCATCCTGGCAAGACCTGCGTTTAAAAAACGTGTTTATTTTCCTATTTTGATCTGTCCTTCTATTGTATTTCAAAACCAGTTCAGAGGTAGCGCTCTCTAAACATTGACTAAATGTGTGTATTTGTGGATGTGCACGCTTGGCAGAGGAACACAAAAACATTAATCACTTACGCTTCATGAAATAATCTTCTCCAGGTGAGACTTAATTGCACATCTTGTAATGAATGTGCATGAAATTCTCTTCTCCGGGTGAGACTTAATTGCTCATTGTCATAAATTTGCCTTTTACTGAGGCTGTGAAGTACTCCTCACAGTAAGTATTGCGTGGTGCATGCATTTGGTGTAGAAACTGAAGCGTTACTGAACTGAAGCATTTCTGAGGTGTGTGTTTGAATGTATATGCAAGTCTTTCCACAAATTAGCTCGTTTCCTCTTCATAAATACTTTTTTGCATAAATAATACAATGATTAAAAAGAAATTTTTACTAAAACACAAAGCAAGAAAAAGAATTAAATGGTCTGAAATATACAAATAGTCTGAAATATTAAAACAAACAATAAAATGTAACTCCAACAATATGAGCTAGTATACAGACATGTGCAAAAGTTTGAACACCCTTCAGCCAAGTGCCATGTTTAATCAGTTCTTGAAGTGAAAATAAGTCACACTCCTCCTACAGGACACAGAAATATGCCATTTAGTGCATCATTTCTATTTATCAGCTATGTTGAAAATGTAATATGTTGAACAGCACAAAACACAAAATAATACATTGTGCCATACCTTTTTCACAGGCTTTTTCTTTTTTAAAAAGCAAACAGCCGGAAATATGCATTATAATGTGCAGAAGTGTGTTGTCTGGTACTTCTTTTCATTTCATAAACCAACAAAACATGACCAGAAGTGTCCAAACCTTTACATACAGCAGTTTATGAAGAATATATTACATGAAAAAGTTCTGGATAGATGTGAAAATGGTGTGTGTGTGTGTGTGTGTGCGCGCGCGCGCGTGCGTGCGTGATGAGGGTTTATGAGAGGTGGCACCAGTACAGTGTGCCTATGGAGAGGTCATCATTGACCCCAGGGAGAAAACTCTCACTTCCTGTTACCTTCAGTTGAGCCCCCATCTGCCCGTCAGCAGGCCTCCAACAGCACTGCCTGTCAAAGACCAGCCATTATTCCAGTGTTATTTATGGCTTTACCTGCTACTGCAGCCTGGGGGCCCTTTCTCCCTGGCTGCCTCTGTACTGGCTGTTATGAGTCACTGTGACAAGACCATTGGCTGCAGTAATGAATGAATGACAGAGTGCTTTAGACACATTAGCCACATTTCCACCCTTTGCAATAGTGCCAGACTGGTTTAGCACTGTTCCTGCTTTTGGGTCTTTCTCTCTATTACCATGCAATTCCTAAAACACCTCTAGTCAGTCGTATTTGCCTCGTGTTCCCATCTCGAATCTAATCTGAGTCACTTTGTCATATCACCTCGGCCTCATTCTTGGCCTCTCCCCCAGTCTGTGTCCTTAGACCTCGTTCTATCTTCCTGTCTCACAGCTGCTGTCACTGCATTGTATGTCTCCGTCCTCCCTCTAGGTGCCCCAGCCTCAGTCTTCATCACTGATCTTGGCCTGTGTTCACAAAGCATCTTTGAACAAGCTGGCTGATGCAGCATCATTTGTCCTGTGTGTCCCAAAACACATTTTCCTTTAAGTATTAACAGTTCTGTTATTAAAGAAATTGATGCGCTGTGTATGCACTGTCAAAGTTACAAAAGTGTCCATTCCACAGTCCCTGAGCTGGAAAAAGCCTTTTCTTTCATCATGGTTGTGATTTCACTAATTATTGACCTACCACAGATTTAGCTGGCTATTTACAATGAAATAATAAAGAGCATTGCCTCCTGTAGCAGAATTACTAGGGAATGCGTGGGGAAAATGTTTTAAAAAAGCACAATACAGGACAGCCAGTCAGAAATCCTGAAATAATGTAGAATGTGTGCCCTTTAAAATGTCCTAAAATGTCCTCTCTCTCTTTTTTTTTTTTTTTTTAGCACATTCTGATTGTGCAGAGGCAACTGCCAGTGCTAGAGGACGAGCTGGAGGAGTTCCGTCTGGCTCTCCGGCAGTACATTGAGTGTGCCAGCGCCCAAACCGGCTGTCTGCAGTGAGTACACACCACCTTTAATCCTGCCACCATGCCACTTCTGTAGTGTACAGCATGCTTTGACAAAAATATCACACAAGTGTCAGAAAGTGAGGTAAAAAGTTTTCTCTGGCAGACATCTGATGGTTAGCAATAAAAACATGCATGGGCTGCCTAGTATAGCTCTGAAAAGATTATGCAGGTTCATGTCTTGGCTACAGCGTGAGCTGATGGCGTATGTTTACAAGCCCTGGAAACAGGTCTGACATTTAAAAACTGGGGTGTGATGAAAGTGACAGACAGCATGTTAAGTCTCATCATAATAGTCCTCCCCATGACCCAAGGGCACTGGAGGCGTACGGATCCACATGCCAAAAGCTTCTCTAAGTTTGACATTAATTGGGCCGTTCCCATTAGCAGAAGGAGCTGGCGCAAGAAAGCACAAGGATGAGGAGAGAGACAGACTGATGTGTGACTGCTGCACCGTTCTGCCTATCTCAAACAGACACTCTCAAACAGACAGCGCCGAGAGATTATCATAAAGAATTCTGTAACATCATATCGGTATATTCTAGCTTTTTATTTTATTGCAAACCCTTTGTGTATTTTCTACTGTTGTTGTGTATGTAAAAAATAACACAGCTCAGATGTGAGAGGAGCCCAAAATTGTATTCAGTCATTAATTTAGTGAAATAATGACTCCAGTGAAGTGTATCAAGTACTCAAGTACTGAATTGTATCCCTGTGGAACAGCAATAAATGTTCTTACTACATTCAACACCTATCAGCATGGAAAAATGGCCCTTTCAAAGGCTCTATCTTTCATTTTAAAATGAAACAGTAAATCTCAATAATGTAAGATGTGATAAACAGGCCCAGTCATTAAAAATGAATTAAAAATGTCTTTGTGATTAATTAGCTCAATCTCCTGCTGAAGATGTGAGAACAAATTAATTAAAAGTAAAGTAAGTATAAAACAAAACAAGATTAAAAAACCTTTAGCATTTTAGTGGTGGTTTAACTCTGTTTCTCCACAAGGTTTTTCCCAACTCTTTTTTTTTTGTGTTGCTTTCTAGTCATTAGGGATACTGTGAGGTTTAATAGAAGCTTCTTTATTGTCTTTTGAGTGAAAATCACCTATTTGGAGTCGTACCTGATGGCCAAAACAAGAGTTTGTCCTCAAGTGCAAACATTTGACATCATTTACAAGCACTACATGTCAAACACAACAATTACATCAACGAAAAAAAGAGAAAAACAAAGTTTTTCTATCATTATTGTTGTGATGTCATTGATCATTGACAGATTTACCTGCCTATTTACAATAAAGTGATAGAATGTTGCCTCCTGTGGCAGAATTACTAGGGAACATGTGGAGGAAATATTTTTAAAAAGCACAATACAGGACAGCCAGTCAAAAAAGAAATCATTTACATACAACAGGCCTAAAGGCACGGTAACAATAGGAGTTTGTCCTCAAGTGCAAACATTTGACATCATTTACAAGCACTGCATGTCAAAAAACAACAATTACGTCCACAATTCAGATATTTAGAATTCATGTTTATAGTTTTATAGTTTAATGGATTTTTAAAATATTTACCCCAAGAAGTTTTACTATCAGTGGTTTCTTTTAAGCTTGTCTATAGTAAGGAAAAAAAAATCATATCTAAAGTGTTATTTCATTAACTTATTGGTTCCTATCCTGTATCCCACTCTGAACAATCTCCCTCTAGGACAACCCTGTGCAGTACTAAAGCTGAACAACACTTTCCCCCAGTGTTGTTCAGGTCTACAAGATAGTACATGCCAGGGTTCCTCTGAGGTCAACTGATATAAATAATGTTCTCAGAGTAGTGGTCACCAGCCCTGGTCTAGGAGATTCCTGAGAAGTCTAAATCTAGCTGATTGGCTGAAGCATTAAAAAAGAGGGAAAGGCGGCATGTTAGATGCAGGCTGGGTCTAAAAATGGCAAGAAAGTAGATCTCCAGGACCAGTGTTGGTGACTGCTGCTGTAGGGTAAACTGCAGATTTGAGTTCTTGAGTGCAGTTTTTATTGCTTTTCCTGCTCTAGCACACTTGGCTGAATCCTTAAATGCAAGATAATTAACTAATGACTGAGATTATTACATTAGAGCAGGAAATGCTAAACCCAGGGGTGTTGTAGCTGTCCATGAATCATTGGCAGTGTTGTAGGTGTTCATTTATTCATTTGTTTGTTATTGTTCCTCAATTGCAACATTATGTCCTCATGAGTCATTTTTGAATTTGAAAGAAACTATTTAATGCAGTGTTGTGCATCGTTAATAATCCAATGTTTGTAATTATACTCTGTTGGCAGTGTTGCGGTTCAGAGGATTGCTGATGAGTCTCGTTACATACTGTATGAGTTCTGGGAGCACAGCAACGTGTGGAAGAAGTAATCTCTGTTTACAGTTCCTAATGTGTACTCATGATACACTATATGGACAAAAGTATTGGGACACCTGACCATTACACCAGCAGCTATGAGGTCAGGAACTGATGTTAGACGAGAAGGCCTGGCTCGCAATCTCCACTCCAGTTCATCCCAAGGGTGTTGGATGGGGTTGAGGTCAGGTCTCTGTGTGGCCAGTCAAGTTCTTCCACACCAAACTCGTCCAGCCACGTCTTTATGGAGCTCGCTTTGTGCCCTGGGGCACAGTCATGCTGGAATAGAAAAGGTTCTTCCCCAAACTGGGTCCACAAAGTTGTCCACAATGTCTTGGTCTTCTGAAGCATTAAGATTGCCTTTCACTGGAAGTAAGGGGCCACCTGAATTCAATAATTAAAAAATGTGTCCCAATACATTTGTCCATGTAGTATATTCTTTCTGCAAGATGTAAAGTACTTGATGTATATGTAGCCACAAGATCACCTTAATTATAGATTAACTATTAAATGCATGCTTATTTTGATCTGTCAGCACATGCAGATACTAAGCACATATTAAGCAAAAGTGTGCTAAGAAAAAATTAGACACAAAACATACTTATTAGAAAATTACACAAAAGCCTCATAAAAAATTATAGTATCAAAGCTGTCATTACGGAACATTCCAGGCCTGTTCTGCCTCACTCTTGATTCCTTGCCTGTTTGTTTCCTGTAGCCATGTGCTCCTTCTCCACCCTGGTTCCTTTTTTGTGTGTGGCCACTTATTATAACAGTCTCTCTTGTTTAGTTTTCCTGCCATGTGCCTTTGTTTTGGTTCCCTGGCTCTGACATAGCCCCGCCCTCTTGTCACACCCCACACCTGGTCTTTGGGACAGGCTTGTGCCGTGTTGTGCATTGTGCTCGTGTGTTTGCTCTTTGAAGCTGTTATTATTCCCTTTATTTCTGTTGGTTTTCTGTTGTAAGGCTCTATTAATTTTGTCAGTCTTCTTTAGTATCCAATTCCGTTTTCTAGTCTTTTTCCTGTTTTTCATCACAGACATAGCTAACTCAGCTGCTTCATCATTGCAATTTGTCATCAACTCTACATTCTGCCTCCTCAGTTTAGTCAGCATTACACAGTATTTAATTTACTCTTGTGCCACCTACTGCCATTTTAAATCCTCCATCCTTCTATTCTAAAACCAAGTAGTAACAGCTGTGTCCTCTGAGCAAAAGCTTTTCCCAAAGTCCTCACTGACATTATGTTCCCCTTCAGAGAGATCACACTACCCACACACACCTCAGCTGCCTCACACATTTCTCTCTCATGTGCATCTAAAATGGTTAAAGGAGAGCTGTCTGACGAGACAAGATAGGTTGTCCATTTGCATTAGAAAGGGATCATCAAAGGTGGGGTGGAGTTCAGATAATGATGGGGAAAAACCCATAACAATTGTGTAAGTCCATAAAAATGTTTTGCAGATTCTTGTGGAAAAGGTGAAAGCAGAACAAGCTGTAATAAAGGCAAAGAGTTTTATGCTGAGGCTTCCGTGTAGTCATCTGTTAACTAAACTGTGTTTCCCATTTTCTGAAAAATGAAAACTTTGTGCTCATTTTGACATGGAAAGGTGGACCTGGCACTTTTTTGTAATTATCAATCCATGTATCACTGCAATTTTGCAGTGTTAAAACATTCTACAGACCATAAAAAAATAAAAATAAAATAAAAAATAGTTACTGAGGTATCCATTATAAAATGTGTATACAATATGAGCGCGATCCATTTGTCAGATCACACTGACATTGTAGTAAGGCTCCAGTTTATGGGTCTTAACTAGATATTTTTCTCTGTACAGCCATCTGCAGACAAACTATAGCAAAACCTTCCAGAGGGGCAATGTGGACTTCTTAGAGACACCAGAGATTACAACAACTATGCTGGTACCAGGTAAGGTGTGTCTTATCATTAATCGGACTCAAAGTGCTGTCCAAGAGGCATAGTAGTGATATCACTTCATATAACTGATGACTCTTCAGTACTTCATGAATCTAATTAATGTTTTCCTATCCATAGCGTCATGGTGGGTCCTGAACAACAATTAGAGCTCTTTGACTCCAGAAATTCTGACACAGGAGGTTATGAGGACCTAACGGGAAGCTACTTTGATATCACTGTATCTTAATCACATGGAAGTTCATCCTCGTGTTAACGCTTGCTGTGAAGTCATGGTGAACACCATCATACATCTATGTTTCCTCATCATTAGATCTTTAAACTGAGTACATTCCTAGATGTGACCTCCTAAAGCAATGACCTCATCATTCTGGTGATGGCGCCATCACTGTGTTGATATTTTTTCAGGATTAGCACATAATCTGTGACTCAGTACAGCGAGTGTAAACTGGAGTGTCCTGTACCGTTGTAGCTAGTGTGTGTAAGTGTCAGGACTCAAGTCCTCAATCCTTATGTAGCAGTACATGTAAGCTGATCAACCCGGGTAAACCACAAGTTTTTGACTCTACTGTTTCTGTATGAAGGCGCACCTCTACATTGCTGTATTTTTATGTAGTTTGTTAGCTGTGAATAAACATACGATTATAGTCACTCTATGTGTTGTTTCATGTTTATAAGCTTTTTGCAAGCTTCAGCTGAAGTTCTGTCTCTCTCAGCATCTCCACCATGAAATTCACAAATACAGTACTGCTCACTTTTTTCAGTAAAAGAGTTTGGTTTAGTATGTATACTATTGTGAAAGTCTGAAACCATTCACCTTCTGTCTTTTCAGTCTATGCATGGAAACTAAGCAGCAAAAATGAAGCTGTGGGTCTGAATCCAACAAGGTCACGAAAGCCAACACGTTTACATAAATCCAGCTATTCAGCCTATGGCAGTTTAACGATGTTTTAGAGTATTCATATCATGAAGCAGCTTTCCACACTCTTGGGATTCTCTCCAGCAGCTTTATGTGCTTTTCCAACAGGCTGAAGGCCCACATAAACCGAGACGTCAAGTAATCTTTGAAACATTGTGTGTGTATGGGCGTATGCGTGTGTATATAGCTGACAGGTGAAGTGAAAAGCATTGATTATCTCGTTACAAGAGCACCTGTCAAGGGGTGGGATATATTAAGCCCCAAGTGAACTGCTTCGTTTGTTAAAAACAAGAAAAATGTACACGCGTAAGGATCTGAATTACTTTGATGAGTGCTAGGTAGATGACTGCATCACAGCATTTCCAAAATGGAAGGTCCTGTGGGGATTTCGGGAATCCAGTGGTCAATACTTATCAAAAGTGGTCCACGGAAGGACAATCGGTGCACTGACGACAGGGTCCTGTGTGCCCGAGACTGATGCGCTGTCTGGTCTGATCCCAGAAGGAGCTGTAGCACAAACTGCTGAAAGAGTTCATGCTGGCTATGACAGGTGCGTATACAGCTGTGTAGCCCTCAGTGTCCATTCTGATCCCTGTACACGGTCAAATGTGCCTTTGTGAGTTTCCCAGATAATTAGATGTTGTGGTTGATCAGTATATACATTACATAGTACATTACATATATTACGCTGTGACATTTTATTTTATCTCAGGCATTTAAGCACAAACTTTACAGAAGAAATCGCTTTACAATTATGAAAAACACATCCAGCATTCTGCTTTATATTTCTGTTACAGGATTTGTAAGGCTTTTTAGACCCAGAGCTCATGGCTTTCATAAGTCTGCAGAAAGAGATAACGCAGAAGTGCGTCTTTTGTGAAGCAACACTGCCTCCTTGTGGATGGTCCGAGTACTCAGACATTTGTTACAGCTTTTAAACTTATTTTTTAGAATTATATATTCATTTTTTCTTTCGTTTTTTTATGTGATTTGCGAGTGACCCCTTCTAAAAATATATATTGTACTCTCTCCATGTCATCAATGCCATCATGTTGCCTTGAAAATGCGGCTAGACAGAAATTACTGTTTCACAATGTATAGCAGCGACAAGTTGTGTAGGGAGCTTAATGAAGCAGTTTGCACTATCCTAGCTGCCCATATAGTTGTCTAAGGCATTGCAGAAAAAATCGGGAAGAAGTGGAAGCACGCATGTACATAGAAAAAAAGATGTCAAAGCAGAATACACAGTATAACTTGTAATATTGAACTGATTCATTATTGAAAAGGGTCATTTCACTGATTTTTCAAATTTTCCATCTAGCTAACTTCATAATATTCAAATAAAGTTTTTTTTAATGGTCTTATGTAAAATGCTCTTTTCTGGATTATTCACAGTGGTGACTCACTAATACAGTCATAAAAACCATTAAAACCTTCTGTTGGTTTCTGGTGGTTTTTAGTGATGTCTAATGGCTAGTAAACTATCTTAATCATAATCTTAACAGTTTAACAGGCATGTCTGATTCTAAACACATTTGTTGATTTTCTAATGGAATGTTATGGTTTCCAATGGTAATATGAAGCCGATTCCCATTAGGAATGGTTCTGTGGGTGGTAATAGGAACCAGACATACAAACGGTTTAATGTCTCTATAATCATTGAGAGCTAATACATTAAGTGGTTATGAAGTCACTGCCCAGTGACCAGTGGTGGTCTGTATTGCCACACAAACCACACAAATGCACAGGCCCTAGAGTTCTGTCTGCAGTAAAAACCACTATGTTGTTATTTGCATTAAAACCGAACATCTTTGATTGCTTGGGGCCCAAAAAAACCACCAAATCCATCAATGACTAATTTTTTTGGCAGAGAGGTGAAATGCAGGACATTGTTCAGCCAAATAGTATCATAATTATAAGTCCAGATTTGCCTTTTATTTACAATTACAGTACATATAAAAATCAGAAGACTGATACTTCTGGATATTAAATACAATGCATATACGTGCACTGTAGACACAGCATCCCCTGGTTCCTATGACCACCTATGTGTCTGTTTCTCTACAATTTTATAAACAATTGTGGATGATGTTGTTTACTCTCAGTGACTTAATTATGCTCAAAACTGGCAGTTTCCTGACATCTGTACGACATGCTGTCTGGTTGTTGTGTATGTTAACTCTTGTAAGATCAAAATGTCTCATACACACACCAAACACACCAGAAAGGCATTTCTTTCCTCCATTTTATTGATAAATTATCAGTTTAAAAAGACCCAAGCCATATTCCAACTCAAGCTACAGTCTTGGTGTACTGAACAAACTGTACAAACAATTTTCTCGTTTGTCACATTCAGAACAAGATTAGTAACTATACTTGTGCCCATTTGTCCTGACAATGTTAGGGATCTACTGCGACGCTAGCAAGGACTGACCAAGTCTCGGAATCAGGCAGGTAGCAGAGGCACGTCCATTCTACTTATAGGGAACAGCACTAGATTTAGGGCCTAACACTTCAACACTGCCCTCCCATTGACAGAAATATAGAACACTGCTCTGCGGTACAAAGAAATCAAATGAAAATCATGCATGTGTGATTTTCCCCATTCAGTACGTGTACATCTCGCTGCTGACTTGATGAGTCAAATTAACAGTGTATGTGTGAACATGCTGTTTTCTCATACTCTGAAAGCCACAAAACTTAAGATTATTGCTCACAGTGAGTTACAGCAGCTTAATCAAAACAGATTTGAGAATACTGATAAATTTCCTTGGAGGAATCTCCCCTAAGAGACACTTAAACAGGAACATTGGCACTGGACTGCAAAGAAAGTGACAGATATCTGAATATTTAAATGCAACACAGTACCTTGTTGAGTGTGGGCAGATTTTCTTAATACATATCAACTTTCAGCTTTTTACAACTGTAATGGCTAGCAGCAACAGAACAGAAAAATTGCATAAAGGTGTAGTGCAATGGGCAAATTGTTCATAAAAAGATCATCATCTCTTTTGGTCAGGTCAATAACAAAATGCGGTAACATGTATACAGTGTCCGTCCAGTAGGGGTCACAGCCAGCCTGAATCCATGAGGCACACCAAGCAGACCTCGATGATTCCATCTGATCAGCATTTCATTAATTGCCAGCAATACTTCCTTCAGATTTTAGTGTTCATCATTTATGATTCTGATTCATCATAACCACTTAAAAAAAAAATACAAGAGCCAATCAGGTTTAAAGTCTTAACATTCTCTCACCTCAGATCCCCGGACTGGATTTTACTTCTCCTACACTGAACGACCATTCAAATGTACACCTGTTAAAATCAGGATAAAACAAAATACTAAAAGGACTCATTCGATGATGGACACTGTCTACGCGAAGGTGTTCTCTGGATAGCTGACTTTAATTGCTCCCCAGTAGCAGGCCCGTACCAGACAGATAAGACCCAACAGATACGCGAAGGCCCAAGAAACATAGGTAGCATGGTAACGGCTAGCAAAGTCTTGAGTGCCCACCTAAAAAAACAAAAAAAACAAACAAAAAAAAAACCACAGAATGAGAATGATACAGATGACAATTCTCAGGTGAGAGCAACAAATTAGGTTTTCAGTGAATGTAGGCTCTGCTCTAAAACAGGTCAAAGCAAAGTGGCTTATTTTTAACTGGGTGCAAAATATGTTGAGATTATGTTTAATTCTCTCTGTTAATCTAAAGTCACTGAAAGAGAGCTTATTCATTCAGTAAAGTTCCTTTACTTGAGCTCTTTTGTGTAGCATTTGGATCTTGTGCTGTCCTGGCAGTGGTCCATTCCTAGAGGGCCTAAACAGATTTACATTTACAGCATTTAGCAAAGCTACAGGGGACAGTCTCCCTTGAGCAACTTGGAGTTAAGGGTCTTGCTCAGGAACCCAGTGGTGGTGTGCTGGAGGTAGGATTCGAAATCACGACCTCTTGGTCCAGAGGCAAGTATCCTACGACTAGGCCACCACCACCCCTAACGGGCACAGCAATCAAAAATGTGACCCAATATGCTGAGGAAAAAAAATTCTTCAGCAAGAACAATAATAGTCCATCTATAAGGTCCATCTATAAGGTACAGTAGCACAAATCGACAGCAGAGTTTATTGATTCACGCTACCCTATCGACTTAAAATTAAGTTGATACAGTTTAAACAGTCAGTTTATAACACTGATAATGATGAGAAGTAGGCAAATAAGATGCATAATCCGAGAGAAAAATATTTTTTATTTAAATGAGAAGAGCCTAGATCAGGGGTGGCCAACAGCCACATTTTTTACTGTGTTACCGCAAGAGCCACATCATACACATGGATTTAAATGATCTTGCCCCTACTGGGAAACTTTGCGGTATTTTCATCTCGTGCACATGCGCATTTGTCGAAAATACCGTATTGAATAGAACTGTGTGATTCATGACTCACCCGGGTGAATCTGAGGTATCCATTGAACTGAATACTTTGAGTCCTAAATACACCATGTCAAAATTGTAAACTCCGTCACATTAATACATCTTATAATCATTAAAACATCAATTACTACCATAACAGTTGCATAACTTTGCCGTTTCTTTGCACCACCACATTTAAAAATGAGGTATATCCTACAAACCTACAATACTACAAACTTCGTGCAAGGTTGAATCCTCCCAGTGGATTCCTTGTGTCAGTCAGAGCCGAAATCCCACAGCCAAAAACATGCAACCGAATCTGGATCACTCAGAGAGCGGGTTTATCACTCACACGAGTGGGATAGAGCTCCCTGAATGACAGTAATGAGTGAATCTACCGGTCAAAAACAGCTGAATCGCCTTGTCTTACTGTCTTATTGTCTTGATTTATTTGAAAGTGATTCATTCTCATCACAAGGCATTTTACTTTCTTTTAAAAGACGATTCAAACACTTCAGTTGACTCACAGCTGTCGATTCGGCAATACTGACTCAAGTGACTCAAGTGACACACACCCGGATCAGTTTAGTGAGTGACTCAGAGGGAGCCGAATTGAAGCCAGATGATCCTGTTCTGAAGTTTAATACAAGGCATAGAGCATGGTAGGAAATTGTGTTTATATTTATAGCTATTTCTTTACGGTTTTCCTGCCCTAGGTTTCCGGAACCTGCACCTGGATGACCAGATGACCCTGTTGCAGTGCTCTTGGCTGTTCCTCATGTCCTTCAGCCTTGGCTGGAGATCCTACCAGCAGTGCAATGGAGGCATGCTGTGCTTTGCCCCAGACCTTGTCATCAACGAGTGAGCACAGCCATTTTTTTAATTGTTCGCCGAACAGTGCATTGTAATCCAAGTTGTTTGAGCTCTGAAACTAAAAGTTAGTAAAATTTCTTAAAATTGGTGGTCTAGCGCAAGTTCTACTGCACTGATAAATCACTTTTAAAGCAGTTTTATGTAAGATTGTTATTAGTCATGTCAAAGACTATGGTTTGTGAATCTTACTGTTGTGTCATCAGGTTGTAGCTAAACTGTGGGTGTGTTTCAGGGAGAGGATGAAGCTACCATACATGGGTGAACAGTGCGAGCAAATGCTGAAAATTGCTAATGAACTGGTGAGACTACAAGTGTCCTATGACGAGTATCTCTGCATGAAAGTCCTTCTGCTGCTTAGCACAGGTTGGTAAACAGATTGGCTATGGAGGATGACTCTGATTTTAAATTGGCTTGCTGTTTAATGTTAAATTGATATCATTATGTATTACATTATTCATTCTTGTAATACATAATGGTAATGATATGAACAGTTTAGCCTGAAATGTCCTAGAATATTTAGATAGTTCTAGACACACCATATACTTGATATCTGTTTAGTCAAATTAATGTTTGTAGATGTCCTTTTTAAACTGAGACAAAATGTCTCTAAGCTTTTGTAGAGAGTACAGACATTATTCTCTGTTGTCTTTTCAGCTGTAGTTCTAATTTTAGAACTGATACATTGATGTGCTTATTTCTTGTAAATGTATCTGTTTGCATGAACATAGACCAGTTGTCCCCAAACCCCGCTCCTGGAAGCCCCCCATGACATTTAGTGTTGCTCCCAGCACACCTGATCAAATTAATCATCTTATTAGTAAAACTTACATGAAGTAGTAAAAAAAGAACAGATGTGCCTTTAAGACTGGTGCTAGGAGAGAAATGACACATGTTTTATGGAAAAAAAAAGAATTGCTCCACTGATGCTCACTTTCCTGAAATCACCATCATTCCAAGTACAGCATACAAGTACACCATAGCCTTTTAAGAAAGAACCAGCATTTCACAACAATCTGACTGGTATGAATAATTTATTATAAGCATAAGTGAACCAGGACAAATCCTTTGGCTAAGGATTGATCCTTTAGAAGTGCCCTTTTAAAGTGTGACATTAAAAATAAAGTTGCAGCTGTTAGTAGCAAATTCTTTGTTCTGGCACAATATTGGTAGGTGTTAACCTTTGGCCTGTGTTATGTATTTTGTATTATTACTTCTAAATACAACAATCCATAATATTGCAAAGGCTTTGAAAAATATTCTATAGACTGACACTCCAGTCTTTATCTAGTCTACAACAACCATGTTCTTACTTCTGTAAGTTGTTTGCAGCACAGTCCACTAGCCAGAGATACCATATGCTGTGAAATAGCTGGCTATAATTGGAATTTAAAAAAAATATTTTTTTATTTAAAAATGCCTTTTTTTTTTTATTAAGTAAAGCAGGATGCACTACAGTCTGCACTTAGATGTGCTTTGATTACTTATTGAAGAAATGGTAATTACATGTTTCCAAAAATTAGCTGATTTCACAAACCATGTCTTCCCTTAGAAAAGGCTCTCTTAGATATATATTTCTGTTTTTCAAATAGCATCATCCTGTGATTTTGTCTTTTTTGTTCAAGCCATTAAAGACTTGTGTTTACTGAGGTCAAATAGAAAGAAATATCCTTCCGAGTTTGGTTGGAAACCTTAACATTTAGACTTCGCACAACCAAAATCCTGCTGTCTCAGTGGCTAACATCTGATAAAGAAAACAGAATACAATTGGACACTACACTTTGCGTAAGCTTTTTGTCAACATCCCAGAACCTTAAATTCAGTGACTGTTATAGCATTGTATCTCTGCAGAATGAAGAGAGCAGTCAATTGAAAGTGGTTGATGTGCCCTCTGGTTTGCATACTGATTAAGGGAGGTTGGGAAATGGATCTATGTGTTTGACTAGGATTTCATATTTCTGTACATCTGTTCAATATGACTATTTAAACTGTGATTTTTAAAAAATGAAATAGAATTTATTAAAAGGCATTATTGAGCTCTTTCTTTCTTCTGGAATCATGACCATATCTGTTATGTGATCATTGCAGTACCAAAGGATGGGTTGAAGAGCCAGGTAGTTTTTGATGAGATTCGCATGTCCTACATTAAAGAGCTGGGTAAGGCCATCGTCAAACGGGACGAAAACTCCAGCCAGAACTGGCAGAGGTTTTACCAGCTCACTAAGCTTTTGGATTCCATGCAAGAGGTAAGCTGAGGGTTCTCTTTCAATCAACAACAACTAAAAAGCAATGCAATAGAAGGACACATCTCAGCCTGCTGGGTGGTTTTAGTCAAAGATAAAGTAAAGAGGCAGAACATTTTAAGAGTTTTATCATTCTTTCTTGTTTTCTGTGTTACTGGTCAGAAATGAATGGTTAAAACTTTTGCCCTATTTATATCCCAGCTTTAGACACCGAGGCTACTGTTCAGTGCTGTTGCTTGCTATTATTACTTCACAACACTTAACAGTGTTCTAGTGTCTGACCACTGTGGCTCAAGGCCCTGCTGACCGCTGAATCGCTGCCTTTGTTTGCAGTTTGTGGAGGGGCTGCTCAACTTCTGCTTCTACACATTTGTGAACAAGTCCCTGAGTGTGGAGTTCCCAGAGATGCTGGCTGAAATCATCAGCAACCAGCTTCCAAAAATCAAAGACGGGAGTGTCAAGCCTCTTCTCTTTCACCAGAAATGACTGCCTTAGTCAAAAACAATTACAATGTCAATGCCTTAATGCTGCCCTAAATCCCCACCACTAGCCTATTAGCCCTATGTCCTGCCCTCAGTAGGCCCTCAGCTATCAAGCAAGACCATTATTTTTTGTTTGTGTTTGTTTGTGTTTGTGTGTGTGTGTGTGTGTGTGTGTGTGTGTGTGTGTGTGTGTGTGTGTGTGTGTGTGTGCATGTGTGGGAGAGAGAGAGAAACACAAAGTGTATGACACAGTTGAGGACAGAATTAACCAATTTTTCAACTGTTTATTTTCCTGAATCACAATATAATACTTTCTGCGCATATGTTACACCAGGCTAATTTTCAATAAGAAAGGAATATTTTCTATTGATTTTTTAAAATTATTTTTTATTTTTGCTTGTACACTGCTGCAATGTTTACAAAGGTATATCAAAAAGGGAAAATGTGCCTTTTTAAAAAAGAAAAGGAAAAAAGTCAATATAACTGTAGCTGTTTCTCTGTCCAGTGCAAGTAAGTGGCATAAATGCTGTTCTGTTTGTATTTGTGTCTTGTATCCTGGCTTTATTTCTGTTCCTGTTTGGAACAGCCTCATTTTCTAAAGGTGGCAGCTCATTGATGCTCAGAGGTGCTGACGAGAACTGCCCATAGAAACCATGTGTTTTGTGCTAGAAGATAGTAGGAAATCACCAGCTACATCACCAGCTACATCACCAGCTACATCCTGAGAATGCTCTTTAATCAGTTTTCATGTCCCCAGTACCAACCGCTAAATTATGCGTATTTTAAATTCATAATGACAAATCTGAGACACTGGTCCTCTATACACAGCAGCCTGTGGGCTTCAAAGTCTCTGAGGAGCATTGAATGAGTTTTAAGAGGTCATTGTAATGACTTGAATTAAGCAGTGACCTTCAGGCAACATTTAAGACCAAACAGAGAGTAAGTCCAAGTAAATGGTTAAGTCTTCTAGAATTCAGCTTCATATTAGCTACAGTTAAACACACCTTCACATGAGCTACAAATTAAAGTGAAATTGGATTTGCCCTTCGAAGAGTCCCTTTGCTTTTACCGTCCTCAGTTATCAGGCCAACTTTAGTTAGAGAATAAGCATTTCTTCCTGCCTGGGTAAAACCTTATGGGTTGGTTTCCCAGACAGGGATTAAGCCTAGTCCTGGATTATGTAGTGCTGTGAGTAGAGATTTTTCATTGAAAAGGAAAGGGTAGTCCAAGACTAGGCTTAATCCCTGTCTGGGAAACCGACATTAAACCTCTAAAACGGTAACTTTACAGGAGACTGGAATGTCATGTAAGTGATAGAAATCAATCTAAGATTTTTTTCGCCCATGTAATTTTGGACTATTTCTATGAGTCTGTTCATTATGTAGTTTAAATGCAAAGTGAAACACACCAAACAGAAACAGACATGCATGGTTTGGTCCTAGTGATAATATATTATTGAGGAAAAGCATTTGGCACTTCTGCCTTCAGGAACAAGCTTCTTAAACTTTAAAAGGCAAACATAAGCACCAGTCCTGTTTCCAGCATAGGGAGCATTGAAAAGCACATAGCAATCTACAACATTGTTTGTTTTTGTTTGTTTATTTTGTTGATTTTTGACTTATATTAGTGGTCCAGTTGCTGCAACTATGAGAATGTTTTCTTGGCTGGAGTTCTCCTGTACAAATGGCACTGGGTGTCAAATGAACTGTTGTGTCTGACAGCAACTGCATTACTGTTTCACTGTGCATCTGTTTAAAGGTGACCTTCTGCTGTAGTTGTTTGTATGCTTTCTCTTTTTTGTTTCTGGAGTCCTTTTGTTGGGCTTGAAGATCCTTTTCTTACACATCTATGTCTGATCAAAAGTGGCTGGAAGCTCCTACAGAATGCTAGAATCTGCCCTTCTGTGGTGCCAGTCTGGAAACATACCAACATACCATGTTCATATTGTGAACAGGGCCAAAAGCTTTGTTTGGTTTTCTCTTCACTCAGGCCTACATCCCCTTGTCACATGCTGCTGTCTTTTACTGAAACCGCACCAGTGAAGCGTTGCTTTACACACAACCTAACATCCACTCTCTGAACCTATTAAGAACATCCTCATCACCATGTTGATTCATAGTGCTTCATTGTATTTCCAAAAGCTTTTCTAGATGTGTGACCAGCACATCTCTCCGTATGGAAAAATTCCCATTCTCCAAGTTTACTCCAGACTGAAGGCTGTGAATAAGCCAAAAGAACAGCTGCCTTTTTATTCAGAGAACTAGAAACCTTGCATGCGGACTTCTAAATGCAGAGCACTTTGCAACATGCATGTTTAACATGTTTTAGCTTTGAAAGGTTGAAGTCCAAGTTCAGGTTTTAGAGGCACTTTCAGGACTCAGCCATACGCAGTATTATACCAGCAGGTTAATCTATATGGAAAGGGTTTGTGGTGTTCTACTTAGCGAAAAAACCTCACATTTGTCACCCTTTGCATTGGAGGATGAAGTGTTGGCATACTTTCACATCCAGTATAATGTTTGAAGAGCCCCAGCCAGTGTCTGACCCATGCACATTATCCAGAACTGGATTCTTCATGGACAAAAAAACATACTTTCAGAATGCTAAACACAGAGTAGTCTTAATACTCACAGTATCCCAGGAAAAAAAAGAGTATATTTTGTGACAGATTTATGAGCCCGTGAAGTATTTTCCCCTCACAGTAGGGAAGACTGAGAGCCATTAAAGGTTTCCAATTGAGGAGTACTTACTCAGTCGCAATCCCAGAAAAACATATCTTTCACAGTCCTTTGCTAATTAGAGATTTGAAGCCTATTATATACATTGTTTCTACTTTTACTACAGAAAAGACATTTATTCAATATGAAGCTTTTTTTAAGTGTTTAACTTGTAAGTAAATGTAAATTCTATACATTAATAGCAAAGCTATAAGAGAGATGACTATTGTTTGTTTTTGTTTTGTTTTAAACAACAGATTGGGATTTTGAGGTTGAGGGGGCAAAGGACTGGAGCAAATATTATATATAACGCAACGGAGTGACCAAAGCAAAGTAGGTAAACAAAATAGGAAGAAACTGAAGCAGTTACATTTTTCAGTAGCACTTTTTATCAGAGTCTAGAATGTGTTCTTTTATCTGCTTTTTCTGTTTGTTTTTTTATTTTGTTTTTTTTTGGGTGGGGGGGTGTTTTGTAAAGGTCTAGGCTTTGGTCTCATGTATTTTGCTGTGAAAATCAACCAGTCGCTTCAAAAGGCCAAAAACAAACAAAAGTAACTGTGTGAAAGTAATGTGTTGGAGCCTGAGAATTTGCACTACCCTCATACTGCTCTAAAAAAAAGTCTATTTTGTAAGAAATTAACAAATATTATATTGAAAATTAAGGGCAGATCATGTTTCACTCATATATAGCTTACATTGAACCTGTTCTGTTTGTATTTCAGTTATGTAAATGTAATCCAATGTAAAGAATAATGTCTATTTGTTTAAAAATAGTTTTGTATTACACCTAAGTAGTCATTGTCAATCTTTACACATATTTGATTAAATGTTGAACAAAAGACATTTTGTTTGGGGGGTCATCTTTCCTTCTGATGATTATTTTTCTTCATGACCTTAAATGGTGTTTTTCCACATGCCTTTATTAGTCCACCAAATTCCACCGGGTTCCTCGAAATGTTTGTAATATGGCCCTGTTTTGAAGACTAAACCACTATCTGTGAAAACTAGCTAAACCAAATAAACCGTAAGAGAAGTCCATGTCCCCTCCTCTAACCCTCCTTGAGGGGAAGTGGTAAAATTTGTGACTTGTATCACTTTCCTCCATGTTGCTCATTATCAGCAGGTGTCAGAAAGTTAAATGTTTTCATTTGGAGCAGACATGTACAGGTTGCCTGTGAAAAATACATTAACCTTGAAAATGTGTCATGTACTTAAAACATTAAATCTCAAAAATAAAACAAGAGGACAGGTTTTGTTTACTCATGAAGGGCCTCAAGGAGAAGATCAAAGATGAAGATGAAGGAGGTTTGGTACTCCGTAATGTTTTATGCACCACATCTGACGAAAGTAAATTTTCAAAATACAATCGTACCAGAACCCTGCATAACAATGGAACATTTTAATGGTGTCAAAGTTCTGTTACCAGAAACATTTACATTTCTGGTAGGGTTTAGGGGTTATAGCTAATGACTACTCTACACTTTAGGTAATGAAAGCATGCCCACCCCTCAGTACCCATATGTCCAGGAATGTTGTTACCTATCCTGCTGAATAAGTGGCTGGGGTAAGTGACCTGTGAGGATAAGATTTGGAAAAGTGGGCTTCTGCAGTTTAACATGATGGCCAGCAAAAGTAATGCACCTAAGCTGTGTAGAAGTTAGGAGCCCTGACAGCTTCTTTCCCTTGCCACCCAAACAGTTGGGTGATGCTCCTACACCAAGGTGAGTACATAAAGACATATTCAAACAACAGATGAGTGAGAATTTCAACTGTTAAATTGAAAATAGGGTTGATTGTTCAGCTCAGGGAATTAAGATCCTCTTGGTCTTTTGTGGGATTAGAAGGAAAATTAATAAACAAATGTCCTTTGCTTCATCGTAGTTGTGCTCAATTGTAGTTATGTGCAAATTATAACAGTCTGAATTCCGTCTCTGTGTAGCGTAATATGAATTACTCAGTCTCTGACACAGTGCATAACACAATATGGGAATAGAAAAATGCTAAAAAATTCCCATTTTCTGAAAAAATCAAGTTGCTGGAGTGATGTCATCTGATTGGGAGAAAGCCAAGTTCATTTTTAGCACATGCTATGAATCTCATCCTCATTGTCAGACAATCCAGAGAAAAGTCTCCTTTCCAACAACATTCTTTGACTAACCAACGAAGCAATCCTTCCTGGAAGACACCCTTTGTATACTTAGTGCCTTAAACAAAAATGATCAGAAGTGTATCACAAACTCCAGCATGTGCTTTAAACAGTTTGTTTGGCAGGATATCTGCTGATAGGCTTCTTGGCAGTTTAGCGCTTGCAAAGCTAGTTTGCTAAGCCAATGTAGACAGAAATTTACACTTTGATTAAACATACGAAACCAAAACCTACATGCAAAAGTGTGTATAAGTCACCTAAAGTGACTTGTTACCAGTCCTTGTAGAAATGTGGAAAACTCGAATGTTACTCTAAGTTTGATTCATTCTCCATGACATTTTCACTTACTTCAGGAATAACATTAGAATTCTCTTTAGATTCATTATCAGACATTACACCCTGCACACGGTACTCATCTAGTTCCTGTGGTGATACATGAAGAGAACATTACTCCCTGTCGTAGTTTCAGCCTGTCAAACTGGTGTAACAGGGCTCAAAGCATACTGTTCAGTAGGACTAGGCCTCGTGCTGTCCACCATGGAATGCTAGACAGGTTCGATATCAGGGCCGTATTTCTGCCATTCCTCAATCTCTGTCCAAGTGTAACCACTGACTGTGTCTTTTGCGGAAACCTTCACCGTAGTTAACAGGTTCAGCTTTCTCTTCTGCTCTGGCTTGCCACAAACATGCATGTACTTCCCCCAGACCCATCAAGATAAATTCCTTGTCCATGTCCTCTACCTCAGACCTCCCATGAACAGGGATATTAGTAACTCCTGAAATACCATGTCTACTAGCCCTAACCCCAGAAAGAGCTGAAAGGTGGCTGGTATGTTACACAATCTGAACAAAATCTACAACCCCTGGCAAAAAGTATGGAATCACCCCTCTCAGAAGATGTTCATTCAAATGTTTAATTGTGTAGACAAAAAAACAAGCACATACATGCCACAAACAATCACTCAACAATCCAAACTTCTGGCTGTATAAAACACTTAAAAAAAACAAAACAAAGATAACTATAGTCAATGACAACTGTTTTAAAGATCAAACAGAGGAAAAAAATATGCAATCACACAAATCTGAGGAAAATTATATAGAATCACCATGCACTTTGCATATCTAAAGCAAACACCTGTATCTGATTACAACTGCTAATTAGTCTGCAGTTAAAAAAGAGAGCGTGCACACATTAGTGATGTGTTGAACCAAGATGATTGACGTAACTCATGGCTCCAAC
This sequence comes from Bryconaethiops microstoma, assembly GCA_037577275.1. Taxonomy (NCBI): domain Eukaryota; kingdom Metazoa; phylum Chordata; class Actinopteri; order Characiformes; family Alestidae; genus Bryconaethiops; species Bryconaethiops microstoma. The sequence goes on along the minus strand of JBBJLS010000140.1, from coordinate 20,939,343 downwards.
ATGAGAGATGTCAGTTGAAACAAAGGAGAGGATTATCAAACTTCTTGAAGGAGGTAAATCTTCACGGAATGTTGCAAAAGATGTTGGTTGTTCCCAGTCAGCTGTGTCTAAAATCTGGACCAAGTACA
>JBBJLS010000140.1:20918055-20932455 GCA_037577275.1 Bryconaethiops microstoma | reverse complement strand
TTATGAATGGAGATTTTCCATTGAAAGAGAAGTATAGTCCAGGACTAGTCTTAATCCCTGTCTGGGAAACCAGCCCTGAATGTCCAGATAAAGTAATTTTAACCCTCCTATTGTGTTCCAGTCAAATCTGACAAGAAACACAATAGGTCATATTCATATTTATATCTTTCTTAAAACTGACTTTAATTAAAGACAGTGGATGTAGACTATGATGTAGATGTAGAGCCAAGGTTGGCTGTTCCACAGCACTTAAGGCTGTCCTGTTTTGTGGACCAGCTGAGAAGTGCACACTTCACTTGTGACAATGACTCAGCTGGTGTATTCTACAAGACCTTCATCCGCAGTCCTGCATACACAGCACAGTATTAAAACACCATTTGAAGAATGGCAGAAATGGCCACAAATGGGCAAAATGCTAAGGTGATGGACACTGTAACAAAATGTAAGTTTCACATAGAGTTATCACAAAACAAAACAAAAAATTGATTAAAAAATACGACGACCCATTCTGAGTATAGTGGGTCCAGTGTTATTTACGGATGCATAACAGAATTTTCTCTGTTATGCAGATTTTTGCTCAAAACACACAATTCACAAGTGGCCAATTTATTATTTTTATTCTGGGTTTGTGTTATAATATAATGGAGTAAATAATGTGAACCAGGTAAAGTCACATGCACTATACATTAATGCTGCAGTTACACATGCATCAAAATGTCATAGCATAATTATGCCTATGACTCATTACGGTAAATAGCCCGTCACCTCTCATTTTCAATTAAGCACTTTATTTGATTCTTTTTAAAAAAGGAATCAGAATTAAAAATGCTAGCTTAAGTGTCTTTGAAGAAAGCTTAGTACATATTTTGATTTTTGCATAAATGCTCATTGCTAAATAGTGCACACTAATATTGGACAGTGTCAGATTGACAGTGCTATAGCTTGCGAGGGCACCAACAGTGTGTGTGTGTGTGTGTGTGTGTGTGTGTGTGTGTGTGTGTGTGTGTGTGTGTGTGTGTTGGACTGGGTGTATTGAGGTTTGGTTGAAAGTTTTGCCCCCTTTCCTGAAGTGCTGCTCTAGGCAACTGCTTAGTTCCTCTACATTTATGTGCTGGACGTGTTTGTGTGCAAATGAATAGATGCAAAGTTTTGTGAAGTAATGCAAAATAACCCAGTTTTTAAGTTGTTTTAGAGAATTTAAGTATGAATTTAACGTGTAATGATAACATGTAATGATGGCAAGCAGAGAAATATTTACTGCCTTGGTATAAATACCTAACAATTAAAATCTAAAATGCAGACGTTATTGAAAATGTATTTGCAACTTTCTACATTTATTTATTTCAAAATGTAATGGTCAGTCTGTAAAGCAGTAGGTTTGAATTTGTAGACCGATAAAGTGTAGATCATTTGGTTGGAGTGTGAGTGAGTGAAGTTAGTGCTTATGCTGAGTTTTAGGTGAAAACAGTTTTAGAAGTGTGGCTGACAGCAGTGAGCAATAATCAAGCAGCTAAACTTGCAATACTTTTGCATCAGTGGCAAGAGACAATCAGTGAAAAACACTGCAAAACATTCATAGGGAGCCTTACCTTGTTATCAAAATGCCTGCCAAAATGAAAAGGAACCCAGAATAGGTTGTGTATTTTACTTATGATTAATAATACCATGCCCGTTTGCGCATTTGGTAACTTAGTTGTCATGAAAGGAAAGTGATTAGATTACTCCCAGCCATTTGCATTCCAAGCATAAAGTAACAATGCACTGGATGTGCTGCATGTTACAGGTTGCCCAATATTCAGTTGAAGTTGACACATTGCAATGCAAGGTAGTGGTGTTGCTCACTCATTCCTCAGAAGTTGCAACATTTGTGGTGTATCAGACATTGGGACTAATGCCCTACTCACATGGGGCCTGATTTTCAGAACCTCATAGAGGATTCTAACTGTGGCTGTCCTAATGGTGTGGCACAACACTGGACTAAAACTTAAAAGGGAGATGGCACATTAGCTGGTTTGCTGTTTATGAATGGCAAACAGCATTCCAATATTCATAGGAGTAGGAGGCAGTAGGAGTAAATTGGTCTTTGCTTGTGTTATTGTGTTATTCTCTGTGGGAAGGATGTGTACCAGTATAGTTGTTCTTGATTTAAATGTTTTGCTTACCTAGCTCATCCAGCTGTTAAAGCATTTACAAGTATATCAGATAAGTTCTAGCATCTTTCCAGTAGGGGTTGGCTTTTGACAGAGCATGCAGTAAAGAACAGCAGAGAATGCATAAAGGCAGTTGTGTTTGTAGTAACAAATAACATAAAAATAAAGTAAACTGCCTAAAACCAAGTAGTCCCTTCTAAAGAATGAGATTCTGTTTTAAAAACAGCTTGGTACAAATCCAGCAGCATGACAGACTGACAATTATTTGAATAAATTGGTCCAGTCCCAATGATGTGTTAGGAATGTAAATGAATCCCATCCGGCACCCTTAATTATTGCTAAAATAAATGATCTTTTGAAATAAATTATAAAGTTGTGAATTCATCTAGTATGTAATTTCTTCTGATACTGAAAAGTTGTGTTTATTTAAGGAGTATAAGACATTTCATAGTAGATATGTAGCTTTATGATGCTGTTCTCCACTACTGGAGTGATGCTGGACAGCTACTGGCAGGCTGTGTTCCTGCTCTTGCTTTGACCACTGTGGTTCAGAATTTGATAAAGACCATTTTCTGCTACAGCTCTGTGATAGTTGTGGCAAGGCCTGGCCAGTGCGTGGTTTGTCCAGATAGCATCAGCCTCTCTGTGACAATCAATAATGCAAGTGAACCATAAAAGAACACTTAACAGTGTTTTGTTTGAACAGGAAATTAGTCTCAAGTAACATTGGAAATGTTACTTGAGTAACATTGAAAACTTAAAATATTGGAAACTTAACATTGGAAACTTAAAATATTAAAATTGACTAGGGCCATATATGCATCCAGTGAGCGTAAACAGTGCTGTAAACATTTATACTAATTGACAGATATTACTAAACAGTTCAATGATGAGCATTTGTACCTTATATCTGTAATTAACTGCATGCTCCTCATAAAAATGTGGCTATTCATTGTTTTATCAAACACAATAGTATAGGGGAAGGAAAACGTTTTACATATCATTTTTCAACATTTTTTAAGTGTATAAGTATGATGCTCAAACTATAGGAAGGTGAGGAATTTGGGAAGAATCAGTGGGGGAAGTGGAGAAGTGATTACTAAAATTTGTCAGTTATGACTGGATGTTCATACATATTCCCATAAAAAAAGACAAGACAGAAGTACAGCTCTACAAACGTTATTTTATATTGCACTGGCTGTTTTTTTTCCATGTACATGCCATGTTTCATGATCTAGAAGAATAAACAGTAAACTGAGATTTTAAAACATCCGTAGAAACTGCTTCCTTTGACTTTCTAATAATCTGGAAACTAATAATGTTTTATAGGTCCTTTTTACTGACTTTGTTATATTTGCATAGCAAGTTTGTAGGTTAAAGTAGCGTCCACATCATTGTTTCAGCCCAACTTGCATTACTTAGCACCCCCTGTTGGTGTGTGTGTGTCTATGCACTCCTTCCTATAGAGTCTTGACATACCCTTCTGTATTTAACTCTTACAGTGATACTGCTGGGCTTATGGATAAAAGCAGAGAATGCATAAAGGCAGGTGTGTGCACAGTAACAAACAGCATGAAAATAAAGTAAACTGCTCGGAATGACATTTTGTGTAGAAACCAGCCTTGTACAGATCCAACATGTTGACAGACTGACAATTATTTAAATAAATTGGCCCAGTCCCAGTGATGTGTTAGGAATGAAAATGATTTAATTTTTTGCTAATATTGCTAAAATAAATGTTCTATAAAGTAGTGAACTCATCTAATATGTACTTTCTTCTGACACTGACACTGAAGTTATTTTTATATGGAGTATTAGATGTTTCAATGTGTATAAATAGCTGTATGATTCTCCACTACTGGAGGGAGACTTGGTACCTGCTCTTGCTTTGACCACTGTGGTTCAGAATTTGATAAAGACCTTCATATAGAGTCTTTAGTAGTAGTGAACTCATCTAGTATATACTTCCTTCTGAAACTGAAAGCTTTGTTTAATAAATGAGTATTTTAACTTTCTGATAATCTGGTCACTACTGTTTTTACCGGTCTTTTTTTTTTTTTTACTGAGAGTTAGTTTTATTTATTAGCTTCAAGGGTTGCAAGGTAAATTTTATTTTGTGTAGCAAGTTTGTAGGTTAATGTTGTGGTTCATATTTTACAGTGTCCACATTTATGCTTACACAGCACTCCCTGCTGGTCTGTGTGTCTATATGCACTCCTTTCAACAGAGTGTTTACTTACCTACCTGCACTTAACTCTTACAGTGGCATTGCTGGACTGATGAATAAAATAATAATAACAAAACAATAACTGATAAATACCAATACATAAGACATAACCTGATGGATTTAAAGACAGCATTGTGGCAGCAAAAGTGATCTGAATGTCAGTGGTACTGTGAAAAATGTGATATGGCTACTTTGATAACACTGCTCAAGCAACAAACTATTCTGTTTCCTTGCAGGCACTCCCTGCCTGCTACTTCAGAGTGCTGGCTGTGTGCTCTTCACGATAAGACATGGTGTCACGTCATTGCTCAGTGTGAATAATCAATGGAAATACCACAATATACTCAATCATAGTTTTATTTACAGTCCTTTTCTACTAAAATTCAAAAGTGAAGTAGATGTCCCTCTGTTGGAACAGTTGTTATAAAAACAAAACAAGATGAAAACAAATAATAACAAAAAACAATAAAACCAGAGTTAAATAAGGACTGCCATATGGGTCTATGAAACTGGAATGTGTGGTGGTATTACATTCCATGTCCAAGTTGAATTGACATGAAATGAGGCTCTGTAGAGGCTATGAATGCACACAATAATGTGGCAGTGATTATTGTACTTGTGCAGTCAAGTCAATTACATTTTATTCATACAAAGCTTTTTATAACTTTACAAAATGTAAGAGGAGCAGTAGAGTCTCTTATTAGCAAAAGCAGAATCAGTTAGAATTTGTAGCAGCAGCAGCTTCTGTTGGAGTTTGTGTAAGTAGTGGCTTTGGTCAGAGACAGCACATGCAGGTTATTCACTGTGGTTGAGCTGGTCTGCAGGGCAGGAGTCTCTGTTTAGCGGAAGTAGGAACAAGAGTCTCTGCAAGTAGTAATAGCTTTGCCTGGGGGATGGGTGGGGAGCACATGCAGGTGGTCCGTGGAGGTGGAGCTTGTCTAGGACAAGCCAACAGGGAAAATGGTCTGGAATGGTGAGCCTGAACCCCTGATGAGCTAAACAGTTGAACAGCAGTTCCCCTCAGAGATAACAGAGAGATGGAAAGGTAGAAAACACAGTTAGCTCTGTTTGAGTTTAAATGATACAAAATATAAATGCAAATAGAGCAAAACTTGGGTGAGGGGTATCACATACATGAGAGCACCCTGAGACACTGGTGCCCCCACTCCACCAACAAACTTGAGTGATTGTGTGTGAGTGGTGGGATGACAGCACCATTATCCCAGTTTACTTCAGTTCCCTATGTCCACGAACTGCCAGCTTAGCGCCTTTAACTCTAATGGGAAAAATGATCTAAAATACCCAAAAGCTTAATTTCACTGTGTATCATGTGGATGTTACTTATTTTGACTTTTTACTGTTCTTTAAGAAAGTGATGTTGAACACATTAGTAATAATAAAATGAATGCTAACATCTGCAAAATTAACAGTTTTGAGTGTAATATGTACAGGGATGAAAAAATTATCATGAGTGCAGGAGTGTATTCTGGCTTTGTCCCAATTTAGGGCGTACATGTGTAAGCCCTCCTTATCTTTCACACACGCATTTCACCACTCACAGCCAATCAGAGGGATGATAATTTAGAAGTCGATGTTTTGGACACGAAGTTAGGTGGATGCCATGGGAGTGGCAAAACAAGATAAGCTTTTTTTTGAAGAAGACTTAGTGTCAATTGCTTCGTTGCTACCATGACTAAACCACCAGACTACTACAATGTACAGAATTAAGTAAATGCACTGATAATACCAAACAAGGTAGGCCTGGTAAGGTAAGGGTTTTTGTATATAATGTACAAACTTATAGTTTGTCTAACATTTAATATAAATTTCAATACAATTTTCTTATTTTTGCGACCTAAGAAGTTGATAAATAAATAAGAGTTTATTTGTATGTCTGTGTAAATATACACAAGAACATAAGTCAGTCATGATTTTAACCCTAATATCCATATTTGAATTTTTAAACTTCCTTTTGTGAACTTGCCTCAACTTCAATGTGGTGAAATTTGAACATAATAGGCAAGTAGACCACATGGCTGAAAAGATGTATTTTCATCAATTAATTTATTATGGTTACATGGGACTACCAATTTGTAACAAACAAATAAAGAGTCCAATTGTGATTGTGAATAAAAAGTATAAAATTCTGTGCTGTTAATACATGATAAGTATGCAAAATTTCACCAGTTCTAGACAAATCAGAAGTGCAGCATTTTTCGTCATCATACTAAATTAATTCTCAGTCTAATGTAGATTGGGCATTTAATGTAAAGAGGTCATGTTTGTAATGATGACAGCAAAATCTGGTGACTCTTGCCATACCATAATAATTTATGTTTTTTATGTGGTATAGAGCATTTCAGTCTGACAGCTTAAACTAACTGAAAAAGCAGTTGTTGATTAAAAAAATATAAGCCAACATTATGTTCTCTACGTTTTTACATGTTCATATGTTACATTCTACACATTTTTGTATTTTTTTAAATGTCAGCTTGAACATATACGGCAATAACATTTCCCTTTGTGGATCACCAGCTCTATCATTACAGGGACATCTGATCTGGTACCTTGTCCCAAGAAGCCATGGCAGAATCCAGAGATTACGGTAAAGTCTGATCTCAGTGTTTACAGTAAATGAATATATTCTTGAAGTCTTTATGCACAATTTTATTAAGCATTGACTTTGCCCATGTTTACGAACAGTTGTCTCACTCTAAAGATACTGGATTGTTGAGGAGAAATATACTATTGCATTATTTTTAACTCAAACAAAACAAAAACAGTGTAATGAGACATATTCGTCTCATGTTTGTGCCTATTAGTTGGAGACTTCCTCGCAGAATTCAAGGAGCAGATAATTGTACGAGCGACACGAGTTGCTGACATCACAGAGGCAGTCCTGTCCCAAAACCTGATCCATGACAGGGCAGCCTCTCAAATTCAAGCTGCTCAAACTGAGCAGGAGGCAGTGAGGCTTCTGTTTGAAGCATTGGAAAGAGAACCTTCCCAGCACAGAGTGTCCTTCCATCTGATACTCAGAATGATTGAGCCTGAACTTATTCAAGAGCTAGGTGAGTTTTTTTAATGCTAATAATTCCCTGCTCATCTCCGTTTTCATTAACAAGCGATACTTACACCATTATGATATTAAGTAAAATGTAAAGAAAAACAGAATGCCATAATTTGCACATCACAAACCCTATATTAAATGGAAAATAGAACAGAAAGACAATATATGAAATCTTGAAGATGAAAAATGTTATTGCTTCTTAAAAATAATTATGCTAGCAATTAGTCAAATGGTGGAACACCTCACAATAAATTAATTGGCAGCTGTTCGGTGACATGACTTGGTGTTAACAGAGCATCCCAGATAGGCAGAGTGTTTCAAAAGTAAAGATGGGGACAGGTTCACCACTCTGTGAAAGACTGTATGGGCAAATAATGCAACAATTTAAGAATGATGTTCATGATACTGTAAAATTTCAAAGAATTTGGTTATCATTTATGGCACATACTGTTATTAAAAGATTCAGAGAATATGGAAACACAGTAACCCCCAACTTTAACACGGATCAGCAGTCGTGGTTTCAGTCAATCGCGGATTTTTTCTGAAAACCGAACTAATAATTGTTTGCTGAAACCCCAGCGCTAACGCAGAAACTGCAGCTATCCTCCGCATTTTTTGCTTTTGTGATGTCCGGGCCTCGTCCGCCACACCCCTCGTCCTCTTGCTGGGTTGCTAAGCATCGCGCCCAAACATAAACAACCCAGCACGAGGACGTGGATGAGGCCCAGACGTCACAGCTTTTTTCGTGGCAATATGTAATTTTTCATACATTTTAGCGCTAAATTATTAAGAAAAATATAATTTACTAATTTTGTGATAAAAATAATAATGTAAATTCAGCTACATTTCCATATAAAAATAACTATACATTTTTGGTACTGTCCAGAGAACACAAAGAAAGCGTGTCTTGGGATGGTGAAATACCGCTGTACTCAGAGGTGGGAGGTTTGAAAGTAGCCAATCCGAGAACGCTATTTATTTATTCTTGCTGCTGATTGGCTGCTGCCCTTTGATGCAGCTGCAGTCCAGAATATCCCCCATGGAGTGTTCTCGTGTTCTTCTTCAAGCCCTGTATTTTTATTACTGTAAATGTAATGAATTTATTTACCCTGCTTATACCAAAGAAAATGACAGCGCATACCAAAGAAAACACGCATGCATGAATTACAGGGCACTCTATATAAGGGTAATATCGGTATTTTACATTCTAGCACTGTGGGAGTTCAGTTTAAACTGTACAGTATGGATACGGGTTTACCTTTACATTTTCTTTAAGGGTAATGAGTTTAAAATAAAATTAAAGTGTCTTGGGAGCGTATTTGGGGGCATATTTAGGGTTTACACTTTAAAAATAGGCATTTTCACTATATGCGGGTGCACTTGGAACGTAACCCCCGTGATAAATGCGGGTTTACTGTAATTGGATATGGATACATTTGAATGATCATGATCTTCAGGACCTCAGGCAGCACTTCATTACTTCAGACATATTTCTGAAATGACTTTATTGTCTCACATCCAAAACATATAGGAACACTTCCAAAAACCGCTGTCACATCTGGAATGGCACCATTAATGCTGAACAATATATAGAGGTTTTTAAACTACATATGCTTCCATTCAGACAATTCAAAGCATGGTTCTGTAGTGGAAGAGTGCAGGTACTGAACTGAACTGCCTGCTGTCCAGACCTTTATCCCATGGAAATGAAATATATGAAACTTTCAAAACTCCAGCAAATTACCTCCTTGCTGTCCACATTTACAGTGTTGTTAAAATGCAACACAGGTAAACATGCCCTCTGTCCCAACTTTTGAAACATTGCTGACGTCTTTGTGATATTTTCAATTAAATTATCAGTTGATTCCTTATGTCTATTATGGAAAAAAACTTAATTACTGGTTTTAGATATTCTGTTGCTGTTCCGTGCACAATGAAATATTAACTGGTTTCCATTTGGTAGGTGTTTTTTTTATTTGTTACTGACATAATGATTCAAACAGCATTTATTTAGTTTTTAGGTGATGCAATAAATGTATATTCAAGAGAAATGATGTAAATAGTGTACAGCTACAAATTCAGGTTGTAAGGAACAGGACCTTAAACATTCCCTTGATGTCTGGATAACCAGTCTGAAATCATTAAGTGAACTAGCACCTGCATACCTCACAGAATATCTGTAATGTACTGGACAATATCTGCACTGCTTTGCAGTGGGTTGTACTTCTGACTTTTGAGCTTTAACTTTTTATTTTATAGCAAGAGTGCATCAAAAAGACAAAACCAAATTCAACTTCAGATCTCCTGCTGATGGATGCTGGATGTTTTAAAAAGTTCTGCTCGAGATCTGTAGAGAACTTAATATTTAAGTAGTTTTTTACCTTTAATATTTCTACTTAATTTAATTTTTGGATTAATTATTTTAGCAAAGTAACTTTATCCTTACTTGAGTCTGGCTACTGACCCCACCTTTCATAACACAAATGAACCAATGCACTCATATAAACCTAGGCCACATAACATGCATATCACATACACATGCTTAGGGATATGTCTTAAATGGTGATGGATCTTGTTTTAATACAACTTCTTTGACAGAATGGCGACAACGGAACAGCAAGTTTACCCAGACAGAAACGGATAGATTTTTTGCAGAGAAAAAAACAGAGGATGATAAGAGTGGAAAGAAGGCTGACACGCAGCTAAAGAAAGACTCACTAAAGAGAAGAAGACTGGAGACAATGAGAGCCATAGAACAGATTGAGAAACTTTGGGAAGGAACAAAGCAAGAGAGAAATGAGATTGACAATATGAGGGAAAGAATCCAGCGACAGCAAGAGGAGATTGCCAGGATAAGAGAAGAAAAAAGACAGCTAGAAAGAATGTTGGCACAAATGAGGATGCAAGTGGAACATGTCAAGGAAAAGATGCAACAAAACAGGGAAGAGATAAACCGAGATAAAGACAGAATTGAGCGAATGAGAGCTGACTTACAAACAGAGATAAATGTCTTGGAACACAAACGTGATGAAGTTGCGAAAGAGAGACAGAACATAGAAATGATGAAGTATGAAACACTGAAAGCAAAGGAGGAAATGGAGATCAGTCGTGAGGCTACAAAGAATGAAAAGCAAAGAATGGATCAAATGAAGACTGCCATACAGTTGCAAATACAGGAAATAGAAAAAAAGATTGAGGATACCAAACAAGCTAAAGAAAATATGGATCAGCTGAAAGCTGAGCTTGAACAGGAGAGAAATGATTTAGTCAGGAAAAGGGATGATGTTAAAAGACAAAGAGAGCAGCTTGAGCAAATAAAATATGAGATACATAAGGTGAAAGAGGAGATGGAGCAAAGATGGCATGAAACAGAGAAGGAAGATTTGGAAAGGAGGTCTGTAATCCAAAGAGAGAAAGAGGAGCTGACAAATGTGCAAACTGAAGTTCAGAAAGCAAAAGAAGAAATTGAGAAGAGCAGGGAGGAGTCAAAACGTGAGAAGGACAGAATAAACCAAATGAGAGCTGAAATGCTTAAAGAGAAGGACCTTTTTGAGAAAAGATGTCAGGAGACCATAAGAAAAGAAAAGGAGTTGGAGCAGATTAAGCACAAGATTGAAAATAAAATACAGGAGTTAGCACTCAATGAAGAGTTGATAAAGCAAGAGTGGGGAAAGTTGGAGCAGGCGAAAGCAGATATACAATTGCAAATGGAATCCATTGAGACCAAGACTGAGGATGTAAAGCGAGCAAATGAAAAACTTGACCGGATGAAACTGGTGATACAGAATGAAAAGGAAGTTCTGGAAAAACAGAGGGATGATTCAAGGAAATCTAAAGTGGAGATGGAGAAAAGGAGATATGAAATAATGACAGAGGGGCTTGAGCAAAGAGCTCAGTTACAGAGAGAGAGAGACGAACTAGAAGCAATCAAAACAGAAATACAAAAGGCTAACGATCTGGAAAGAGCAAGATTGGAGATTTTACAAGAGGAGACCATTCAGACAATGGAGGCGGCTCGACAAGACAGAGAAGCAACTGAACAAATGAAAGCTGAGATAAAGACTGAAAAGGAAAATATTCAAAGAAGACAAGATGAAATGTTGAGAGAGAGAAAAGAGCTTGAGAGAATTATGCATGATACAATCAGAGCCAGAGAGGACATAGAGAAATGCAATGAAATCACAATACTGGAAAATGAAAAAATGGAAAAAATGAAAGCTGACATTCAAACTCAAATTGAGGATATAGAGAAAAAGGTAAGTGAGACAACACAAGCAAAAGAAAACATGGAGGAGATGAAAGCGAAGATGGATGAAGAGAGGGATGAGTTGGAAAGGAAGAGGGACAGTGTCAAACGAGAAATGGAGCAATGTGAGCTCATTAAATGCGAGATCATTCGGGTGAAAGAGGAAATGGAGTGTAGATGGAGTGAGACTGAGAAAGAAGAACTAGACACGAGAGAAAAAACACAGCAAGAACAAGAGAGACTTGAACAACTTAGGGATGAGCTCCAGGTATTCAAAGAGAATGCAGAGAAGACAAAGAAAGAGATATGGCAAGAAAAAGAGAGTCTTAAAATGCTAAAAACTCAAACCACAGAGGACCGAGAGGCTGCAAGAAAAAAGATGGATGAGGTCGAAGTAAAACTAGAGGAGATATCACATGCGAAGTATGACATAGAAAGAGAGAAAGAAGAGATTCAGAGAGAGAGGGAAAATATCAAACAAAAGCTGAAAGAAATTAACCAAATGAAAGATGAACTACAGACTCTAATGGTAGAAATTGAAACAAAGACTGCTGTATCAAATACAGCTAAAGATGAGGCAGATCAAGCTAAGCTTGCAGCACAGGAAGTGGAGCTGCTCTTGAAAAAACAAAAGGAGGAGATGGAAAAGAGAAGGTATGAGACAGTGAAAGAGGAGCTGGAGCAAAGAACTGAGATACAGAGAAAGAAGGAGGAACTGGAGCAAATAAACAATGACATACAAAGAGCGCAAACAGCATTACAGAACACAAGAGACACTGACAAAGGTAACTTGCAGAAGGCTTTGCAAGAAGCACAAGAAGAGAGAAAGATTGCTGAGCAAATAAGAACTACACTGCAGATGGAGATGTTCAACTTGGAAAGGCACTTAAGTAAGACAGAAAAAGAGAGGCAAGAGCTAGAGCAGCTTCAGTTCCAGATGCAGAAGATGAAGGAGGAACTGGAAAAGAAGCAGTATGACACTATGAGAGATGATCTACAGAGAAGGGCTGAGCAGCAGAGAGAAAGAGAAGATCTTGATAGACTCAGAGCTGAGCTGGAGAGAGACAGATCAACTCTAGACAGAAGCCGAGAGGTCATAAGAGAAAAGAATGAAAAATTAGAGCACATGATGATTGAGATTCAAGAGCAAAGAGAAGCTATAAGAAGTAGATTAGAACAGGCCAGACAAGCAGAGGATATCATAAGACAAAAGAGAGAAGAAGTTGAGCTCCAAAGAGAATATTTGGAGAGAATTCGTTTAGAGACAGAGAAGGAGAAGGAGCCATATGAGAAAGTCAAGAATGAGCTTAACAGACTCAGAAAGGAAATGGAGAAGCTTTGGGATGAGGCAGAAAAAGAAGAACATGAGGAAAGAGAGAAACTTCAAAGAGAGAAAGAGGAGATGAATGAAAAGATGGAGGTGATGAAGAATGAGATGATGCAGATCCAAGAGATAAAAACAGAGTTAACAAGAGAGAGGGAGGAGGTAGAAACCAAATTGGAGAAGGCAAAGAGGGAAATGGATAAACTTGAGCAGTTGAAGGCAGACTTGGAAAGACGTGAAGCAGAGATTGAGAAAAAAATCACAGAAACCAAGAGTGAGAGGGATGAAATGGAGCAGATGAGGGCTGAGATACAAAGGCAAAAAGAAGATGCCGAACACAAAATGCAACTAGCAAAAACAGAAATGGAAAACATGCAACGAGTCAACGAAGAAATACAGCAACAAAGAGATGAATTGGAGGAAAGGATGCATAGGGCAAAAAGGGAGATGGGAGAGATGGAGCTCATAAGAAAAGAGATAGATAGGAAGAAAAAAGAGCTTGATCAAAGAATGAAGCAGACCATGAGAAAGAAGGAAGAGATGGACAGAATTAAGACAGAAATACAGAAAGCAAAAGAAGAAATGGAACAAAAAAGAGCCGTGACTGAGAAGGAGAAGTATGAGATAGAATGTGTGAAAGCGGAGATCCAAAGAGCAAGAGAGGAATTTGAAATTAGGGTTGAAGAGAGAGGTCTTGATCTGGAAGAAAAGGAAGAGATAAATGCTGAGATTATCAACCTGATTCATCAAATTGAAAGAACCCGAGAAATTATATGGAATACAAAATTTCATATGGAAAACAGGATGGCAGACAGTCAACTGGAAGCAGTAGACAAAGAGCAGATGAACTTGGAGATGCAGAGACTCATTGTAGAAATTGAACAAATTAGAGAGATGCTGCGAAAGCTTAAAAAAGAAATGGAACAAAGCAAGGAGGCCACTGAGAGGGAGAAGGCTGAGATCAGAATGTTAAAAATTGAGATGCAAAGAAGAAGAAGAGACTTGCAATTCAGAGAAGAAAAGAATATGAGAGAACGAAGTGAGTTGGATGTCATGAGTGCTATGATACAGCGGCAGAAAGAAGAGTTAGAGGAGAAACTGAAAGATATGCCAAAAAATGAGAAAACAGAGCAGATCAAGGAGGATGTGCAAAGGGCTCTGGAGGAAATGGAGCAAGCAAAGGAGGAAATAAACAGGGCAAAAGAAATGACATCACCATGGCAGACCAAGATAGAAAAGGTAAGCACTTTATTCATTTTTGACAAAAGTTTCGTGTGTTTTTTCAATTGTGGTTTGGCTTAATCGGTTGTATGAATTATTAAAATGTTATATAATAACAATATTAATAATAAATTGTGTAATTCTTTTGAGTATGCATATACA
>JBBJLS010000140.1:20873712-20902177 GCA_037577275.1 Bryconaethiops microstoma | reverse complement strand
AGTCCCTTCTTGAGAAAGAGAAAAATGAAATCGAAAACAAATGGTTGGAGTTACAGAGTAGAGATGAGGAGCTGAAACTGCAGATTACAAAATACAAGGAGAAAAAAGCCATAGACAAGAAAGCAATGGAAGAAGAGAGAAAAGCCCTAGAAAAAGAAATGGCTGAAATCACAAGACAGAAACAAGAGACAGAAAAGAAACAAGATGGTGTTGTGAAGAAGGAGAAAGACTTAGACAATATAAAAGAAGAAATACAAAAAGAGACTAGAGGAATAGAAGATGTCAAAAACAAGATTATGACTGAGAAACTTTTACTTGACCAAAGAGAAACGGAGATGAATGAACAAAAGCAAATTCTGGAGGGTAGTTTGAGGAAGATGATGGAGGAAAGAAACGATCTGGATAAGATGAAAACGGATCTGGAAACTCGATATCAACAAATGGAAGACAACATGAAAGAGAAAATGAAGCAGGAGAGAGAGGAACTTGACCATTTGATGAATGTAGTACAAATGGAGAAGAAAGAATTGGACAATGAAAAGCATGTTACAAGCAATCTGAAGAATGAGTTACAACAAATGAAAGACAACTTGGAGGTCAAATATAAACAGATCGAGCTTGAACACCAAAAGATAGAGAATGAGAGAACAGCTTTTGAGAATTCGCAGTCAGCTATGAAACGAGAAGCAGAGGACATGAAGAATGCACTGGAGAAGGCCAGAATGGACAGGCAAGAGCTGGAACAAGCTATGAAAGAATTAGAAAAAGACAAACAGCAACATGAGAGTCTCGTTACAGAAACTCAGAGAAAGAGAGATGAACTGGTGGAGAAGGCTGCACAGATAGCAGAGCAAAATGCAGACATTGAGACAAAGAAGTCCCTTCTTGAGAAAGAGAAAAATGAAATCGAAAACAAATGGTTGGAGTTACAGAGTAGAGATGAGGAGCTGAAATTGCAGATTACTAAACACAAGGAAAAGGAGAAGATGGAACTGGAAACAATCTCTGATGAGATTTGGAAGAAACAAGAAGAACTAGATTTGATCAATATGGAGACACAGAGAGTGAGACAAGAGATGGATATGGAAATAACCAAAAGTGTGAGTCTTGAACAAATGAAGAGCCTGCATAAAGACACAAATGTTGCAAAAGACAGAACAGAAGAGACTAAAGCTGAGGTACAGAAAATGCAGGAAGAATTTAAGACTATTGCTTTAAAGGATGCCATGGAAGAGGATAAAGAAGTGCTTGCATCCACACTAGAGTATTTGGGAATGAAGTCTGTTGCTGCTAAAGAAGAGGAATTAGATGTTGGAGACTACCAAAAGTTGAAGATGGAGATATCTGATCTAAATAAGGAAGAGTTGAAACTTCAGATAGCTGAGTTGAAGAATCTGATGGAGACATTAAGGACTAAGGAAGATCACTTAGAAAATGTAAGATCTAACCTTCACAAAGAAAGAATGGAGATTGACAGTATCAAGAAGGTGTTAGATACAGAGAGAGATAAACTGAAACAAATGAGACTTGATATTGAGATACAAAAGGAAGAATTACAACTTGTCCAACAAAACATACAAAATGAAAAAGAAGAACTAGAATCCAGGGTGAAAAGAACAGAGGATACAGAGGAAATCATAATGAAACTTGTGAGAGAGAAAGAAAGAATTGAAGCAATGGTCATCCAACTTTCCAAAGAGCAGAAAGAAATAAAATACATTATAGATGAGGCAAATCAGAAGTGGATGGAGTTAGAACTGATTGAAAAAGAACTTCGATCCAAAACGAAAGAAATGAAGCACATCACAGACCTAAAAAAGCAGGAACTGGATGAGATTAGAAATGTTACAGAGACTGCAAATCAACAGCTGCAGATCAAAACAGCAGAGCTTGAGCATATCAAGAGAAAGACTGAGAACTTGAAGCTAAGGATTGATGGTTTGGAGAGGCAGAAAACAGAACTAGAATGTCATAATCAGCTCCTTGAAGGGCAGAAGCACGACATGACAATTAAACTGCAAGAGTTGCAGAAAGAAGTTGATGAAATGGACATCCATTTGAAAATACAAGAAAAGGTCAAAACTGAAAGGGAGGATGCAGACAAAGAAAGAGAGGCTCTAGAGGAGGCTAGAAAGGAATTTGTGAGACAAAAAGAAGAAATTAATAAAGAAACCAAAGACAAAAAATATGAATTGTTGCTCCTTCAAGAGGAAATGAAAAATCAGAGTAATCTCATTGAGGAACTGAGGGCCACCTTGACTAAGGAGAAACTTGAACTTGAAGCGAAAAGGGATGATTTGTATAAACAAAAGCAATATATAGATGACATGCTGAGAGCATCAAAGAAAGAAATGGGAGAGTCACAGGCCGAGATTGAAATGCAGAGACAGCAAATAAATGAACATATCAAGCAAACTATTAAAAGTGAGAAAGATGAACTTGAAAATCTTAAGACATATTTACTGAAAGAGAAAGGGAATGTTGAAAGTATGAAGGAAATGATGGAGACAGAGATGAAGCACATTGATAAAATTCGAACCCAGTTAGAGGACCAAAAAGAAGAGATAGAAGTTGAGAAACAGAATCTGAGAAAAAAGGAGAATGACCTGAAACAGACTGAGTCTGAGTTACAGAAAAAGATGGATGATGTGGAGGAACTCTTAGAAGAATTAAGGAAAGAGAGGGAGAAACTACAGGCTGTGGCCATTGAACAGCAGAAGGAGAAGGAGCAGATTGAGGAGACCAAGAAAAAACACAAATACATAGAAGATGAGCTTGAGAGCCAATTACAAGATGCAAGGACAGCCAGTGACGTGCTTACCAAGGAGAAAAATGATCTTGAAAAAATGAAGCTAAAAATACAGAGGAAACGGGATGACCTAGATACAATTATATTGAAGCAGCAACAAGAGTATGAGATAAAGGAAAATGACATTCAAAGAGAAAAGACAGCTCTAGAGAACATGAATGCAGACTTGGAAAAGTTAGCCAGGGAAATAAATGATGAGAAAGAAGAGATGAGACTCAAAAGAGACAGACTTGAGCAGTGGGAAGCAGAACTACAGAAGCAGCAAACTGAGACTGAGGTGCTGAAGAACACTCTGACAGCTGAGAAAATTCTGCTTGAGAAAACACAGGTTGAAATACAACAGCATCAGCATGAGATAAACAACATCTTGGAAGCCGCCAGAAAAGAGAGGTATGCAGTTGAACAAGTAAAAGATGAAACTGAACAGAGGAGAAAGGAGATTGAGAACATGGTGCATGAAACATTGAGAGTGGAAAAGGGTGAATGGGATCAGTTACGAAGTGAATTAGAGCATGAGAAGAAAGATGTTGAGAGAGACAAGCAGATCCTGAAAAGATTAATGGAAGAGCTTGAACGAAAACGATCAGATTTAGATACAGAAGAAGAGAGAATTAAGCTGGATCGACAGCACATTCAAAAGGAGGCAGACAGCTTGGAGCAGCTGAAAGCAGAGATGCAAAGAAAAGCTGAGAACATTGAAAAGTGCATGGAGGAGACACATCTGGAGAAGTTGAGAGTGGAAGAAATGATAGCTCTCCACATAAAAGAAAAAGAAGACTTTCAGAGTATGATCAAGGAGACCAAGAAACATGAGGTTGAAATGGAAACAGCGCAAGCTGACAAAGGAAGACAAAAACAAGAACTTGAAGCCAGTATACAGTTGCTTCAGGATGAAAAGAACGAGTTGGAGAAGGCCAAAGCAGCCATTGAGATACTCAAGGAGAATCTGGAAAAGCATACTGCAGAGCAAAGCGAGAAAGATAGCATGGCAAAAACAGAGCTACAACAACAGAAGGAGGTTTTGAAACAGTTGAACACTGATTTAATGATACAGAGAGAAGCTCTTGAAAAGGAAAAAAGCAAAACAAGGCTGAAGGAATATGAAATCGAAAACAATCAGAAGAGACAAGAGGAGCAGTGGAGAGAGATGGATGACTTTAAAACTCAGCTTGAGAAGAGACAGCAAGAACTAGATAACATGGCAGAGCAAATAAGAAAGGATGGATATATTCTAGAGACCATGAGAAATGAAACTGAAGAAAAATCTCATCATCTAAATAAAAACATTCAGAAACTAGCCAATGAGAAAATGAAAGTTGAATTAATGAAGGCTGAAATACAAAGAGAAACTAAAAACATTGAGAGAGTCATGGAAGAGACAATGATGGAGAGGGAGAGAGTATCAGAAATTGCACGCCACATTGGAAAGGAAAGAGAAGAACTTGAGAAAATCAGTAATGAAGTCCAGAGCAAAAAGGAGTGTCTGGAACAGGTGAATGCTGAACTACAGAGATGCCAAAATGAAATGGTAAAAAATAAGGAACAATATGAAAAGAAAACGAGTACACTGCAGCACAAGCGAGCCGACTTACAGGGAGAGGTGGATGAGTTGGAAGCCAAGGTCAAAGAACTGAGGGAAGAGACTAAGAAGGCAATGGCAGAAAAAGAAGAGAACACATCTAAACAAGTTGAAGAACAGCTTCTAAGAATGGAAACTAAGGGAGAGCTTAGAGATACAGGACACACGAAGCATGGAAAAACAGAACTAGAGCTATTGCAAACAGATCTTCATAAGCAAAGAGAGGAACTGCTAGATCTGAAGAATGTGATCACAAAAGAGAAGAGTGAGCTTGAAAGAAAGCAGATTGAGATAAGCCAGCAGCAACAAGATGTGGATGTTACCATAGGAGCCATAAGGAGGGAGAGAGATGAGATTGAAAGAGAGAGGTCTGCACTTAATGGAGAGAGAAACATGTTCAAGAAAACTATGCAAAGAGAGAAAGAGGAGCTTGAACAATTGAAAAATAAAATTCAGAAGCACAAGGAAGAAACTGAAGAGTACCTGAAGAGTGCAAAGAGTCACTTTGAAAGTGATAGAGCTGATCTTGAAAAGCAAAGGGAACTAGCAGAACTTGCACAACAAAACATACAATATGAAAGAACATTATTACAACAAGAAAAGACATTGAGGCAGAAAGAGGCAGAGGACATGGAGAACATTGCAAAGAAGACAAGGGCTGAATTAGATGGGATGGCTGTCCAACTTGAACAGCTTAAACAGGAGATGTGCAACATTACTAAGCAGAAGATGCTAGACAGTGAAATCGATGAAAAGAAGCAAGTCATAGAACTTTATAGAAAGACACAAACTGAAGAGGAAGAGAGTCTCCTTATATGTGAGGAGACTATAAGTACTTCAAAGGAAGAAGCTGAGATACTGAAAGAACAGGAATATCTTGAAGACAAACAGAGGCCATTAGAAAAAGATGAGAAAGAAGGGCTAGAACATGTACAATCAATTATTCGAACAGATGTTCAAACACAGACCTATAGGGAAGACTTGGAGGAAAGCTATGGTGGTGAAACAATGAAGCAAGAAGTAGAAACTTTAGGGAAAGAAAAAACATCAGATGATTTCCCTGAGAAAACAGAAAAAGAACAAGAAATTAAAATGATAAGGGCATCACTGAGGTCAGAAATGGAAGAGCTAAAGCAAATGAAGATAACTGTGATGAAAAAGAGAGATGAACTGACAGTCAAAAAGGCAGACATCCAAGATAAGGCTGAGAATCTTGAAATGATTCTGGCGGGAGCTAAGCTGGAGAAGGAGAGAGATAAGGCTCTTCTGCTCGAACAAACAAAACAAAATGAGGAATTATTACATGTCATGGCTGAGAAGAATCAGCAAATGAAGAAACTCCAAAACACATTCCTGATTATGTCAGAGGAACTGAAAAAAATAATGTCAACAAGGAAAGAAGAGAAGGAGGAACTGGAGATGGACAAGGCCTTGCTGAGGAGAGAAAGAAATGAACTAGAACAAATAAGGGCTGAAATACTGGAAAAGAAGCGAGAATGCATAAGAGAAACAGATGAAGAACTTAAAGACAAAACAGACATAGAGCAAATGGAATCTAGCAAGGGTGCTCTAGAACAGAAAGCAATAGACAAAACCAAAATAACAGAAAGGGCTAATGCTGAGACACAAACATCAGTAGTGGAAGAAAGGCCCATGAAAGAAGTAGACGAACTTCACCTCATAAAGTCTGACTTTGAACGGCAGAGGATTGAACTTCAGAACAGAGCAAAAAATTTAAAATCAAGGGAATTACAACTTGAAAATGCAAATGCCAAGTTGGAGAACATAGAGTATGAATGCAGAGTTGCTGAAGCACAAAAGAGAAAGATCATGGAGGACATTCAAATGAAATGTAATGATCTGGAGCAGATAAGGGCAGACAGTCGGAAACAGAGAGAGGACATGGAACATTTAACACAGCAGTGTCAGAGGAGAAGACACGAGTTGCAGCAAATAGAAGCAGACATAGAACAACAATGGGGGAGGATGAGAAGAGAGATACAGGGACGAGAAGACAGAGAAAAAGAGTTAACAGTCAGACCAACACATAAAGAAAAGTCAAGGGATGCATGTGTACAGTGCAAAATGAAAGAACAAACAGAAGATGCAGAAAGCATCACAGAACTTGCTATCGATTCTGAAGTCATGGAGAAAAAGAGACATGACAGAGACCTTCTGACCTACAAAAAGGAGCTAGAACAGATGGCTAGAACAATAAAGGATATGAAACAGGAACTAGAGAAGAGATTGCAAGATATTCGAAGGAAGGAACTGGAGAGAGCTGGAATACAGAAACAGAAAATTGAGCTGGAAATTGAGCTGGAGCTGAAGAAAGCTGAAATGGAAAGGTACAATGAGGCACTTCATCAAGAGAGGGAGATGGACAAACAGAGTGTTTTGGAGAAGGAAAAAGAAATCATTTTGTTAAAGGAGTGCATGCTGATTGATATTGAACAACTAAAGAGCAAGAGGACAGACACAAGCACAAAAGAATACCTGCGGAGGCTGGAGTATCTCCTGAGTGAAACAGCAATAAAAGTGGATAGATTCAGGTGGATGTCAGACAAAGCTGTGCAAACAATGATAGAAGAACCATTGGGAGAAGAGGAGAGAGGGACGAATGAGCAGGTGGCAGATGTCAGGGTGCATGAGTGGGCCAGACAGGAGGCAGCTACCACCTCTGCTCTACACGTACAGGTTGAAGAGGAGCAAGAGGAGAGGGTGAGAACCGAGATACTGACTGCGGTTGTATCACGGAGAAGGTGGCTTCTGCGGTGGATCAGGCGATGCTGCTGCTGCTGCTGCTGCCCAAGAGAATCTGAAGATGAGCACCAGGACATTCTGTGATCTTCATGCCAAGCGAGTGTGATTCCCACAAACCAAGTGCATTCAAACCTGAGGACATTTAACAGTCTCTGGCTCGGGCCTGTTTACGCTTCTGCTTGCTTGCGTGGTTGGTTGATTTATGCTACAAACATACTCCTGGAATATTTAGACCCAGTCATTCAGTGCACTTAGCAATGCAATTAACAGATGTTAAGAACATTTTTCTTTTATGTAGTTATGTTTCTGAGATACAATAATTTCTTGAAAAGAAATTATGAATGGCTAAAGAATCAAAAAGAAGTTCTAAAATTTAGCAACAAGGTTTTTCACTGTAACAGTAAAACCCTTGTTGCAGATGTTAGTTGAGAATCTTTCATGGAGTGTAATAGACAAATGGATGTTTAAGGATAATAATGTAACAGCATTGCATTTTCAGGAGCATAGTTAATTAGTCAAAGCTGTTTTCATTTGCTACAATGGGGAAAGTAACTTCTAAAGTCGCACTCTACATAGCAGGCTTGACTGTGTGAAATTAACCATACATAACCATAATTTTACATTTGCTTACATTTTTGCCTACAGTGTTCTTTCCTCAGTATTATTTCCTTAAGCTGATCTAGAAGGTAAATTAATTCCCTTAAAAAACATCCTTCATTGTTTTCTCCAAGCAAGCTATTTTTACTAGCTTTTGTTTTTATATTACAAAAACAAATTTTGACCAACTTTGGATGATTTGATTTGAATTCTTGGATTTGAAAATGTAATCATAGCTCCCTCCGGACAAGACTGAAGGTAAATCGTGCACTTCCCAGAGCTAAGGGGCTGTGCTGTCTTACTGGCATTGAGTTATGCTGGGGGTCCCCAAGAACCTAATTGGCCATGTTCTCATTTGGGTGGAAAAACAGCAGGACTTCTCTCCCATGTTGCTTGAGACATATCAGTGCCTTGCTGCAGAACCAAGCATTTAGCATGCTCAGAATGTGTGAAGGTGTTTGAAGATGCTGCAAGGCCAGTAGTCTGAAAAAGGTGTTACGCTGCACATTCATCGGAGGAGGCATGTGCTAGCCTTCACTGTTTCAGACTGAATTTGTCTAGCAATGGGGGAAAGACCTCTGACACCAATTTAAATGGGCTGTTAAATAGTTGACAAAATTATACTCACACTGATTGAGAGCCAACCTCCAAAGACTTGAGGAACTAATACAGAATGTCACAAATCCCCCAAAGAACAACTGTTCAGCCATGAGCTATGAGCACAAAGGGATGTTGCTACAAGTATACCTTGACAAAAGGAAAAAGGGAGCTGTGAAATACAAATAAATAATTAAATGAATAAAACAAATTAATACTGAGGAGGAAATCAACAACAAAAAAAATCTGGTGTGCCCCAGAGGAGGCTTAATTGGTTAAATAATATACAACAATATCTATTATGATTGTGATGTACTCTGTTGCTCTTACGCTATTGGAATAAACGCAACTTTGAATTTATACTTGACTCTCTCCTTCAGAATGATAAAAATGGGTGATTTAAACAATTCTGGAAAATACACTTGCTTCATTCTGCAAAACCTAAAATTGAGCTTTCTTCTGTCAGAGAAATTGTTCAAATTTGTCAATCATGATTTCACCAAAACAGTCCTTTGCCATGTGCCCTACTGCTTTAAGCTTTGAATAGACAGTTCAGAGTAAAGTTGGCATTTTTTTGGACTGTGCAACCTCTTACAACGGAGCTGTTCTAAAGGAGCCATTTCTCAGTTTTATTAGTGTCCCCTGTGAATTGTTTGATTTTTATTTATTCTTATTTTTACCTTGATTTTCCTAATTTTATTCCCAAATGTAAGGAAAGGAATGTTCAAACTTCTTATTGCTCACGAAACCGGAATCTTCCTGCTAGCATTTCAGCAGAACTGGTCTCCTAATCCTCTCGTCATTCACATCATAGGTATTACATCTGACCATTTTGTCATGAATTAAAAATCACTTCTATGACTAATGATAAGAACACAGCCTCACTTACAGGGTATTAAGGCAGCTGGTGGCCTGGTGATTAGGCAGTTGCCCTTGGGATCAGAAGACCATTGGTTTGAATCCCAGGTCTGCCAGTGGCACCACTGAGGTACCCTTAAGCAAGGTATTGTCCCCACGCAGTGCTTCCCAGGTCCCGTGTCGCTGGCGGCCAACTGCTTCACTTGGTGAATGGGTTAAATACAGAGAAAGAATTTCACCCTGTTCACACTGTGTGCTGTGCTGTGTGTTCACTTTACTTTGAACCTGTGAGATCCTGGATGCCTGAGATGTAACCAAGGAGATCGAAGAACTGATGGCATAACAATTGAATTCACTTAGAAACAATGCAAACACAAACATTTGCTGTTTAGAGCTTCTTATGTTGGTCCAGACTGTATTAGCCCACCTTTAAAAGGTCTGTGGTGATTATAGGCTCATCATTAACAATAATTATGTGGATGCACTTTGGGAATATTTAATTAAATCATAAATATCTAATTAAATTACATTTAATTTATGCAATCTGAGGCAGTGTCTTGATGCAGTAGATAATTCATGTTATGCCACTTGCAGTTCTTCAGTATTTTAAATTATGAGCCCAGAGGTATTTCACAGGTGTGTAGAAGTACCTGCATTGAAAAATTAATATTGTTTTTTATATGTCTGTGAAGGGGGTTGGTTAAACCTGCCACCTTGTGTGTACAGCTTGTGTGTACAGCAACATCTACACTTGCTGTCATTTGGATGACTGGAAGCACCTCCTCTGTTAATGTAATGCCACGTACATGCTTACTTCAGGTAAGGCTGAAGTTAGCTTAGCTTTCCAATTTTTCAGCTCCACCTTAAATCGTGCAGCTGTGAAGTTTAGAAAAATTAGTTTCGTGATTGAAGGTCAGCAGTGCAGAAAGTCGACAGATTAAAAAAGGATATTACATGACTGCAAAAATACCTGGGTATGTAAAAGTTTAGCCTGATCATTTCTTTAATTCACTACAGGAATCAAGAGCTTTGCCAAGCCTGTGGACACTCTTAATGCAACCTGAGGTAAGCTAAAGAAAACAAAAGGTCTGGACATTTTTCAGCCCCTGGCAAAATAAATTGTAAGTGTGTAAAGTGTCCATTTGTCACAACACAACACAGCACACTGCACACGTGCTCATACACACGTACAAGCTGTTTGTGAAGTCGGAGGTCACATTTGTAGGCGTTTGGATACAAATATCACTAAGAAACGCCCGGGGCTGATGGCTGTTTTTAGTTATTATTATTATTATTATTATTATTACTATTATTATTATTATTATTATTATTGTTATTATTATTATTATTATTATTGTTATTATTATTGTTGTTGTTGTTGTTGTTGTTGTTGTTGTTATTGGCACTGATGCCCAGGCCTAATGAAGCCTCTTCTTCCCAGTTCCCCTTTAGCTCTTAATCCTGAGAAATATGTGAAATTGTGGGCACTTTTGAATTTTACAGATCATAGAATGATGCAGAGTGCAACATTATCACACAGATATTACAATTATTGCACCAACGACAATGTTCAATTTGTACGACTGAAAAATGTAGATGGAATAGGAATGATATTGTTTTCCCACCTGTTTTCCAAAAAACCTTTCTACTGGTATTTACCTGTTTTAACCACAAGATGGCAGCAGCAGTTCATTAGAAAGGAGACAACTAGCGGGCATAAACTCCTTTCTTCATTCTCATATGGAACATCGTTATTACAGTTGAACAAAACAGCTCCTCACCTTCTTATAACTCCTAAATAGCTGGTTATACTGTCATATGCAAATATTTGTTTGCCTCAGTCAAATGATTTGCTTTCTTCATTTTCCAAGCAAAAATAAGTACATATTCTCCGCAGAGGATACTTCTTTTCAATTAGAAAATCAATAAAATGTGTAATTTGATAAGGTGTTTAAACGCTTGCACTGGAAAAAGAGAAAAATAAGAAAAGAGAAATGAAAATCAATTACAGAATGTTGACTCACCTTCAAGTTACTACAGCCAATGCGAGATCCTAACTGTCTTGAAGCCTTTACTCCTATTAGTGCAACTTACTCTCAAGAGCTTCATCTTGCTCAAGAACTATTCCACACTATTGTGATCTAATTATAGAACAGTGATGTCATGACTTACAAACAATGTATACCAACATGTTGTGTGTAATTGTGGAAACACACACTCTGTTTCTTTATAATGCATTTGTAAAGTAAAGTGGACCCTTATAGTCACACGTGAACACAGTGCAAAGTGTGACCAATGTGAAAATTCTTTCTCTGTATTTAACCTATTCACCAAGTAAAGCAGTTGTCAGCACCTGGGGAGCAGTGTGTGGGGTTGGTACCTTGCTCAAAGCCACCTTAGTGGTGCCACTGGCAATCCTGGGATTCAAACCCATGGCCTTCCAATCACAGGGGCAACTCCCTACCCACCAGGCCACCAGCTGCCCCAAAGTGTTCTATGTGAACATTGCTGGTGGTACTTGAGGGTCTCAAGTTAACAGCTGTTTGTGAGCCGATTGTAGTACCTGTCATTAAAAGTCCCTGATGCAGTAGGAAAAGACTGAGTGTTTTCAGCATGGGTCATTCTATGAACCTCTACAGGTGTTTGGGTTTGCGAGCCAGTTACCAGATGTTAAGATACAGCATGGTGACCTGCCCGAGAGATTAGATGTGAACTAGTGTCAGCGATGTTGCATTTCCATATAGTTGTAATAGGAGTTGGAAAGAAACTCGTTTTCATAAAATAATGTACTTCCTGCCTCACTTGTCAGTGACAAAAACCTGTTAACTAATAGAGAAATGTGGTTTTAGGACAGAATCTGTCAAAAAATATGTAGTTGTGGAACTATTTCTGATTAATTTGGACCTGTATCTCCTGTATATTTGTGATGACCACTTTGGGTGAGAGGTGGGCCTGTTTGCTTGTTATCTGAGTGTTTATGTCATTGTGGCTTGACAGTATGGGTTCTTCAGAAAATATCTTATGACATAACACAATCCTTTTATTTTTGGCACATTTAACATTCTTATAGTCTCAGACAGAGAGAAAAATACACTATAGTTTTTCATTCTGGTCTTATGGACTAACCTAACATTCTGTTTCAAGCTATTTTTTACTTGTATTAATGTTTTAATGGACCATAATTGCCTCTGTTTAAAGTCACAGTTGTGTAACCACCATTAAATATTAATTTGCCATTCCCATTGCAAAGCAGTGCAAACAGTTTACATGAATTTGTAATTGCAGCCCGCTCGAAGGAAAGTGAGAGCACAACCTTTATAAGTCATAAATATTGATGGGATTGCTGTTGCTGCGATGGTTTAATCATCCACACTGATTAGAAAAATGGAGGCCAGGGTGGACATACGGGAGGATGAAGTGTTTTTCTTTATTGCCACTCGCCAAGCAGTTTGAGGAAAGACAAGAAAGATGGTGGGGGGCTACATTAGCAGTTAATATTGGGGTCATTAAGAGTGGAACTGGGCCTGTTTCAGATCCAGGCTTGGTGGAGCTGTAAGCCTGGAGGGAGTGCCAATCAAGGTTTAATGATTGACTCAGCTGTGTGGAAGAGGCTCATTAGCGAGCTGCACTCTGAGTGCTACACCCCAGGGCTCAGCCTCTCTAGTGCAGGATCCCTCTGGCCATGCGTGCCGCAGAGGGGCCCACGATCGGCAGCGCTCAGAGGCGGCAGAGTCCCCTTGTGTAAGTTTATACAGGATGTTTTGGACAGCTGATGATATGATAACTGTGGTAATATGATAGTGTGGTAACTGATGGCTGATGGATTCAGAGGAATGTATTTAGACACATATCAGAACACGTACGAACAATGAAATCGAAAACCAGAAGCGATATCATGCTGGAAACAAAATCGAATGATCATTAACCATTCTAGGAGTTACAAAAGTGTTACTGGATAATTAAACTTTTTTATTATGGTTGCATGTGGTGTAAAATCTAATGTGATGTAGCTTATTGTTTATCACTTACCTCAGAAATATCTTTGGATCAATAGGATGTTTCACATTATTTGGGTTTGATGACCATAAACTGTGAAGCATTTAAAGAGGCCTGATGGGTGTATTTTAGAGCAATTTACTGATTCACTTAAAATTGTGTGTGTGTGTGTGTGTGGACAAATCTCTATCAATGCAAACACAATAACTTTGTCTAATAGCTTTCCGGAAACTGTTTACTATTATTATTATTGTTGTTGTTATTGTTATTGTTGTCGTTATAGTAGTAGTAGTAGTAGTGATAGTGGTAGTAGTAGTAGTTATATTTGGCCTCCAGCCTAGGCAAGCGGTGTTAAAGGATGTTACGTTGATCCTGGAGCGTAAGAGAGTCAACATTAAAATACCGGTTCTGCCCTGTTTAGCTTATTTTATTTTACTGATATATGAATGCTCATTATGCTCATGCACTCCATCCTGGGCTGAATTTGGCCTGGATGCTTTGTGCAGGTTCTCTCCACTGTAGGAAAACTTGTATTTATTGCTGGCACATGCAACATGAAGCTCAGTCTTCATCAGAAGAAAACAAAAGGTCACCCCTTCCATTGCCGAGAGCTGTCACATACCATCCCCTCCTTACACATCGTGTGGAGAAAAACAGCACCAGCAGGCACAAGCCAGCCCCCTGTCTGCCACACACCGTCACCACCAGACAGCTCTCATGCTTCTGTGGGTTCATCTACTTGGGGGTTTTGTTTTCTCTACTATTTATTTGTTTATTTATTTATTTATTTATTTTGTGTGTTAATCAGGATGAGCGCTGACTGCTTGATTTAGTGGTGAACATGCTGCTGGTTAATGCACTAATTTATAATGGGGCTATTGAGCGTGCTGATTCAGAGCACTTGTGTTGAGTGCGTTTGTTAGCAGCACTGTTATTGCACATGAGTGACAAATGTGCTAATGTCAGTCTGTATAACTGCCAGTTACTGTTCTAAAAAACAAAAAATAAAACAACACCAACATAAAACTTCACAACAATAAAGAGCAAACAAAGAAACCAATAAATGTTTATATTAAAACCTTGTATCACTTTGTAATTGTTCTTTCATTTTTGCTGAGGTTTTTCTTTTGTATTATTTACATTATTATTATTGTTGTTGATTCTGCTACTATTACTAC
Source organism: Bryconaethiops microstoma (assembly GCA_037577275.1). Classification (NCBI taxonomy): domain Eukaryota; kingdom Metazoa; phylum Chordata; class Actinopteri; order Characiformes; family Alestidae; genus Bryconaethiops; species Bryconaethiops microstoma. The sequence continues at coordinate 20,887,800 of JBBJLS010000140.1, read as the reverse complement.
TACTGCTACTACTACTACTACTACTACCACTACTACTACTAATATTGATAATAATATTGGATCATGCTGGTGATCAATTTATACATTTCATGATGAGTGGATCAATTGAAAAGATTCTAAATTACTTGGAATAAAATCTCATTAAATGAATGTATAAGATAACGTTTTTCTTTTCCTTTAAATCATATAACAGATATGAGAGATATGAGGCTACATGTATATGCATATAGGTTATAGGCATATGTTTATCTTTACATATTTTTGAATGTTTATATCAAATCATATTTAACAAATAAACATGATAAACAGTATAATAAACTTAACAGTGCTACTCATTTGGCTGTTTCTTTAAGATGTAGTTATCAGGGAAAGACCTCTTGGCAGGGGTCTGAAGTGCATTGCAGTGCTAAACCCAAATTGATTCAACATTGCCTGGCAAGCTGTCTCCCGATCTTTCATTTTTGCGCTCTCTCTCTCTCTGTCTCTCTTTCTCTCTCTCTTTCTCTCTCTCTCTCTCTGCCTCTCTCGCTGTCTCCTCATCCCCTGATCTGTTTATACTGTGTTTGCCTATTGCCACATGTGAAAGGGAGATTGGAGCTGTAGAATGATGGACTGCTTATTGTGCCATTACTCCTGCTCCAGTATATAGAGCAAAGTCTTTAAATTGAGTGCTGCTGTTTGGTGGCCAAGACTGGGTTAAAATGTGAAATCAGGTCAGAAAACAAGCATAATGACATCCTTCCTGTCTCCACAAGCCCCCTGCAGGACCCATCCTCTTGTCCTCTGTTTGGAGGGGAAGGAATCAGAATGAGTGTGCTCATGTCCATCCAAGTAGCTTGGAGCACACACAGTTCTCGATTAAAGGGCCCTTATCATGGAAAAACAAATGCTTCTTGCTTATTCTCAAATAAAAACTGTTTACAAAGTATATTAACACTGTTAAAGGTTTACAATGTACTGTTAATTTCCTTGTCTATATATATATATATATATATGTATATATAAAATCTGAGCTACAAAAACTGTCCATTTTGAATGAATCAAAAAAAGATGGCATCGTGGCACTGATACCTCACAGCATGTAGGTCATGTTTTCATTCCCTACCAGGCTTAATGTGTTTAACTCATAATTGTGAACATGTAAGTATTTAATCGGCATCGTCTTTCACACTGACCTTTCACTCAATCCTCTATCTGCTATAAAAAAATCCTCTTTTACTCCTTTTTCTGGGCCATTGATTGTATCTTTCCTTTCTAGTTTAATTCGAAAAGTAATTGTGTTTGAGGAGATTATCTAATCAGTCTTGGTTTGAGTCCTAATTCTATATTAGGTTTTGAGTCATGATTTTGCATGGACTGCCTTTGGAGTCATAATTCTACATTTGATTACTATTTTTCAGTCATGAGTCTTCATTGGTCTGGAACACTTTGGAGTTGAGAATCCAGGCTTGTACATGAATGTGTTTGTCTGTGTGTCTGCCCTGTGATGGACTGTCTGCCTCCCTGATTAGGATAAGTGATTCAGATAATGGATGGAATGGACAAAAAACACCACACTTACATAAATTAGGCCTGTTTTGCTGATAGCAGTTTAGTCCCGCCCATTCACAATGAAGTTATGAGCAGTGTTTCAGACTAAATGATTAGGTGGTAGTGTGCAAGGTGATAATATTTTCCAGTACACAGAATATTTTACAGTGATGAAACAGAGCCTGCTTCCTTGTTTAATATTTTCCATTGAGATATTTTTTAGTCTTTAAAAATCATTTGAATTCTTTTACATTGCTTGGCCTTTGTTTTTTAAGCCTGTTTACTCTATTAGTCATTGAAATAATTGATAAATTGTTATTAATTGTACATTATTACTCATATCAGCAGTGACAGCCTTAATAAAAAAGCACCTATGTTGGATGCATCAATGCACCTCACCTCGCTTTTTTTAATGGTCAGCACTTTTAATGAGGTCTTGGTCGTACAGTGGTTCCATACACTTTTCACACTTTCTCTGCAGTTCAGCACCATGGAGAGCACCAGCACCCTCGACTGAGACAGAATACAATAACTGAAAGTGCTAATTCAGCATGTATTCACTCACCTTCTCCAGATGGAGGTAGAGCACAGCCACAGCTCCACTAACGTGTGTGTGTGTGTGTGTGTGTGGGTTCTTTGTGTAAATGTTTCAGTATACACCCATTGTATGAAATGGACTGTAATGTGTAGATTCAAAATGCAGCAATGTTGGTGATTATTGGTGATTTGTACTGGCCGCTAGAAAATTTCAGTTCCATCATAAGAACATGCATGACAGGACAAAGACACATTTCTTTATACATTTTCTATATTGACCTGAAATAATGACCTCACCATGATTTATAACCACCTCAGTCTAATGCAAGCACTGGGGGTTATCAGCCCCTTTAAAAACCCTCCTCATTACACACCTGCTTAAAGTGATATATGCTATAGGGGTGTCATCAATCTGATAATGCCTCTCTTCTTCAGTTTGAATTAGAAAGACTCTATGTGCAGCATGGCTCATTTAAAAAGCCCTCAATAAGCTCTAAGTTTAATGCATTTAACTCCTATGAATATGAAAGTTTCTGATAAGAACACAGACAGTGAATAATGAATGCCATAAGTTGAAGTAAAATTCCTTTATTTAATGCAATTACTGCTTCAAAGTAATACACTGTGTGTGAGAGAGAAAGGGCTTTTATATATTACTCCTCCTACTGAAGTTGTTAAAAAGTAAAAGGCCATTGATTATGTCTCTCTTCATTATGTTTAATCTGAAAAGTAATTGTTTAAAGAGATTATTATCTAACATGTCCCTCCTGGTTTGAGTCTTAATTGTAAGAGCTTGCCTTTGCCTATACTGTTTTAGTGGTCAAATTCTACATTTGACTACTATTTTTTGAGCCAGGAGTCTTCATTTGTCTGGAATATTTTGGAGTTGAGAATCCCTGCTTAACTGGTCTATTTTTTTTGCTTTTGTCACACTGTTTAGCCTCACAATTGGAAATGATTATGTGGGCGTAACAATTCTGTCACTGGTAGCTACAGCACAGACATCCTCTAAACATTAATTTCCCTGCTTCATGAATACCATCAATGTTAACCCTTCAGTGTATGTATCCAAAACATTTCCTGTTTTTAGTCCTCCCTGAGGTTTTTCCTCTCTGAGGTAATACCCATCATTAAGTAGAAATGAACATGAATTCATACAAATAATTAATTAATAAGTAAGTGCCATACACACACACACACACACACATATATGAATACAGTTTTACCCGATCAAGGCCTGGACCTCTGACGTTCTGTGGTATCTGCACCAAGACATTAGCAGCAGATCCTTTATGTAATATGAGTTGTGAGATGTATTGAGATCTGGGGAATCTGGAGGCCATTCATGTTTCTCAAATGGTTTCAAATGGTTTCTCAAACAGTTTTTGCAGTGTTGCGGGCCACTGCCATTAGGGAATACTCTTGCCATTTTCTGTGGGATCAGACCAAATGGACCTAGGTGCCTTGATGAACCTATTTCTCATTACCTTGTTGCTGGTTCACCTTTTCTTCCTCCGTGGACCACTTTTGGTAGGTCCTAACTACTGTATACAGGGAACACCTCACAGGACGGTATACAGTAGTTTGTGAGGACAGTACTTTGCTCAAGCGAACCTCAGTGTTGCCATTGGCAGTCCTGAAATTCAAACACATGGCTTTCCAGGCAGGGGCAACTCCAGCATCAGGCTACCAGCAGGCTACTGAAAAAATAACTTACAGCGCCTGGTATTATTCCCAGGTTCCTTCCATCCAAGACCTGATCCTGCTTCAAATTCAAATTCAACAATGTTCACATACTGCATGAAACTATTTTGTTTGGAGGTAGAGTTTAGAGATCTGCTCCAAGGTCACATTGACCAGAGTTACTAACTCTGTGTGGCTGGGATTTCAGTAGACAGGACATTTTGAGAGGGTGCTCAGGAACTGATTGTGCCAGATATAATAGAGTACAAACTGCACTGAAGATGAACTGTGGTAATTAGTCTGTGTGTAGACAGTGCAGTCTGATCAGCGGATATGTAAAATTACAGCCTTGCAGTTGGGGAAGGGTCAGACATGAATTTGATTTACCTCACATTTGCGACTCGAGTGCTTTTTGATAGAGCACATTAAGAGCTGCATTAGTGGCTGGAGTGCAGGCCAAGAACCACTGGTCATAACGATTGCTCCTCCAGGTCGGACCTGTGATGTCATACAGACTCTGTAGAGAGGTGCCGTTCCCTTTGGACTTGAGACGATCTAATGCCAGGTTACAAGTTTTATAGCAAGCTAATATGTTCCTTTGTGCAAGGCCTCTTTCCAACTTTTGCTGATCTGATCGAAAGGAAAAACAGTTACTTTGTCCTAAATCTGTACTGACCACTGATTCTCACTCTATGGGTATCTACTCTGAAGTGCAATCACAAGAGTCTGAGTTGAGGATAATAAAAAAAAAAAATCTACATGCATACTTAAATGGATTTATTTTGCACATAATTTACAGTTTTAAAAAGATATGTTACAAACATTCTTGATTAGAGTCAATGATAGTTTAAAAATACCGACTTGATATGACCTATGTTACCAAAGCACCATCACTTTCCGTGAGTATAAAATGGTGCAGTACGATAATATAGTGTGCATTAACCTGCCCATATCGTACAGTTTTAAGATTAGTGTGTACTTTACATTTAAAGTAGTTTTTAGTGTATACATCCATTCACTGTATTCTTTTTCTGAAAATATATCCTCCTCTATACAAAACACACTTCAGTTCTGAATCATGATTTTGCTTCTCTAGATTACTACTACTAAATGAGTCTTAACTTTTGCACTTTTGCATAATTTTATTTTTATTTAAACATGTTTATCTCAAGATGTTATATTCAGCAAATAACAAAAACAGTAAAACACAACACCCACACACACACAAACACTCGCACCCGCACACGCACCCCACCACACACACGTACCGTATATATATGCATTTTATATTCTCATATACACACACACATACACACACATATATATATAAGACACACACACACACACACACACACACACACACACACACACACACATACACACACACATATATATATTAGATAGTAAATGAACAGTCAGTTTTCGTAGTGGATGGGCGGTCGTGAAGACATTGGTGACAAATTGTATTGGCCAGACATCTGGGTCAGAGAATTTAATGAAAAATAATAAAATATAAGGCTGGCTAATATCAAAAGGAATAAACAACACAACAGTCATAACTTTTGCATATGACTATAAATAAGTAGAAGCATCAGTTGTAAGAATTACTTACAAACATTTTTGCATATATGTTTATGTTCTGCAGTTCTGATATGAAAATTTATATAGAAAAATGAAAAGGAAGTTATCTGGGGCACCATATCAATCAGTCCCTTTTTGCAACAGTGATCAAAAAAGAAACAAGTGTGTTAACATCCAGCTTGTTTTAAGTTTTATAAATATGATAATAAAGCCCATCTCACATCTGAAGATTTAATATGATTAAAACTGATAAGAATGAAGTGAGTTTTTTAATCATGTAAATAGACTTGTACTAAAACGAATGTTTTGAGCCAGTCTCTACAGCTTCATCCTCATTCTTTTTCAAAATAATTATCATGTATTGGATTAGATAAATTAGCAGTTGCCTCATATTGATTTCTTAATAACATACTCAGAAAATAGTGCTGGTATGCTCTAATGGGTTTTGGCTCCTTCAAAGGAATGCTTTTTTTCGCATAGACGCGTTTGATTGTAGGTGCTATTTGCTCTGTATCTAATTAAGATTTGCATCACATATTCACTGATACCCATGCTGAGGGTGTCTCTGTTTTTCTTATAAATAATCAATATCTGTCTGGACATCACGTGATATCTATGTGAACATCTTAAGGTCGGTTTTCCTGGAATTTCTCATCTGCATGTAATTTGCACACAGTCATTATTGGGGTCATTTTGTTTGAACCCTCAGACTGTTTGATTTCACCAAGAAGCACTCTCAGAAAGAAACCTAATTAGATAAAAAAATGAGCTGCTGTGGTCTGATGTGCCTGCACCATTCGCTGGAATCATTTGCTGCCATTATGAGTTTCCATAACAGTACCTGTAATTTGATTTTACTACAGAGGGAGGGGCTTAACTGACCTTTAAAAGAAGCACTTTTTGGTGCATTGTTAAAAAATTCCATAAAAAATATGCTAGCTTGTGTTTGTGTTCATGGTAACACGTTTGTGGTGAAGAAAGCCTCAAGCCTTTCAAAGTGTTATGCTGCACTTGGAGACCACAACTCAACACCACTGTTAGTCAAAAGTAAAATGAGTAAAGTAGCCCTTATAGTCATGTGTAACACACCACAGCCCAACACACAGTGTGCGCAATGTGGGACGGTACCTTGCTCAAGTGTATCTCAGTGGTGCCATTGGTGGTTCTGGGATCTGAACCCAAGGCCTTCTGATCAAAGGGCAACTCCCCTTTGAAACAGGTTAACCCCTGTCCAAGGTAAGTGTTTCTGTTCCTGAGGACCATCTGCCCCACACAGCTTTAGATATAACCCACACCAGCTCAGCTGATACAGCTCATGAAGAGACTGACAGTCTATATGATCCAAAATCCAGATGAGTGTCAAAGGCCTGCCTAAATGAGTCTAGAAGCATAATGAACGCAGATACGGTTAGATCAGTGTACATGATACAGTTTAACATTTAACATCTTACTGTGCTCTGTGGCATGTGTAACCAATACTGAACAGGCTTAGTTGACTATTAGTATGATAGGTAAAGCAAAACTAGAGCAGCTGTTCCTCGGGTGATTGAGAATGTCAGTGCAGGACGTGATCAGACTGTGTCAGCAAGAACTGTCTGTCTTCAGTTACATACAGAGGGATACTGTAGTAGGGCAGTGCTTAAAACCTTCTTTAAAAAAGTCCATCTGAGAGGTCAGGCACATGGAAAAATGCCAAATGGCCAGACGAGTGATCCGTCACCAAATTCTCCATAAGTTCTCGAGTGCATGTGTGGCACATACCAAGAAAACTATATGGATCTGGTCACTTAACCCCAGCATTGAAGGGGTCTTGTTGTTCTGTTATGCTGTGGGGGCATTTTGCTAGTATAGTCCACCTATCACTTTCAAGGAAATGGTCATTACAAAATCAATACAAAAGTATGGATCAGCTTTACCCTTTGGTGAAACCTTACTATCCTGATAGCAAAAGGTCTCTTCTAGGATGACAGTGCCCTCCTCATTGTGGCAGGAGGGGTCACTGAATGGTTTCTGGTAAAATGATGCAAAGAATGGTACTCTATCCGTCCAGTACAAGTTCTACATACTTGCAGAATCTAGGTTGGTATAACTGTTCTGCATTTACATTTGCTGCATTTGTCAGACACCCTTATCTAGAGCGATGGACATCTATGCCATAGTCCACAAGGAAACATGACCCTCATACTGGAAAGCCTAGACGTAAAATTTAAAGCTGCTAGAAGACTAAAATTCTACTAGAGTTTAAGAGATGAAGTTAGTACTCCACTAGGGTCCCATCATGGTCCTTGTATTTTGGTGGCTTGTGGAGTACCAACACCTTACTAAGATGCTTTATTTTGATTTTTCCTTTAATTTGTCACTGTCATGCACAAATCCCTGACAGCTCTGCTCAGGACTTGTTTTTCTTTGTCTGATTATTTGCAGACATAAAAATCTTACCAGCATTTTCGTGGTCTGAACATGGGCTTGTAGATTTGATTGAAAGGTACTATGTTTGCATGCTTCTCCTGTGTCTGCATGGGTTTCCACCGAGTGCGTTGGTTTCCTTCCAAAGTCCACAGACATGTAAAGTGAACAGGACATGCTAAATTGCTCCTAGGTGTGAGTGTGTGACTGTGTCTGCCCTGTGATGGACTGGCGATCTGTCCAGGGTGTTTCTCTGCCTTTTGACTTATAAATGCTGGGATAGACTCAAACAGCCCCCTGCGAGAGCGGTTAAGGATAAACACTTCATACAATGGATAGACTGTATAACCAGGTACCAGTGTACGGTACTGTATTTTTTCTGATCCCTTTGTCCTACAAAAACAGGGTGCGGGTGATTCTTGGTGTCATTGCAGGATAACCCTTTGATCGTGTTTGTGCATAGGGAGGTGTTTGTGCATGTGTTTGCAGCATTTTACTTGTGTGCTGTGCCATTAGTATGTTGTTAATATAATAATGATGTCATTATCCTCTTAATCAAACTAGCATTAATTTCACAATGTCCACTTTTATTTGTATGTGTTTGTGTGTGTGCGTCTGTGTGTATTATGTTTTTATGTGTGTATTCATGTGCGTATATATGTGCATCTTGGAGGGGAGGATACTGTGAGTGTGACATTTCACCTCTGAACCATCTGTGACCATATGGTCATAACCCGTATGAGTGCAGAGAGTGGCTGCATTGTGTGCTGCAAGATGTTTGCATGTCTGGCAATGTTTTATTCTAAAAGCTCTTAACTAACTGCTTCATATGAGGACAAAGGCTCTGTGTGTCAATTTAGCACACATTTGTTCACTGTTCATCACTTCTTTATATCTCAATCTCTTTCTCCCACCCTCACTGTGTGTGTGTGTGTGTGTGTGTGTGTGTGTGTGTTTAATTGCCCACATGTGACCAGGGTGATGGATAATGTGTGGTCATTTGGCAGATTCTCCTAAAGAAAGATTCTCCTGTATACAGTACTTAGGCAGATATTGTTTAAAACATTTATTTCAGCTTAAAACTCTGTATTTGCTTGTAAAAAAGCATGTAACATGAATGACATTTTAGAAAATATATGTCTGATATATTTTGCGAGGTGGTTAGAATGACAAATTTTGTTCCAGATTTTTCTTTGACACCTTCTGTTGCACAGAATCGTTACAGACATTCCACAACCAGCATGACCTGATTTTAATTTATAAAGTGTTGAATAATCAAAGCAAGCATGGGTTCATAATTACAATTACATTAATAATTGGCTGCCATGAGGAAGCGATTAAGTAAGTAAACTGACTTACATAAACTGCATTAACCATATTTGTATTTCTTCAAATGTTGTTTTTATGAAAAATTTAAAATGCTTGTTTTCCAGACAAATAGCTGCATCTCAGGTGCCTGAAAGCATTTGCACAGTACTGTATATGTAGTATTTCACTATATATAGCACCAGTTTTACAGAGGTACCCATCAAGGATGGTAATACAAACCTGTGTGCTTATATTTCTGTGTGTAAGTGGGCAGCTCTTGTTTTGCTGCAGCTCATTGGTTGCCATGCAGAATACAGGCACCATGACCCACATTTTAAAAAAATGTCACAGTTAGACATGGATCATGAATGTTAGATCAACAAGAATAAAGACGCACTGAATACCTTCACTGATAAACACTGAAAATCCTGGAAAGTCATATTTGAGGCTTTGAGCCATCTGTGCTGCCCTGTTTTTCTCATCGTGTGTGTCTTTTGCCCTTCATTGCCTTTTGTTGTTTTAATAATTTTGATTTCTGCCTGAAGACTCAATGCCTTTCAATTTGCATACCTCTGTTGACATGTTTTATTGATTTTGTATGTGGAAATATGGCACACTCTCTAGCAACTTTTTGAGCACAGCTTTTATGTATCTGTAGAATTTAACACGTTAGGGAAAACCATGAACATAAATGTGGAAAAACTTTTGGGCCACATCTGTTGTTTTATTTTTTTCCCCAGAATGCAAACAAGCAAATAAACAGTAATTGTATATTGAAATGTGTGTTTTCTGTAGAAGTATACCTACTTACATTTAACAAAACATGTCATTTGATCAGGGGTATGCAAACTTTTGCACTTAGCTGTATATGTAATGGTGACCTAACTGTGATTTTAGTTGATTTTGACTGTCGCTAACAAGCCATTTATCCATCAAAAGTCAAATTGGTCTGAATTTTAATTTGAACATGATTAAGGGAAAAATAGAGATGCTAGATGTGTGTTTTAAATTCGTCTCCATAGAGATTCTGATGGCATTTTCTGAAAACTAGTCATGCACTATTTTAAGCTTTACACCATTCACTCCTTGACGTACAGTCTCCTGCTCTCACTAATTGGCTCTCCTCTTCTCACTCCCCCTCTCTGTCTCTCTACCGGTCAGTGTGTGTGTGTGTGTGTGTGTGTGTGTGTGTGTGTGTGTTTCTCTCTCCTGACTGGCACTGCAGGCTGTTTAGAGTGTGAAATGTGTTCTGATCCAGCAGGCTTGCCTGGCCGAGCACAACAATTACCTGTGTGCACAGCGCGCAGAAACAAGTGGCTCCTATTAACCCTAGTGGACTTTAGCCAGCCGTTCATTTCCCCGGCTCCATTTGCCGGAGATTGAGCGGTAATTCCCCCTCTTAAACCCCAGCCCCTGACAGTTGTGTGTTCAGGAACGACTGAGAGCTCTTTTGTCTTTGACTGTGCAATCTTTTTAAGTCTGATGTACCACACTGAGGAGATCAAAGATAGTAGAAGAGGGAAGAGAACTTATGTAGCATGAGACCATGTTTCAGTCAGGCAGTTTTCCTTCATGTCTGTGTTAGAATGCGATCAAATCTGGCAAAGCAGAGCTTGACTGTGATTTGCGGGAACAGGAGTTACTTCACCTTTTTCTGAACTGAAGGAGAAATGAAGCAGCTGCTGTTTTTGCTACAGTGAAACGGACCAGGGGTCCAGATGTTCAGCTCACTTATCAGCCTCCTGATACAGGTGTGCGTGTGAGTCTGAGTGCTGGAGGGCAAGAAATCATTTCTCTTTGTTCGTTTACAGCCATTAATTCCATCAAATGATTGTCTGTTCTCTGCACTTTTATAAGTTTGGGCTGTTCCTCTCATTTTGCTACACTTATGTAAAACATATGTAAACAAATAATGAATAAACTCAATTAGAACTTTCTTTACATTCAGTGCTTATGTCAACAGATTGTAGACTTTTTTTCAGATTATGTCAGTGTTAAACAATGACACAAAAAAACAAAAAACATTGTTTTTATCTGCCAAACACAACCGTAGACACAATAACTTTTCATCAAATTCAAATCTATAAACATCTCATGGATGTTTACGAACATACACACAGCACTGATCCTCACTTCTGGCAGAATTTCTCCACTTGTTTCTGTGAGTTATGAGGAAATATAATAAATATTATACAAATATTATTTGACTGGCTGAGAGATGTTCTATGAGTCCCGATAAGTCCAAGTAGTGGCATATAGCTGAATATTTTTTAGCATTACTCCGTCTTACTTGCCTGTAACATACTAATAACAATTGGCCCTAAAAAACATAAGAACAACCACAACAAAATACATTAGCAATTTTTCCAAAAATAACTATAATTAATGATTTCTTTTCCTAATAGCAAGAGATAAAAAGAAGCCTCAACAAAACCAAACCACTCCCATTGTAATCAGCCAAGCCCTCTACAGCAGCTGTAAGTGGCAGAGCTCTGTTCTTGATAGATTGCTCCTTGGTATTTTTAAATTGCATTGTGATCAACATTAAAAACTGCAATGAAGCCTGTGACGGTCGTATGGTGACCGCACATGACTGGTACCCTTTTTGGGCACAAGTCTGTCCCCCCTATGAACTATTATACATACGCACATACACATTTATCAAAAGAAAACCCACAAGACTTATTGAACTTAAGTAGGGGCGCAAACATGGGTGCAAAGAAATGTTTTTAGCATAAAATGGTTACCGTTTCTTGTTGTGTTCTTGTTTGGCAAGTGTCTGTCCGGCAGCAAAAGGGTGCCACAGAGGAACAGAGCAGTATTTATTTGATCCATTCCTGTTATGGCCATGGGGGGGAGTCGTGATGGCCTTAATCAAACCATCTCTGTATTATGTCTTTTCATGTGACTTTGGAATGTAATATTTTGTGGATTGTTCAGTAAATGTGCTGTTTGTGTATTTAATAACATTATGCTTTTGTTTCAGTCTGTTGTGTTGGTTATGTGTTAATTGATTGTTATATGTTCCCCTCTGTTTTTGTAAATGGCACATTTTTAGTCTTCGGGGGAGAGAGTCTTGTAGCCTTCTCTTTTAAGCATGGATTTTGTATTTGGACACTTTTTGCTTGGTTATTAGTTTCAAGTCTGATTAAATTTCACAGATTTTATTCTCACTCTGACTTTTTTTGGCCAAACCCATTCATTTGTAAGTGCCTGTTCGGTTACCTTCACAAAGCCCACTGAATTATGTCTGAACACAGTTAAACTTGCCAAAAGTGGATGAGTAGAAACTAATCTATTAGGATGTGACTCTTCCACTAACAATTATAAGAACATTCGTGTTTCCACTTCAGTTCTTGAGTTTGATACTAATATTGCATTTAAATATGTCACACAAATGTGAAATACATAGCTGGTTCTGTGAACCCATTACCATTCTGCAGTTCATTCAAAATTTGACTTACCATTTCCAGTGAAGTTTTTTAAATGAATGGATTAAAATCATTTATATGCAGCATATAAAAATCATTTATATGCAGCTTGAGCATAATGAAACCTCCTTGTTATTCATTTTAATTACCAGTCATATACAAAAGGAGACATACTATGTAATTTTGTTTTCACTGGTGATAGCTGACTTTTAAGGATGTTAGAAATGCATAATAGTTTATTACTTCACTGATTTTATAGCGTGGTATAAGTTTTACATTTTTTTCACATTGTATGTTTTGAATGTAGACTAGTCAGAATATTTGTGCATTTCTAAACAGGCTCAAGTGGCATTTCTGCCTCACCATAGAGACTTTCTGTTAACAGTGATCCATTTAGAGCTTGAGTCATCTCACTCTGCCAGTAACATGGCTTGTAGTTTGAGAGGTTTCTGAGAATGCTGGTATTGATCCTGTTTGTCCTTGGGCTTGGCGAGTGACATTCTCCCAGAAAGCAACACTCTAAGAGATAATCACAACAATTAGAACCTGATACTGAATATCTGTTTATGTAAAAAACAAAAAAGCTTCTCCACTTATATTCTGCTGCTGCGTTTACAAATACAAAACTACATCAAGGGCAATGACAGTATGTGTCAAGAGTGCGTATGCTTAAAAAAATGCCAGAAAGAGGTCTTGGTGAGGTGCAGCAGTGGCGATAGGACCCAAAAACCTGAAGTGTTTAATGCTTCTTATAGCTCCTTCACAGTAGGATTGAAAGAAGAACTGCAGTTGGTTCCTTTGAGCAGTATTTCCCAACCTAAGTCCTGGAAGGCCACTGGCTTGCACATTTTAGTGTTGATCCAACTGGTCAACTCATTTTGAAGTTTCGAGTAATGAGTTGTTACAGCTGTGTAAAATTAGAGAAAGCACTGAAATGTGCTGGACCAGACTTGGGAAACATTGCCTTAAAGAACCCTTTAATTAATTTTTTTACAGAACAACCATGAAATAAAGTGGCCCCTTATAGTCACATATGAAAACACCACACAGCGTGAAATTTCTTCTCTGCATTTAATTCCTTCACAAGGTGAAACAGTGGGCTGCCACCAACGAGAGGCACCTGGGGAGCAGTGTATGGGGGCGGCACCTTGCTCGAAGGTACCTTACGGGTGATGCTAGCGATGTTGGGATTCGAACATACAACTTTCTAATTGCTGGGGCAAAGCCCTAACTGCTAGGCCACCTGCTGCCCTAAATAAGGGCACTAAATTGAAAATATTAGCACTGTTGAAGTGAGTTGACTTCCACCGGCCTTAGGATGAGATGTCACACCGATTTTGAAAAAACCTTCACTGGACTCATCTGATGTCAACAACTACAGAACGGTATCCCTTCTCTCTTTCCTTTCTAAAGTCTTGGAACGTGCTGTTTATAATCAAATCAACTTGTTTCTCTTTCAAAACAGGCTCCTGGACCCCCACCAGTCCGGGTTTAAGACAGCCCACTCCACCGAAACTGCTCTATTTGCCGTCTCAGAAGAACTTCTTGCAGCAAGATCAGCCAACCTGTCTTCTGCTCTCATCCTCCTTGACCTCTCTGCTGCCTTTGACAC
>JBBJLS010000140.1:20842557-20856071 GCA_037577275.1 Bryconaethiops microstoma | reverse complement strand
GCCTGGTGGATTACTCTTTGCTGGAGGAAAGCGCGCGTGTGTGTGTGTGTGAGAGAGAGAGAGAGAGAGAGAGAGAGAGAGAGAGAGAGTGAAAGAGAGCGCAGAGAGAAAGAGAGAGAGGGGCGAGTAGGGGACAATAGCAGGCTGTTTCTGCTCATTTCTCTCTGGCTGTGTGTGTGTGGAGCTACGTTTTGGACTCATACTGGACCAGACCTGCACTGTGTGGATCTAAGTGGCCGTGCTGAAGCCATGAGGCTGCCGGTCAGTGGGGCTGCAGGACCACGGCCAGCTGCCCAGCTGCTCAGGTCCACTCTGCTGTTGATAGGGCTGTGGAACGTGCAGGCACAGACGCTGACCAACGGCAACAAACCCACCTACATCTGGCAGACAGGTACGGCTTTTCACCTTTTCCTTAGTTGAAGTCCAGCCGGGGTCCCACCTCTGTGTGGTGGGACATATGCATGCTGCTGGGCAAGAGGGATGGCAAACTAACAGATGGGAAGGGGAATGTCGGAGGGTTGATTTAAAGGGCTTTCATAAAACACCACTTATATCCATCTGAGCTGTTATTTCACTTTGCTTTGTTGCTTATTCAAAGAAGTTCTATGGCTAAAACAAAACTAGTATACTCTACTCTGGTGTACATTTTTTTAGGTTGATGACCTTTTTTTTACAGTTACAGTTAGGCTTGACTTTATAGGACCTCACTTTGTTAACCAATTAGTGTGTCTTTTTATTAGAGGTATATGGTGGTGTGGGAGGGATCAGACTAATTGGACATTTCCCGACCTCCTTTGTGCTCAAGTTAACAAAAGTGATATCTATGATGGATTCATATTTGGTATGTGTGGATGTTCTTGGAAGTACCTGAGAAGCCCACCCTACTCCCATGCTTGCTTGTGTTAGCTGATGTACTCTTGAGAAACAAAAGGCTTCTTTCCATTAGAAACTTGATATTGAATGTGTTATCATCATAGTGCACATGGAAATAAGCCTATTAAGAATGAATAATTGAAGAGCTGGACAGAAAGCCTCACATCTCCATGATGCTGAGGGAGATTGTGGTGAGAGTCCCATGTGTTTATATGGGTTACTAAGACAGCAAAAAATTCAAGGGTAAATATAATTCCAAAAGAATTCTCCATGACTTGATGTAAGTTTGGACATTCTTGAGTAACAAAAAGACAGACATATATGTAATATGAAAAATACTGCAGATATTTTTTTTTTCTGAACGTGGACAGATGCAGATGGGAGACAACGCTGTCTGTTTTGGGTGGTGCCTCTCTCTCCCTCTATCCGTCCCTCATCCTTCCACCCTCCCTCTCTCCTCTTTCACTCTTTATGCAGTCGATTTGAGATAACCCCACATGGAGGAGGTGCTGACTTATTCAGGCATGGGACAGGCGATAGGGGGTGGGGTTGGGTGCAAGACTGATTTGGATGCACTGGGGTAGCATGAACTGGGGTGGCTCCTCCAATCAACCTGAGCAATCGATGGGTCATTTGCCTGCTGTCTCAGCGAGGAGTGGGTGGAGAAACTGTAGATCAATGGCCTGGAAGCAATAGGACCACTTGTGTCCAGCATGAAGAGATCAATGCTCAGCTTTATGGTTCTGCAGGACTGAGATGCTGCAGGATCAATGGAGGAATCGCTCTGCTCCATGGCCTGACCCAGATGGGGTTGGATCAATGCAGAGAAAGGTCCATTGTGGTCCTTCTGGATCTGGATTATAGTTGACCAATGAGCTAATCTGAAACATTCCACTGGCTAGAGATTAACTTTAGAGTTTTGTAAGGACAAAACTGTTTCTGTTTTGTTAAAGCAAAAGTTTTGCTGTATGAAATACTGATTTTCATGGATGTTGGCAAAAGTATGGACTACAACAGGAATTAGCAGAATCGACAACACTGCTGTTACTGTTATAATCTATTCCACATACTTGTTATAATGTTACATGGCTTTTATAGATGTCTTACAGTTTTAGAAACCACATAAGCAGGTATATTTGTGATTTAGACATGCAGTTAGCTCAGTGCTAATTGGTAGCCTATATGATTCCATTGCCCGTTAGCTGCATTAGCTAGGTAAACATGTCTGGGTTTTCGACTACATTTGGAATAAGGTAAAAAGGAACTGTTTGGAACACTATCGCTTTAATTCAATTGTGACAACCATTTTCAATCATTAAACCTGTTCTAAAACAATAATTTTTAGTTAAGTTTTAGTTCTTCTGCTCGTTCAAGGGTTTTTCATTCATTAGTATGATGTGAGATGCCCAGGAGTCATCATTATTTCTCCAAGCAGTTGTTTTCATTGTTAAATACAGTGGCTAGGGAAGCCAAAGCACTGTGCCATGAAAATACTCTGTCACACACTCTCTCTCTTTCTATCTCTCCCACCATTTCTCTCAGCTCTTTAGAGTAGTTCATCCCAGTGCAAGAGATTAAGCAGACAGAGAAGGGGCAAGCAGATTGGCTGGAGCAAGTTAACCTACATACAACGCAACCCTTTTTTTGCTTACACACGTAAACACACATGTACAGAAATACACACACACTTGCACGGTGTGGAGGTGCTAGATCATGTTTACACAGTGCTAAACAGGGCAGTATCTTCCTCAGCACTTTGGTCAGAATTAACCTGTCCATGCTCTTTTCTCAAAAATCATCTCAACTTAGAGTACTGTAGTCATTTTAAATGGCTGGTTACACTGGACAGATGAGGTTTAGTATTTTCACACTCACCTACTCTCTCATGTTTAGCAGGCTGAAGATTCTCCACTGTAGGTAATCAAATAGTTTTTGAAGCTTCAAAAATGTTTTTGTTATTTTTATAAGGACTGTTATTTGTCCTTATTCATTGCATAATTCAGATAGTGATTGCCTATTGGTACAGTCTATGTCAGTGTCACATCATATAATCTGTGACAGAAATGGTTACAATTTCTGACATTTTAACAATTTCACTGAAACTTAAACATTAATTCTTAACTCCTTATGAAATCTTCCTTTCAACTTCAGTGCATCTCAGAACATATCAGGTATAAACCATGTCAGAGGACAAATACTTGCAAGGTATGTGAGGTTTGCCTATGGGGACTCATTTGGGACCAAATCAGGTTTTTGATTAAGGCACAATACATTTTGTGCCTGTGACAAATAAGCATGCCTGTACGCTGCAGCCTGCGGTCTATTGCTGTGCTGAAAAGAGATATGAGTGGCTGGGGGAGAATTCCCATGTTTGGCTTTGGAGGTGGCTTGCTCTATTTGTTTGATGAGAAAAAGGAGCATAAACTTGCACACTGCTCCATCTCTGAGCAGCACTTCTAATGATTTGAGTTGAGTCTACTTATTTTCATATACATAGTGTAAGAGTTCAAGAAGTCTGAGAGGCATAAGGAGTAAAATAAAGTCCTTCATTTATGCATTTACTCCACGTACTTGTAGAGGTTAACTCAAACCTTGGGAATTTATTATTCAGTAAAAACACACTTTTTATTAATTATAAAGAAATGGATCACTGTATGACATGTTTTATCTATAACAATACCACACAGCCAACAGTAGTCATTGTCATGTAGAAGCCTGAATTTGATGTTTTTTGTCCATTCTTTTAGATAACTGTTCTCCATATAGTGTCAGAAACAACGTATTAAGGTTTGAGATTACTGTTGATGATGATTTAGACATACAGTTTGCATGATGCTTATCGGTGGTATATAAGCCTCAATTACTTACAGTATTCCCTAAACTTTCTCATAGCGCCATTGCAAAACTAAAGCAAACTGGTAACTGTCTGGATACATTTTTAGTTGAGTTTTTACTCAAGAAGAATCCTCATGTTTGACTTAAGACTCATTCAGTCATTCACAGTCAGAAGCAATAAAATAGCTTCACATTACTTGGTAGTACACATTAATAACTGTTGTGTGAAATACAAATGTAACATATTCTATCGACTAATATCATCAGTGTGCTGATTGTCAATTTATAATTTACAATGTATAATTTTTAACACTGTTTTAAAATTCCAGCTGCCATTTATTTTGTGTCCAATTTTAGGATGAATAGAATTTACTTCTAGCAAAATCTTATCATTAACATACATTAATCTTTTTGCTTCCATTGCAAAGTTACCATTTAGGACGTAAAAGTGTTTTTTTTTTTGATGATGGTAATGATTTACCTTCTTTTAAGGATTTTGGGCCACCGTAATGCTCACATAATGCTCACACACACGTTAACTCATGCTCATGACACACTGATCTTAATCATCAGGGCTGGACCCTCTCTTTAGGCCTTCATTATGTTCGGTGATGAGTTCAGTGACGCCCTTCCCCTGTGTTCCCTACCCATCCTGCCCTTTATTTCCTGCTTACGGTTCTATTGTCCACTGATGCTCAGATAGGACACTCTCTTCTTTCCTGTCTTCTCTTCCTCTCTCATCCCTTGCTCCTCCCTTTAACCTCCTCCACCCTTTCTTTTCAGACTTTTTTGTCAGTCTGACCTTTTACTCTTCAGTTTGAAGGGTCTCAGGAGGTCACGTGAAGGGTGTAGAAGCAGGTGGGGGATAGTGTCAGCGCTAGCGGGCCGTGGATCGATCACTTAATTCAAACATTTCCACTTGGCCAAGCTTCAGTGGCACCTTGGACAGCAGGCACTAAACAACAAATGCCACTCTGCGTTGCTGCGAGGCCATGAGGAAGCTAGACACAGATTGCAGTCTGTAAAAAAAACAGGCTGGATTTGAGAAAAATGAGAGAGGAACATATGGATGAACTCAAAGCACAGCTGAGCTTTTTCTATGGGGTAATTACGCCCAGCCTCCAGGTTGGATTGTGAGGTTGAGGGAGAGAGAGAGAGATAGAGAGAGAGAGAGAGAGACATATACAGACACACAAGCTTAATGGAGAAGGATGAAATGAGTTGAGTTTTCCTCTGGATTCATCATGTGCCAAATTGGCACAGATAGTTTAGATGTTTCACTCTGCAGCTGTTCCCCTGTAGCATTCACTAAAGGTGGAAACACCTCACACAAGTGCCTCTCAGTGATTTCTCAGTTCTTTTTTCACTTTTTTATGCTCTGTCTGACTATATATTTTAATATATCCCTTTTCATCTGTCTTTCTCTCTCTGTTTATCTCTCTCATTCTCTGTTTGCCTCTCACATTCTACGCTTGCTTTTTCTTCTGTCTTCCTCTTTTATTTTAATTCTTTCTTTTCTTCTGTGCGTATCACTCTTCCTCACATCTTTCTGTCTCAGTCTTTTTCTATCTGTTTCTCTGTCTCACTCTTATTCCTACTTATTCCTACTTAGTGTCTCCTTTCTGCTCCTCCCTCCAACGAACACTACCCATCTGCTCTCTCTCACCCTCACATCTGCATCAGCTTACTCTATTCTTCTCGTTCTGAAGAGTGAGGGAACATTCCCGATTGGTATTCCGGATTGCCAAAAGGATGACAAAGGATGAACTGACGGTGTGATTTGTTACGCTGGCCCTCTTGTTCCCATTGCCTCATTAGGTTGCTAAGAGTGAACTCTTATTGTAGTATTGAAGCGCGCGCACATGTGTGTGTGTGTGTGTGTGTGTGTGTGTGTTTGTGTTTATGTATCTTGTGCTTTAGATTCAGGTATGTGTGCCTGGTTTCTCTTATTCTCCATAACACAGCTGCTGTATGACTGTTTGTCCAGACACAATGTTCTATTAGCTTACCCTTTTGTCTCAAGGCAGAATTTCACAGAGAAATACTTTAACAGTCTGAAAATTTGAAAATCTAAGCAGTACACATTAGTGAAAACAATAGTTTTTTTGTGCAATCTTACATACATCTTTATTGTTATTGATTGATTTTAGTAGATGCATTGCTTGTTGCTGTAGCAGAATCATAATGAAAATGATGCAGTTATGAATTTATAGTCAAGTCACAGAAATATGTTTCAGTGTTTTCTCACATTGTGATTGTTTTATTTCTGTGCCATCACCCCAGAATACTTTCAACTGTCAATTCTTAGATATACAAATTAAAACTTAGTACAGACTTTTTAGTAGGCTATGGAAAGGTGTAAACTTCAGATACATGCTACATGAAAAAAATCTCACTTTTTTCAGTATTTTTTTATTTTTATTCAGTAAACCCTATTAATATCAGAAGATGCTAATGAGTCAGCAAAAACATTTGAAAGTATTGCTTAAAACATTTTACTCAAATCGATTGCAAAATGCACATAAAGTTGGTCCAAGCTTAGCTACAGATATTCTGTTGACACTCAGATGTCGGGGATACCTTGAACCTAGTGGTATTGTAATAAGTGTGTGACGTGTGAGGAAATTAACCTCACAGTTGACCCCTGAGTGCTGTGTCTAACTCTTGTCAGATTGGTGGGAACTTGGTGCACTGACCCAATGACACCAGTAACCAGATTAGTGTGCAGAAAGTCTGCCAACGCCCCTGATCCTCCCCCTGACACCCCCTTCCTTTTCCTCTTGCTCACGTTCCTGCAGTAGGCTTAGCTGCTCAGAAACGTGCGGGGGGATTTCACTAATCGCTCTAAACTGCTTTAAACCAACACCTGAAACATTCAGTCCCACTTCCTCCCAAAGGGAGCCCATGCCACAGCCCTCACAAGCAGGCCTAAAGACAAGTGGGCACACTAACAATGGGCAATGACTGAACACATAGTGCACAAGCAAACACCAGACACACACTTTCTGCTTATTTGAAGAACGTGTCGATGGTGTACTGTATCTCTCTCTCTCTATCTCATGCTCTCTCATCCTATCTCTCTGTCACACACACACTTTCCACACACTGCTTGTCTCAAAGGGCTGAGAGGTACAGTGCAGTGCCATGCTTTATTGGATCTTGCGATGTATGAAGAGATATAAATAGCAGGTAGGCTGCAGCATGCAGCAGCTGAGCTCTGCTGCCAAATCTTCTCCACAGCTGCTAATGGGAGAGAGTAGAGTAGAGGAGCTGCCAGAATGAAGCAAACAAGAAATCGGTGTGAAAAGATGAATTTTTTTGAGAGCTGCTTATTTATTTATTTCTCTATTTATTTATTTATCTATTTATTTATGTTTTAGCACTCTTGTCACCTTATGTATTGCTCTGTTTATTATATTGGATGTACACCTTCTGATTTATTAGGGTTTTTTTTGTGTGTATGCATGTTATTTATTTCTTTCTGTTATTTATTTCTTACATTTATTTGGGACTGTATCATGTAAAAAACATATTGTTCACAATGGTCCACTTACAATTTGCAAGCCAGTATAAAGTGAATAACACTCTGCAGCTGTGAAATGCATCTGTAAACTGCATCGACAGAATTAAAAAAGCTCTTTGTTTAGTGCACAGTACTTTGATGTACATACTTACTGTATGCACCACACATGTTTCAAATGTATATGATTATCAGAGTTTTCTTTGCTACATTATAGAAACGCCCATCTGTAATAAAGGGAGAGTTATAAAGCTAATAATTATAAAGCTAATAGTACAAGTACATTAAATATAAAAGGAAACTGCAAACTCAGACTCAGTGTGCTTAATTGAATAACCAATCCTGCAATCTCAGTGGACTATATCTGGCCACTCATTACAACACCTATGGTACCTGCTTATATTCTAATGTCCGGCGTTACTCTGCACCAGTGGAAGAAGTGTTGAGCAGATCATCTGCATGGAGAGATGAAATGAGGTGTATGCAGGAATCCCCCTGCTTGCTTAATCACTGTCTGGATAATTAGCTAACAGTGATCCGCCACCTTTCTTCTTAGCCCCTGACACTATGATTCAAGCAGCTAGACCTGGAGTAGTGTTGGAACTATCCGAGGTGTCAGAAAAGATTATCCTTTGCCCGGCCATATGTGTGTTTGTGTCCTGTCAGCTAACACCTTGTTAAAGTGTTTTCAAAGACAATTACTCTTTACTTTGTTCAACAGTGTAGAGTACTCCTTGCACTGTGTGTGCGTCCATATTATAGCCAGAACACGTGTATGTACAGGTAACACTTATGCTCGTTAAGCCTAGGGTTTGAAAGATGTAGTGAAAGAACTGACTCTTCAATAAGCACGAGACAAAACAGAAACTTCAGTGATGAAGAGAGAGTGGGCTTAACAAGTAACTTTTTCTATTCTACATTCTACATGCACTGGGTTGTGTCTCCATTTCTATGAGTTTCTATAACAGTGTTATTCAAATGGTAAACATTCTTTCAACATGTTTTTGAGGTGTCTGACCCTGTCAACTGTGTCGCCTGCCATTGTTAAAGGAAGTCTGTTAACACTCGGTTTTAGAAGCCAGAGGAAAATTTACACAAAACAGGATGCAGCTGCTCAAATTTCAGCAAATCCAGTATTTTTTTGTTTGGCCTTCCCTCCAATAATTATATACATGAGAAAGAGAAACTTTTTTGTTTACCATGCACATAGTCTGTAAGATGTGTGTTTAGACTTGTGCACCTGTCTCATACATAATGGGCAGAATAGGTTCTGAATAGTGCCTACAGTTCAGTACATCAGACCCTGTATTTATGCAATAGGTATAGCCTTAGCTGTTCAGTAAGATCTGCAATATGCAGCGAAGAAAGACTATTAAAATTGTATTTTTAATAGAATAGAATGGCAAATGATAAAAGACATTAAAATTTTGACTGTACTACGTTACATCAATGTGTACGAGGAGCAAGCAGAAGGATGCAGGTTATCAATGTGAAGACAAGTGTGAGGACTTTTCTGTATTCTTTTTTGGACTTATAAAGCAGCGCATCGACACTTCCCCCAACCAACAGCACACAGATGTAAACAGTACCACCGTGAATTCTCATCTTTACCACACAGCAATGGCATTTACGTCAGCCGTACAAATACCAGAATCATCATCTGTTGGAGATCAATGGGATCTTTACTCAGGATTAGCCACACCAGTTCATGGAACACATTGAGTAGGAGGTAATCTCTCATGAGGGTCTCAAGAAGGGACCTTAAAAGTCTGATGCATCCGTTTGATCCTTAAATTATATAGAGTGAAATGAATTACCTTGATTTTGAGAAACTACTTAAATGTGATGACATAATTGTGTTTTTATTATGAAGGCAAAAATGTCAAACCAGACTGTTCTGCAAAACCAGACAGAATTTTTTCAGCTGAATTGCATCATTCTTTTTCTTTATCGCAGGCAATAAGTGTGACTTACAAAGAATCATTTTATTTCACCTACCAACTTTGAACTTTATCATTTTCACAGAATAAAATACGTGTGTTTAACTGTTTTTTTTTTTTTTTATCAGTGTCATTTGTCATGGCCTGGTCTGCTGGGTGTTTTCTAAGTGAGCTATGTTAGTCAATTTATCACACTTACGATGAGTGGTCAGCCATAGTTACCGATAAACCAGCTCTCCAGTCAACCTTCACCTTCCCACACTGCACAATCCCACTGCCATCTCTTCACCAAACATCACATTTACCATTTGATTGGGAAGATGTTCATAATCTGTAAAGTAAAATGCTACATGTGGGTTGAACATTGTGCATGTTTGCTGGTCAGGCATTTGTGAGCATGCCTGGATTTGTGGACGTGGTACATGAAATGACTGCTTTTCATTATTTTTCTTCTTCATATTCTCAGTGTCTATAGTTGCAGTTATGAGAGCAGAGAGACCTGGCCTTTCAGACAAATGTGGTGTAAAATTGGATAGAAATGTGCATTGTTGATTTTTGATAGCTCATGTCTGAGGATTTTATGGTAATCCAGCAAACCTCTGTTCTTTTGTGCAGCAGCATGCATGCCAAGTTTTTCTGCTCCACACACACACTGTCACTCTCTGCACCAGAGCCATAAGAGAGAGAGAGAGAGAGAGAGAGAGAGAGAGAGAGAGAGAGAGAGAGAGAGAGAGAGGGGAACTGTATTAATTTAAATGGCTTGGCTTTCACTAAGTCCCGTTCATTACTGATATGGGGATGCTGCATGGATTATAGATTAGAGTTTATTCATACAACTTTATTTAGGAAGCCATAAGAGGATTGCAAGGTCGTAACCTGTGTATTCTCTATTGTATGGAAGTGGTAGTGTTAACAGTGGTTTGCTTATAGTCATGTCGGGTAGGCTGTGGACACACTTGCAAGAAGCAGATGGTATTTACAGTTTTAATGAGAAATATCACACTTCCAAAACAAGGCTTCTGGAGTCAAACACAAAGTTTCAAGGAGTCAAACACAAAGTTTCAGCGGACTGTCACGCTGAGTCAAACACAAAAACAAACAGGGAGACTCTGTTGCCGAATCCTTTTTCTCCATTCTCCGCGGAACTCTCTGACTCGCTGCAGTCACACCTGTAACAGAACGACAGGGAAAAGGAAGAGAGGCAACCCGTGTGTCCCTGGTTTCCCACACTTCAACGGCTGGGACACAGACTAACTCTCTCTCACTGCCACTGAGAGAGGGAGCAGCACTTAAAATCCCCAGTCCTTCTATTTCCCTCTCTTTCTTTGAACCACCACCAGGCGCACGACAGCAGTAATACTGTTTCTTTCACAAGGCTTGTTGACAACAGCATCCACAGTATGGACTGGGTGACCACACAATGATTCCGAGGCACGGCTGGCTATTTAAACCCATACTCTCACACACTAGCCAGTCACACGACTAAGACAATTAACTCACAAACCCATGTAACTCAAAACCAAACACAAGACAGGTGGATGTGTCGTTAGGTGCCTAGCAACCCAGCAACCCAGCAACTGAGTTAATGAAACCCCAGTACCCACACCTGGGTTGACTAGACACCCAACGACCAGACATACAGCAAACATGATGTCATCACTTCGTGCCCAGAGACATGTGCCCCTAATACTCGGGTGACGGGCTTCATTGTGGGCGTGACTGAGACGGACTAGATGTGACACTTATTCAATTTTTGATGTGACATGCAAAGGCCAGAACTGGTATTACAGATCACACACAACAATCTATAATTTATAAAATGTGTTTAATTGATGTGCAAGAGTTGTGACAGTGGTTTGGATCTATATTACATGTGGGCCAATATAAAATTCTTATGCATATTTCATGTAACCATAAATTGAACATAAATTTCACATTAAATAGTTTTCTTACTCTTTCTTTTTTTTTTACATTTCATCTCTCTCTGTGATGTAACTTGCTTTGTTTTTAGTATGCTTTGGAACAGAGGGCCCAGAGAGAACAGCGACGGTCTGTGTGACGCTGATGCTGAGTGAACATGACCCTCATTCAGATGCATTTCCCTCTTCAGCATTTTGCTCCCACTATTGAGTCAGGGAGTCTTAATCCAACATGGCTTTCCTTCATGGCCAATCTTTTAACCTTGACTCTGACTTGTATAAGTTCCTCATCATTAAAATGCGTCTTCATAACTCTCTTCCCTCTGTCTCATTTATCTCTTCTTCTCCTTTGCTCTATGCTGCGAACACACTCCTTTCCCTTCCGTTTGCTCACCAATCATTCATTTCCTGCACTGGGTGCTCAGCTGGACGCCTATACTATCATCACTCCAGAGATGTTGTCTCTAAGAGCTGTTGATCATGTGCTGATCTGAAATTAGATTGTGGTTGTCATGGTAATACTGTGATGCAAGATATATAGAACAGCAATAGATCGGCCATTGACCGATCAGATTAGAGGCCAAAAAGGGTCAGAGACAAATTTAATTGCCTGACCTTGTGTCTCAAATCAAGTACTTCCGTAATGTGTTACACACTGTTTAAACCAGGAAATGCAGTAAGATGCGATCAACTGTTAAAGGGCTCATATTCCACCTTTCTGTTGTATTTTATTGAATTTTTTTCCTGAGATTAACCTTATGAGGTGTAAGTAATTTCTAGGTGACTTACTGTATATACTAATTTTGTTTATTATTAATAATTTAAGACTAATATGTAAAACAAAATTGTATACATTCTCTTTTTTGTTATATTTAAAAACTGCTTCAAAATAGAAATATATTATTTTGTTATGTGATGTATAGATCCTTTTTTGAAAAGCAGGCCAGACTGAAACTCTCTTTATAACTTCAGTGTAAATGAAGTGCTGTATACTGGATAGGTAGATTTATGTTAATATGTTGTCATATGAAATCCAAACAGGCTGTTTTACTGTTTATTTGCATTTATTTTTGAAACAGTATTTACGTGGTATGTCTGATTTTCCATGAAATGGGACCTCAACTGCCCATAATGAATTAGAAATGCCAAAAATATTCTTTGAAATGTGCATACATTGCTGTGGTACCATATGTAGCAGAAGGCGAGGAGCTATCAGAGGAAGCAACAGTCTGAAATTATATGTCGTATATGAGTTAGACGTCTCTGTTCTTCAGTAGCTGTTGTGGCACCAGCCTGAGGACAAAATTCTTTAATACTGTGATATCAAAATACTAGAATATTGAATCTTATCAGTATTGTGCACCATTTAATAGAATAGAATAGAATGTCTCTAAGAGTGTGTTAAAGGGTCTGTAGACACACACATCAGTAACACAGCCTCTCAGCAGTTGGCTCAGAAGTAAAATGCTCTGTGTTAGCCATTAGTGAGGTCAACCACATGCCTGTCTGTCCCACTGATCCAGCTAGCTGTCCTCTTCTGGAAGTTCACACATGACTAAAATTATACAGTCTGCTTTATTGTTTACAGCGAGTGCTGCTAAATGAAATGTCAGAGTACAACATATCGCTCAAATAGCTGTAATTTGTTAGCCACTTGAATGGCTAATAGCACATAAACATGACAGAAAGAATTGTTTTGCATTTCTGTTTCTTTATTGTGAGCTAAAGGGCAGCGAGGTGTCACCTTGAATTCCTGTTCTGTGTGTGAATGGCCTGCGGTCGTTAAGGCGCAATACCAAGAAAGGCCTGCAAGGAAGGGGGTTGTGTGCGTGTGTGTGTGTGTGTGTGTGTTTTTTGTGTGTTTATTATCAATTTTATTGCATTGATTTTGTCATTTACTGGCCAAACATCGAGACAGGCTGCTGAGATCAGGATTTATGTGATCAGTGATGCATGCACTTTGCTGTGTTCGATAAATGCTACATTGTTTTATGCACATGCTTGTCTGTGTGTGTGTGTGTGTGTGTGTATACATAAGTGGACTAAACACTTTCTTAGACCCCGTTACCACCAGAGGGACCCCAAGATCATAATATTATGACCTTTGCATGCCGAATAATGCACTATACAATATTCAGAGACATTTGACTGTAACTGTGTGTATGTGGGTGTGGGTGTGTGTGTGTGTGGGGTGGAGGGCTTGTGTGTATGTGTACTGGTTTGTTTCTTTTCCAACAGCTAGTGAAAGTATAAGCCTTTGGACAGCAGTTGATATGATAACTGTGATGAGTGTGTGAAATGAGAGGCCAGCTGGGATGCGGAAAGCTGGTCATTTACTGACCATTACACACTGGGGGAGAGAGAGAGAGAGAGAGAGAGAGAGAGAGAGAGAGAGAGAGAGAGAGAGAGAGAGAGAGAGAGAGAGAG
>JBBJLS010000140.1:20815452-20838528 GCA_037577275.1 Bryconaethiops microstoma | reverse complement strand
ACACACACACACACACACACACACACACACACACACACACACACACACACACACACACACACACACACACATATATTGATTGTGGTTTTTGAAAGAGCTTTCTTTTGGGAAGTTTGTGGGAGTTTGATTGCAGTTTGAGTGGCCCTTTCTCTACACCTTTATGAACAGAAAAAGAGAGAAAAAGAAATGTGTTATTTTTACACCCAAGGAGCTGGTGGGACTGAGAAGGAGAAGCAGAAATTGCTCACTAAACACTCATCATGTATGTGGTTTCTGTATGAGTGTGAGAGTTTGAGTAATGGAATCTGGGGCGCTCTCATTACTGTGGGACACAATAACACTCCCCTCTCCTCGCCTTGAGTTCCCTCTACGCCAGCACCCGCAATTCCGAGTGTCCTTCATCTTAATGGAGCACCATCGACAGCCAGAGAAAAATGAACTTCGCATGCCCACAAATGACACACACACACACACACACACACACTCCATCATGGCCCTCAATGTTGTACAGAATGTCAATTCAGAGAGAAATAAGGGAGAGACCCAATCAGACAAGCAGCAGCTACTGAAAGCCCATTCAAATCAAATGTAATCACGGCGAATGTGGAACAAACTGTGTGGATGCAATTAGCCTGCTGTATCTCTTCATTCTCTCATTTGGTTGTACACTTACAGAAAGAGTCTTCTTTGAAGAGCACACCCTCATTAATACAATGAAATAAGCAATGACGTGAACGAAAGAAGGGAGAAGAGTGAGAGAGAGGAATTTACTCTTGTCACCTTCATAATCTGAATTAAATTGCCGGACAGCAACTGGAACTGCATTACACAACAATAAAGGGGCCAAAACAGAGTCACTTTCGGTGCCCTAAAGAGCCTTTCGGTGAAAGGAAAACACGCTGTTCTCTATCTGCTGCATCTGTAGTGTACAGTCCATTACCACTGACAATAATTTTGATGTTTTCCCAACAGAACACCTGTTGGCTCAAAACACACGTATTATAAAGTGGGAAGGCACTTCTATTACTAGTGTGCTTTGGGTTGACAGATTTTCAGTTACTTGGTACAGAGAAAACACCTAAATTATTGTCCATAACAAATGTAGACAATGAGGATGCTTCATTAAAAGAGCACTTCACGGGAAAGATACTTCAGGGAATCAAAAGTGGTTGTCCTTTGGCAGAACTGTCAAATCGTATCTCCCTAGTGTGGCTGCTGCATCTTTTCACTGAAGCAGGAGCACATATGATTAGTTGTTTGAAGACTGAGAATTATTAAACAAGTGGAGTGAGGTGTGCAGAAACCTGCTCCCACACTGGACTGGACACCCCTATTCTATGGTATGGCACCCAAGAGCGCTTTTTGCTTGTTGACTAATTTGTACTCCATCTCCAATCTTGGTTTTTCCTATTTTTTTCACTGCAGTTAGATATGCAAGTGAGCCCTTTAGAAATAATACAAAACAAATCTAATTTCTGTGCCATGGGTACAACATCAGATGTTCTGCTGATGATTATTGAAAAATTGTGTTACTAAGTTGCATGGCAAAAATAAAGCAGGCTGATCTTTAACCTGAATACAATAATGTCTTTTTAATGCTTTGAATTGCAGTATAAACAAGTGTAATCGGAATATGGTATTTTGTCCAGATTGTGCATCCCTGGGAGAAGTCTTTTAAAGTGCAGATGAGTGTTTGTGTAGGTGGCGATGATTTGTGTATGAAGGGGTCAGAGGCTCTTTTGATCTCTCACCTGCTGCCTGCTTCTCTGAATTCTGCTGATAGTGTCACTCTGAGGCTGATAAGCAGGCCTTCTCCCGTTTGAACGTTTTCTTAACCTTCACTTTCATGCCAATGCTTCTCATACTCCAGCCAGAGAGCTCCCTCTCAAATTCTGTTTGACCCTCACTCACTCTCTCACTCACACTTTCTCTCACTATTGCAATGCTGCTCAGTTCAAAGCAATATTACAGATGTGTGTATGTGTGTCTCTCTCACTTTCTGACCAGTGAATGGAGCACTGTGGCTAAGTATGTGTTTACTGGAAGGACACAGCTGGGTTCATTCTGTGGCCTCTTCCCGTTATTGTCCAGGGCTGGCTCACTTTACTACTCTATTATGAACAGTTTAGAGGCTGCATCCTATTCAGAATTACAGAACATTTCAGCCTATGCTTCCTTGTTCTTTAGCTTCAACAAGAACAAATCAGCAAATTTAAGTTATACAGTTAATGCATAATGCACGCAGCAAGATGATTGAACCTGCCCGTATGTTTGTCTGAAAAGGCTTCCTAAGGATAGAAGCTCCACATTTAGAAAGAAAGGCCATTTATGTAAGGGAGCTGTCATTAGTAACTTTTTATGGCACTTAGTTTCCCTTATTTGTCCGTTGTGTACCAGTCTTCTGTTCAGAGTACCCAGGTGGCCTTGCCGAGGAAGGTCAGAGGATGTGCACTTCTTGGAGAGAGCTCGTGTGTGTGTTGTGCTGATATTCCATTTTTTCCCCTCGACCAAAAGAGAGTTTGTTTT
This sequence comes from Bryconaethiops microstoma, assembly GCA_037577275.1. Lineage (NCBI taxonomy): Eukaryota > Metazoa > Chordata > Actinopteri > Characiformes > Alestidae > Bryconaethiops > Bryconaethiops microstoma. The sequence continues at coordinate 20,836,002 of JBBJLS010000140.1, read as the reverse complement.
TGCCCGTGTAGCTGCTGTCAAAGATGATGTAGTGTTAGTGTAGGAAAAATACTGTCTCTAATGCAGCAATACAGCAAATGCTGCTTGCTGAACCGATGCCTGAAGTACTGCAAGTGTTGATCATTTGTAATGGATACAGTGTTTATGTAGCTGTTTGCCAAAGACTGTATTTCATAGAGAAATACAGGAAATCTGCAAATCCTGATTGGTGTAAACACAGTCTATGCAAGGCTTGATAGACAGTATAGGCAATATATAATACAACATAGCCTAACCAAATGGCCTTTGTTTCCAAATATGGAGTTGTAGTCTTGCAAAACCGACCAAGTAGCCTAAATCATTAGCCTGTTGGTATGCATTGGCAGTGACCACAGTGAGCTAGAGTTCAGAAATGAAAGCAGCTTGAGCTGAATGAAATTGCCAAAAGCATTATTCAACAGGACGACGGTGGTATTTGTGTTGATTTCCCAGCGTCTGGTCACCACTTTTATTGTTAATCAGTCATTCCGCGGATGCTCCGTGCACAAGGGAGCAATATGTGCCACGGTTGTCTCAATAGAGGCCATTGAAGCTTGAAACCTCTCATTTTGCTTGGTTAAGAGCTACTGAGAATGCGGAGCATGTTTAATTCCTAATGCATGTCAAAAGCGTACAGTGAAGGGCGGTTTAATAATTGTCCAGGGAGAGATTCTGAGGGGCGATATTAGGTAGGAAAATACACTGTGGTCCTACACAAATAACACTTTCACACTTCTGTCAGTGCCACAGAAGGGGGCGAACAATATAAAGGCCCTCTGCCATTTACAGTGGAGAGAGAGATGGAGTGAGGGGGAGGGCAGCAAAGAGACAAGAGAGAAAAAGAGAGAGAGGGAGAGAGAGATACAGAGAGAGATATGGATCGAGGGTGAGAGCAGGGGAGACCCATAGAGAAGAGAGTGAGAGAAAGAGAGAGCAAGATATAGGGATGTAGTAAGACGAGAGCTGTGGAGAGAGGGAGTGAGAGAAACAATAAAAACGAGAGGAAAGAGAGCTACTTAATTCATCTCAGGCTGAAATTGAAGATAGCAGCCCTCGTTCCACCTCAGCCCCCTCTGTGACCAGCAGTCTCTGAGGAGCACTTATTGCATTGTGGGTAATTTCAGTTCAACAGGACAATTAGATTTCTCCCTGTAAACATTTTAAAAAAACCTGGCTGTGGTTTGAGGTTTAGCAAATAAAAGCCTACTACTGAAAGGATTTGTTTCATGTCCATTTTTATGAAAAAAGGTCACTCATGAGGTTCTATAGAATAATGCCATAGAAGAACCACAAAACAACATTTCTGTTGAGGGTTATATGAAGAACCAGTTTTGTTAATTTTAGTATAAATAAGCCTTGTAAATTGTAAACTATCACATAATCCTAAAGTCCTATATGAGTTAATGTCCTAGACTAGAGTCGATGCTACATATAAAAAGATACCAAATATGCAGCTGAGACTGTGTTGTTTATTCAGAGTGTCAGATAATTTTATTTTTATTTCTTTTATTTCCAGTCATGTGTCTCTAAGACTTTAATTGCTCCATCAACCATGTTTGGATATGTTTTGATTACAGTCCTGAATTCCATTGCATTGCTCTGTTCTCCACAGCAGTAATGGACTGAGTCTCTGGAGTAATTGAGGCTTGTGTTCTGGGAGTCCCACACAGTGGTGAGGCGACCACAAGTAGAATTTAATTATCACCCAGTTAACACTTTCTTAACATATTCACACGTAGAGTGGTGTTACTGAGCTTTTGGTGGTTTTAGAACCTAATTGAAAAGGAAATTTCTTTACTAGTTTTATTCCTGCTTCTATTAGTGAAGGAAAGCAGAAATAACAATTATGCCAACAGATGATTACAGACAATGTCACTCAGTTCCCTTCCAATCATGGTAGTTCGCTTATTGCTCAACAGAAAACAGATTTTTAAAAACATCAACTTTGTCTATGGTGAGATTATAACTAAAGGGCCCACAGGACAGAAAATGCTATATTCCCTTTCTTGGAAGAAAATACTTTGTAGTATGTAGTATGTTAAAGTCTAAATATGAACTGTTTTCTCCAACCAGTCCATTTTTTCATTTAACCTTTTTCAAAAACTGCCAAGTTTGAATTAATTGTTTTGTGGTTTCATAAAAACAAGACATTGATGTATATCCGTATATTCAGCTTACATCAGCTTAGCCCACCCATTCACAACGCACAATACAGGGCAACCAAGAGGTTATTTTCATGAACATGCCCTCATTGGCCACTTCACTAAGTACACTGTCCCTGTATCTACACTCAATGTCCATTTTATCAGCTCCGGTTACCATAGAGATGTGCTGTGTAGTTTACAGTTTCAGCCTGTAGTTCATCTGTTTCTCTGCATCATTTGTTAGCCCTCCTTACTCAGTTCATCAATGATCAGGACCCCCAAAGGACCCCCAGTGAGCAGGTATCACTTGGGTGATGGATCATTCTTAACAAAGCAATAACACTGACATGGTAATAATGGAATGTTAGTGTGTGTGTGTGTGTGTGTGTGTGTTGCCCAGAGCGGGTCACACTGCTGGAGTTTTCAAACACATCAGTGTCACTGCTGGACGTCTACTAACCATAAAATGTCTAACCAACAGTGTCCTGTGGCCATAAACTGACCTCTGATGAAGGACTAGAGGATGAATAACACAAAAACATTAGATAAACTATCATCAATAACTTTATTTCTCCAAGAGGGACCAACCGGTTGGATAATGTTTAAAAAAGTGTGCAGTAAATGGACACAGTGTTTATAACCTCCAGCAGCACTGCTGTATGTAATACACTCATACCTCTGCAACACTTACACGGTATTTCTTTGTCAGCGTCACTGCTGTGTTCAGAATGATCCACCACCTATAATACCTGCTCTAATACCTGGTGGTCCTCATTGGTGGTCCTGTGGTCCAGACCATTGATAAATGGGATGAAGAAAGATTAACATTCTAAGGAAAAATGTTTGTTTGGACCATTTTTGTTGACAATTAGTAGCTAAAAGGGTAGGTGTACCTTAAAACATGATTGTGTGTCAAATTTAAAGACACAGTAATAAAAACGGCATGTTTAATTTTAAGGCTTAAAGAGAGGATGAAAATGGTCCTGTAAAAATGAATTGTGTTTTGACAATTATGTAGGCTCCACTGGTAGTGACTCTTGTGTGTGAATTTCTGTTTTTTCCAGAGGCAGGGCTAGGCTTTCCTGAAAGGTCATCTCGATGACTTTCTGCTCCTTGACTTCCTCCCTCCGTCTTGTGGGAATTCTGGGATTTCCCTCTGTTCTATTAGGGTCTGAGTACCATTGCAACCCGAGGGCATGGAAGCTATTCCCCCACCAGCACCTGAAATGATACTTTGATATTAAATATTTATGCTGGTTATTTGTGGCTGCTAGTTATTTTGTGATGGCCTCAAAGACTATTGTGAATTCTCTTTTTCTTCGGCATTTGCAGCACACATATTTGTCATTACATTCAGATAAAAGGAACTCAGGCAGGCAAGCAGAAAGAAATATGTTGTTGCAGACACTGTTGTGCCTGAGTGTAGCGATAATAGAATGTCATGTTCTCAGCTGTGATTGGAGATAATGCAGTCAGATGGAAAGTAACAGTCGGCTCGTCATGGCTGCCGCACTTTACACCATTGCTATTCAAAGATATTCTTGATAAGAAATGTTGCGATATTGATCTTTGCCGTCTGCAGCCCTGATGGGGAGAAGAGAGCAGTAGGCTTATATTGGCAGAATATAAAAAGGTTGCTGCAGCTGCACTTCTTTATTCAATGGTGTTGTAAAATACAGTTTTAGGTTCAGTCAGTGGTAATTCTATAGATCATTTTGCAGTTTCTCTCTATGTACAGAAGAAATTCTCAATCTTTGCTAAAAAACATCGAAAGAGTAAAAACACAATTGAATCTGACAGCTACGCTGTTAAAAATAAATGTGAGAAAACGTACAAACATGTGCACCGTCTTGGGGCTCGATGAGGACAGTTTAAGAACCCCTGCTTTACAAAACCAAAGTGGCTATGATTCAGAAGTTTTAAAGAGCCCTTTGTAACACCTTTTTAAAAAAGTGGTGGTAAGTAATTAAAGACTGCAGAGTATTATGCTAACTGTATTTGAAGCATACCTTTTCGCAGCTATTAATTGGATAGTCCATATACCACCGAGTCAAGATGGAAACATTCGGTAAGAGAGCTTTATGCTGCTTGTTCGTGCTGATATGGGTTATTAGAGAACAAATGGCATATCTTTGGCTTGAAGAGTAACAGACTTCACACCAAAAAAAGGAATGGAAATGCAGAAAAATTAAAGTAGGTCATCAGTGAAGGAAGTGTGAGCGCAAATCTGCTAACAGCCTCCCTCTTTAATCCATGCCAGCACAAGGCCTTCTGCCCTCACTTAGAAAAACAGATAAAAAGCTCCCTTATACTGCTCTAGGGTTATTGCTTCACTGCAGCATTGTCTGCTGAGGAAATTATCATTTTAGAAACACTGTATGACATTAAACAGTAATCCATAAACCTTCATTTGACTTTTGATTTTACCAATTTATTTCAGCTCATTGTCCTATTCAGCTCATGCAGCTTATTAGCACAGCCAAAGAACCTACAATCACACACTTTTTTCTTTTCTTATCCACACCCGTTTTTTTGCCTTTCATACTGCCAGCAGCCACAACCAGCTACGCTGCAAGAGCTCTGCAACCTGCTAACACAGCAGCATCATTAAGCCTGCTGCTACTGTGCCTATGAATATTTCAATAAAGGCCTATGCTAATTTCCTCTATTAATATACAATAGTCGGTGGCACACAGCATTTGAAGATTTTCATAAGCCATGCATATGAGGAGTAATGAACCTGGCAGGGAATCAATCAAAAGATTTTTTTTAGATAGAAGCGGATATGCAATATCTAAAGCAGTAGGGTGCACAAACAGCAGAACAGACTAAAAAACAAGCAGATAGAGTGGGTGAAAGCAGTATAGCCTCGTTTAGGATTTGATCAGGCAGTGTTCAAACTGATCAAGTACTGCATTTAACACACTTGCTCCATTACAGACATGGGGGGGGGGTGACTTTTCACAGTATGTGATTCAGTAGGGCTGGACCATTGCTGATACCCAATTTTTTCCATGTACATCAGTACATAGACATTCGTAAAATGTAAGACTTGGGACTAATATACATCTGCCTGGGTATGGATAAAGGTACCTTTTATCTATAGAGTTACAAATGCAGTAAACTCAATAAAATTCTGACATTTTTGCTCAGTAACCCAGTATTTGATTTTTCAGAGTGCAATAATTGCATGAAATATCAGTCTGAATTACAGGTCAAATAAATCTGAATATATATATCTGTTGCTTGTACATTTATTCAAGGCAGCTACCTGCCAATACCAATGTTATTCTAATATTATTGTGAATCATTAATACACATCATGATATTTAGTTTTTCAGAGGTTTGCATGCATTCTGAAATGCACAAAATGGACCAGCAAAACAGTGGAGCCACTTTGGCAATAATTCAGCTCATCATATTTGGAAAAAAGAAGGAAATAATCCCAAATTCAATGATGTATGAAGGGTGGTCAAGTCTCTGCTGTTACCTCAATAAATTCTGTAAAAAACAAGTGTGGCCTAGATCTGTTCCAGCCATTGTAGTCCCTAATCAACAGCCTCGCTCCTCTCTATGCTCTTCACTCGCACACTCTTGCCCTCCCCCTTTATCACACGTTCCACCACCTACCCATATGCACTCATATACACTCATACACACTCATACACACACTCCCTAGGTGCCACCATTCTCCCATCTGCTGTGTTTAGAACCATTAGCATGGATAGGGGGAGGACATGTGGAGGCAGGAGGGAGTCCCCAGTGGCCATGGTCTCCCTCACACACTCACACACACACACACACACACACTGTAATACAGTCTCACCCATTTGATAGTTGTGTACACATACTGATATGATTCACAAACTTGTTACTCAGATATGATCACACACTTTAGACTGTGCAGTTTTAAACACACTAATCAGCCATATATCAGTGTTATTTTTTCTTATCGTGTGTGTGGGTGTTAACCCAATCCCCCGCCCTCCCTAATCCCATTCAGTGAATAGAATGCCCCGCAGGCATGCCACAAGAAAGGTGACTGCTTCTCACCATCTGAGGTGCTAAAATATGGCACAACAATCCCAGGACAGTCCAGCCATATAGCTGCCGCAGCACACAAAGGAATGCCATATGTGACACATACAGATATTCCCCCTATATCCAGACTTAAAGGAGGGTGCAATGGCAAAATATGTTTAAGAAGAAATAGGGATTAATCAAACAACTTGTGAAAATAAGATAATAAAATAAAGTAATGGTAAAATGAGCTGTCCAATAAACTGTGTTAATATGCAGTTAATGCAATTACTCTACACTGATTATTGTCATTTAGATGCTGTCCATGATTGTTTTAAATCTTTATGATAAATGCAGCTGTTCAGGGTACTAGAAATACCTATAATATACTCAGAAAAGTGTATCACAATACCAGTGTCATCATATTGTCCACACCCTGCCTACACCACAATTCCCCTGTTACCTGCACCCATTTGATAAATACAAACCACTAAATGGTTGACTCTTTAAGCAATTAAGCCTCCTGTTTGGGACTAGCATGGTCTATTATAACGTTTTCATATCCTCCCGGCTGTCTACTCTTGAGAACAGCATTGCCTGCTTGGGCGTTGAATAATTCAGCAGGCGGATTCTTGGTCATCGAGTGGAACACGAGCTGATTACGCTGGAAAAGCAATGCTCCCCCTAGTCCTCTGGAAATTGATGCCTTGTCATTTTATGGCTCCTTAGTTCAAGGTGCCCTCCTTGTATACAAATCTGCCAGCAAGATGGGAAGTCATCATTGATGAGTAATATTAACATCACATTCAAGAAATACGACTGCGTCAGTGCATTTACCGTTACTGGGCCCACTCTGTAGGCCTCAGCCTTGTAGCTGTCTGATTTAAGAGCCTTGGATGTCTCCAGCTTCAGAGTACTAGAAGCTATCATACAAGGCCAGGGCCTCAATGATAGTCCCAGCGTGCAGAAAGTTGGAGAGCATTACATTTTGTTTGGCTGAGAACTGACTCAAGGAAAGCACAGAGGATCAGGTGTACATACAAGTGCAGGTGCAGCACAAAATGTGCCTTGGATTGGGTGCAATATGTGCTCACAATGCTCCTTTATTTGATGTCTGCGTTACAAAGACTGCAGCTTATCATGCAAACCACACACAGCCAAGCTCACTAACTCCTAACACCTAATCCAAAAGAGGATAACTGAAGTAAATGGATCACAAATATTTTTGAAAGGCAGTAATGTATGAGAAATGACAAACTTTTAATCTTTTTACAAATACAAATACTGGTAATTAGCATTTTACTGGTAATGATCAGCCATAAGTATAGTATAGAATAGCACAAAACCTTAAAATGACTTCAGCTTGTAGATTGGTATATTGGAGTCCCAGCTGACTACTTTCTGCCTGAGATATAGACTAGAGTTAAAATCAAGCAGAGAGAGAGAGAGAGCCAGAGAGCGAGAGAGCGAGAGAGAGAGAGAGAGAGACCAGGAGGGCAGAGAAACATTTCAAACATGAAATGACACATAACTTACCTTTATGAAGTCCCACACAAAATCAGTGTTTTTTGTCTGTCTTTTTAGATTTTTTCACGACTGGCCTTTGTTAATTCCAGTGAAGTGAAGTGAAGTGCCTAAAACAAACAAGCCCAAGATCAGAAGGTGCAAGATGTCCTGTAATGAAAGTCGACTTTATAACTCATTCTAAAAGAAGCATCTCTTGAATATGATTTTAGTTCAAAAGAATAAATCCTTTGGGTACAAATTTAAGTAGAATGTATTATTTTGTGTTCCGCCTTGCTAATTAATCCCAGTGTTGGGGAGTAGCTTGCTCGTAGCTTCAGTAGTAATGGATGCCAAGTTCAGCCTTTTAGCCATAAATTATATCTCACAAATGTAGAAAAAACAAATTCACAAATTTCTTTGTATAATGTTACTGAACTTTTTGTTTGCAGTAAGTAGAATGAATGTTGACTAAGAGGTCGATTGTTGCATGTGGGTCACTGCTCTACTATTGTAAAAAAGAAAATACAGAATTGTACAGTCAAATTTTACAGTAGCCTCCTGTAAGTGGTATATCCTGTTTTTGACACTATAGACTTTTAGTAGTTTTGGGAAAAAAGTATCTTACTCGCAATTTATTACAGTATACGCATGGGATAAAGAAGCACATTTGATATTTCACCATACATTTGGCTTATGAACTGTGAATATTGACATGAGCACACTTTGTACACGTAACAGGCTGGCAGAATGTGTCTGATTTGCGCCCAACTGACACAAAAGGCTCAGTATATTGGGCCCAGAATGTGATTACTATTGTTTGAGAACTGTAGATGATAAATTGCTTAGAATCAGATTGCTAGATGCTAAGATACAACAACAGTGTCTCGATTATTGTCCCAGCATGTGCAAAGTGGGGGAGCATGCTATGTGGTTTGGCTGAGAACTGACTGAGAAAATGCTCAAAGCACAGAGCGTGATATCTATTGTGTTTGAGAACAGAATTTTCTAAGTGTCATACTGGGTCCAGGTCTTTTTTGCTGAGCGTGTGTACAGTGTGTGATTATAGACATTCGTCCTTCTCCCTTGTTGGCTCACAAGGACACAGTGGTTTTGTGTCTGCCCTGTTACAGAGTAGGTAAATAGCTAAATGGCTGGCACTGGCGACACTAGGTCTTGTGGGATTGGTTTCTGTTCTTGTGCTTTTTCAGCTCGCTGTCTCGCTGACACACTGCCCTGATATTGAGCACCACTCTAGCATAGCTTCAGGGCACTTTGTTCAGCACTGTAAAGTATGTGTATGTGTGTGTGTGTGCGTGAAAGTGTGTGAGTGTGTCTGATTGTCACTGAAAATGTCTCTTACATAGATGTTCTTTTCATAAAGGGAAAGCTGCTTTGCTTTGTATTCACTCCCTGTGCCAAAATCCCAACAGTAATTCAGGGCCGTGAATCCACTTGTGCAGAACAGAGCAGGAAAGAGACAGTAAGTGGAATCTTAATTAGTCTTACCTGTAGTGCTGCACAATACTAAATCTAGAAATTGAGATATTTGTTTGGAAATGTCAATAAGTATTCCAATCTTTAAAATACTATTTGGGGGTGAATTCTGAGTTATTTGAAATTCCATACTTTCACTAAATGCAGAATATGTTCACTTGTATTACAGAGAACAACGATTGCTTAATTGCACAAACTGTATGATTATAAGTAAAGTATGATTAATTGTGCAGCCTCTATCACCACCCTACAATTATTCCTATTCCCTCTATAATCAGTTCATGGATTTGACACCCATTCCTTTACCACGTTTGCTCATAATGCCAAGGGGAACCTCATGGTTCAAACAGTCTGTGAGAAGTAAGTTCACACTGTACTGTACTCAGGTTCTCTATCTGGATTTAAATGAAACTGAGACTGAGTGTTTTTCAGCAAAGTTACAGCAGGGTCTCACTCTGCAGTGGAGAATCCCTGTGGATTGCCTCACATCATTAAAGAGTTGTTGAAGCGAAGCTCTGCAAGGGGACCTCTGAGCGACCTTGCACGGGCAATGCAGCTTTCAAATGAGCTGCATCCGGGGGGAAAAGGGTATAATTGTATACCGGTGTGTAAATCACATACAGCGAGTTTTCATACACTAACTGTTAAGGACCATGGAGTGTCTCATGCCTGAAGCTAAACGTGCAGTGCTGGTGTTAAGTTTGCAATTATGTGAAGACAACTGAGACAGTGAAAAGTCATGCTGTGCTGTTTTAATGGCAGTGTCACCTTATTATGTGTTGCTTGCCTTTTTGCCGTGTTATTGTGTGTAATGTGTGAACAAGTGGTATCTGACAGTATGCCTGGCCTTCATCTTGATGGCATCTCAGATCTGTGGGAAAATTTGGGGATAAGAGTAGTAGTAATATAGCACATTTCTTATGTGGCTTAATAAGGAGGAATGCGCATAAAGAGTAGCATAAGAGAAGAACAAACAGTAGACAAAATAAAAGCAACGAATGGTTGCTGTGCATTTTTAGAATAACATGAGGCCTCTGTCTCTTTTGCTCTTATTACTTTTACGAAATGTTGAAAAGAAACAATATCATAAAATATGAAATCATAAAGAGTAAAGTTTGAGAGGAGGACCATGCCAGAAACTTCTCCCAATCTATGTCCTATAAATTAATTCTACAGTCCATTTCCAAGTTTTTGTACCAACCTACCACCACCCCATCTCTTTCCTGCTCTTCAGTTCTATCCCATCTCTGTTCATTAACAGGGCAATGGTCTATGAGAAGACCAGCCGAGTTTTTCAGAGTTCTCTTTTATTTCTACAGTTATGCAGTCTCTACTCTTGCTTTGAGCATATGTTGAAGGCATAGTAGAAAGTAGTAAAATGTTCAATAAATAATGGCAGTAAACACTTGTAAGCTATGGTTTCCAAGCAACAGTGGTCAAAGATTATTCCATGAAGTGCATAAGGGTTTTAATTACTTAATAATGCGGATTGTGAAAAAAATACTGGTAACATTAATACACACAATTCAAATTATGTGTCTGGCTGTGTGTGTGTATAAAGTACTTTTACTTCAAATACAGCTCATCCAGTCAGAGTTTAGAACCAGAACTATCAATTTTATAAAGCTGTTAGTCAGTTTTAATTTTTTCTCATGGCATACAATGATTTTAACTTTAAACATGCTGTATATTTAGTGACCGGCCCTTATCCAGTCATTTGAAATGTCATTATCTTGCACCAACAAGTTCTTTGGTGACTGTGCCAGAAGCAAAAATGGAACAGGCCAAAAAATTTGGACCAGTTCTTAATTTATACTAAAGGCACAATTTACCATGGGAATATGAGCAGCTTGAGACTGTCATTCACATCACACAGCCTCATGCAAAGACACGCTGATGTGCTTGGCCTATAAGTCACATTTCCGCCTTTGTAATCTTAATCAAATGTAGACGATGGATGTTAAACTGACATATCGGTCACTTCAGATCAGCCTAATGTCTTTGAATGTTAAATACAACTAGAGATAACTGTGTTATGGTAAACTGATAAGAACTTTGCAATCCAGAAGAATCCTCTTGTGTATGGATCTTATCTGTTAACTGGTGTGCAGTAATCTTCAGTAAGCTCCCATGACTCACAGAGGTTTAAGTTAAACACACAATACACACACACACACACACACACACACACACACATGGAACACACACAAACTAAACAGACTGAAAAAATCACAAGCACACACTCATGGCCACATGCAGAATCTTCATCATAGTGACCTTCACTCTTCATGATTGACTGATGGAAGGTATGGAAGGGGGGTTTTGTTTACACTGGCATTTAGTGAGTGATGTGGTGAGTTCAGGCTCAAATGGATGCCTCTCTTAGGCAACCAGGCAAACAATCACCCCACATTTATAAAAATGTTAATCTCATATATAGATAGAAGGAAATGGAGACTGTTGATCCACTGTGGCGACCCCAAATCAGGAGCAGCCAAAGTAGAGGAAGAAGAAGAACTCATTAGACCTTCTCTGAAGGTCTAGAAAGCTTTGGGGGTTCCCCAAAGGTAAAACCGTATCTACATAATTTTACACAGTCTTTCATAGTGCATATTTGAATTAAGTAAATTCAATACGTCACTGTTGTCAGGGCACCCATACTTACTTTTCCTGAAATCTACCTTTATTATGATATTATTTTTTTATATTTGATCTTAGCACATTTTGAAACAGACACTACAGACGCTGATATACTGTCTACATCATTGGTTCATTAAGGAGCAGTGTCCCTGTTACCACACTGGCAGAAATACATGATATATGGCCCTCTTTGGTATCATTTTAAGAGTAAAAACTGAAAAAACTGACAAAATAAGCTGTGACAGGTATATAAAATATTCTTTTAGCAGTATGCAGATAGCATAGATTAATTAACCTCATTAATGCATAAGTAAATATCACCTGCTCTGTCTTTATACATCACCAAGATATATAAAAAAATAAGCAATGCTATCATTATAGACCAGCACTATGCAATATATGTCTTTTTGGATCACAGTCTGTCAAGCCCACTGTGGTACCAGGCAGGGGATTCACCTCGTTCAGACATTAATGGGTCATTTCAAGGTCATTAGGCAATTTTCTTCATTTATTGTCTCTGGCTTCAGATTCTCTCTTTAGCCATGACTAACTCAGAAGTCAGAAGTGGGCCATTAAATGCTTATAGGGATCGAAGGTTATTGCTAACTAGATTCTTTTGATCACCCTTAGTTGTAGTCTTCGCCCTACATACACTACTGCATCTCTCTCTCTCTCTCTCTCTCGCTCTCTCTCGCTCTCGCTAGACAATGAGTGGATTCCCATTTTGTAGTTGTTGCCTGTTCCTGTCCGATAAGCTTAGAGCACACCTTGTGTATTTTGTGATTTGTCAGCATTCTTGGCCTGCTTTGATTAATCAAGGTTTCAAAACTTCTCTGAACTGCTCTCAGAAATCACGGTGAGCGCAGGTTGCTGCTTTGCTGAAGCAGGCACAGCGCAACGTTTTTATTTATAAGGCTTTTCACGCTTGCTGGAGTGAGAAATAGGAGTGACTCATAAGAGCCACTCTGAGCCTGTTGTGTGTCTACTTACAGCCAGCATGCTGTTACAACCTAGATGAGTGGGATTTTTCTTCATGGTTTGACTTGAGCTTGGCTGCACATCCCTACTGAATCGATAAACCTAATACATATGCGTCCTGAATCACTGCTACTTGGCATGGCAGAGCAAGGCACAGCAAATTTATTTCATACACAAAGACAATTTTCTCATTGCCACATAGACTTCACAAAAATAAAAATACAAGAATGCCAGAAGGACATTAAACCAAAGTGCTTAAGTAAAAAGGAGTCAATTAAAATACAATAGACGGTAATACTGGCATCTGTAACAGCCTAGGTGAGGTGAATCACCACTTGTACGGTATTCATCATCCATGGGATACTTCCGGGAGGGTCAGTTAAATGTAGGATAACAGTTTTACTCAAGTCTTTACCAGTTCCTGGGGTGAGAAAACTCACAGCCTTATAACCTTTTACTGGATGAATAGCAGCCATAACTAAGAGATAAGATAAGATAACCCTTTATTAGTCCCACAGGTGGGAAATTTAAATAGTTCCAGCAGCAAAGTGGACAGAACAAGAGAGGAACGTAGAAGCAGCATGACCAATAGAATAAATAGAATAAAACTAGATTATACTCTGCAGTACAAAACAGATTAAATTTATGAACTGGATGTGTCACTGCCGACACACTCATGATGTTTCATGTTAAACTAGAAGTTAATGTAGTTTCTTCCTCTGAAATTCCATGCCAGATCTACAACTGCAGCGTTAGCCATACTGACTGCCATTAGGTTGTGATGCATATAGAGTGATCATTTTTCTCTTGACGTTTTTTTGGAGCCAACTAAATATCCAACTGATTTAATTAAAGTGGGGATTAAGCTTTAGAGACCCTCCCACCCCTCTGTGGTTTTATTTTAAAAACGTGACTGCAGATACAAAGGTTACTGAGATCAATGCAAATAGTGAATTCTAGTGCAATTGATAAACCTTTAAAACGTTTGACACAAGACTTCATAAAAACAAACTTTTCTTGAGGATGAGCACCCTTTGACAGTGGTGCAAAGGCCAGAGACACTTACGGAAAGTCAGGAATGTGAGGTATGTCTCTGTACAGCTACAAAAAGAACTGAAATGGCTGTTGTTAAAATGGTCACAGATCTGTACATATATACAGATGAATGTTTCTATATCAGTAGAGTCTTTCTGTGACTGAAAATTCACAAAGTGGTTCATAAACTGGATTATGACACTAACATTCCACTCCCAGCATCACTGCTGTACTGAGAATGTTCCACCATTCAATATCTGGTGCTTCTGTGGGGGGTGCTGACCACTGATAAATGGGGTAAAAAAGGCTACAAAGTGCACCTATATGGTAATGAACGTAGATACAAGGTAAACATAGCTAATGAAGCTGCTCATTGGTGTATATATTGCAGGATTAACCTTGAGGTAAGAAAAGAAAGTTTACAAGTGGGCTGTTTGTTTAGAAGATTGCAGCAAACATTAGAACTGTCACCATATTGCAGCTGGTGTTATAATGAAAGAGATGACATTTCTACACACTTTCCCTGCATGAAGAAGCAGCTGGTCTGTAATTGTAAAACACCGCAGACAGAGAGATGCTGCCGAATCCCCTGAGCTTTTAAAGTCATGTGATTTCTCAAAGTTTTGTGGATTTTGGCTCTAAAGTAGATCAGATCCATAAGAAAGTAAAGAAATTGCTTTTGGCTTTACTGTAAATGAGCTCCTCGTATACTAAATGTAAGAGAGGAGTCCATAATGAGTGAGTTTAATTTTTATGTCAAAGAAAACCCTAGTTTGCTTCTTTCCAGGAGCTTCTCTGATGTATAGAAAGTGTTCTCCAGAGGAAAAATGTTCATTTAATCATTCTAACTCGTTTTTCTTCTGAATTCATTTCCTGCTGCTGATTTTGTTCCCTGCTTGTGGCTGTGTAGCTTTAGCCAGGCTCATATCTGTCTTGCTTGGCTGTCTGAGCCTACATAATGGCTCCCTGCCACTTGCTGGCTACACTCAGCAGATCATGTGGAGATCCAAACATGTGCTGTTGCTTAGCACACTGTTTAACCATTCCACTTCCCTCATTTCCCTAAATCCTCCCCAATCTGTTAAACCATCATCTACTGGCAGTCCAATGAGGTCCTGCTCCCACTTCACTCTCTCCATGCTGTCTTTACACATCTTCATCTAGTCTATGCTCTGTTTTATGGATTGCTCATATATGAATTAATCTGCTTGCCAGAGTTAGATTGTGTTAGATTGATTCAATTTGTTTTAAAATTAGCACATAGCTTTTGTCATAACTGCACAAGCTTAAATGTCATCATTATCATCATCGTCATCATCATCATAATCATCATCACCATCTCAATCTTTACTTTTCTGACAAAATTTGTTTATGGGGAAATGCAGCATGGCAAGATTTTTTTTTGTACTGAATCTGTGGATGTAACATTCTTTTGTGTGTAAAGATTATAGCAGCTTTTACCGAACATAACATAACCTATATAAATAACTCATGGTTTTATCCTGTAGTAAAATAGATTTTGTGGTTTTAGTGTAGAACTGCTCAATGGAAGATTGATTTTTGCAGCCCAAATCAGCTCGATATCTATTGATGTACATCAAGGCTTATAATGCAATAGAAAAATACACCCTAGTTTGACAAGAGTTTGATTTTATATGGTAGTTTTGATGGATTGCCCAGATAATGACCAAAGGTGGGCAGTTATATTTACACTGTGTGTATTTAAGGAGGACCCATATTTGTTAATTAGATGTATGAGCGTGAAGTTTGAGCATGAAGAATGTTCACATAATGTAAAAGGTCTTTATCAGTTTAAGGTATCTTCCATGTACATTTACATTATGTGGAAGTTAAACTTTAAACATGTTTTTTCACGATCACATGTCATTTATAAAACTTGTCTTCGAACAACCAAAAGGGAAATCAAAAGGGAATCAAAAATAGATCTTTTATGGTATTATGCTGTCAGGCGTCTGATAGGTCGATAATTGGAAGAAGTTCTTTTATTGAATGAAAATGACTGCCAGAGTCCATTATTTGCAACAAAATCACAGAGCTAAATCGAGGGCAAAAATGTTTTATTTGTGAGTTTGTTAGGAGAACACAGGTTGGGTTCCAGATTTCTTGATGCCTTCAGCCGTTGCTTGGATTTATGAAACTGTGAAACTTTAATGAAGCATAAGTCAAATGAGATTTCTGATGGTAACTACAAGTACTACTGGACTTCCACAACGAACATGTTGATACCTAAAATCATTATTTACTGTACAGTGTTATTTGTATTTATTCCTTTTACTTTATGTAATATATTTATTAATATTAATGTGAAAAAACATTGTGTGTCATATAAACAGTTTTAAAATATTATTTTATTGGTGTCTAATAATTTCATACAGTAATTCCAATCCTTTGCCAAATGAGGTTCTTGCTGTGCCACTGCTCCTCTACCCACCTCTGCGAATACGTAATAGTACTTAGAAAATAAACATCAGGATTCTTTTTAACAGAAGTTACATATTATGTATTAAATTTTCTTCGGTATAACAGCGTGTAAAACAACTATACACAAACTTAATTCATTAATACATAGATTTCTCATCCCATGTCAATCATTTCTACACATTTCTGCTCATGATTATAATTATCCCTCTCACAGTTGTAAATACACTGCGCTGGACCTTCAGAATGCCCTCATTAAAGAAATGAAGTTGCATTCTCCTTATTAAAAGTTTTTGTAATTAACTGTATCACTGGATGTTTCATTGCCTCAGCAGTGCAAGTACATGATGTTCCAACATCAGCAGATGAGGTAAATGGTTTGTCTCTCATGTCCCATTCTTTGTTTTATGAGCACCCCTGGCCTGACCACTGCAGTGACAGGTGTTCTGATGGGTTTCAGCACTGAATGGGTGCCACCTAAAATGTGGAAGGTGTGCCAAGCTGGGTGGATTTCTGAGGTTTAGCTACAGTGGGGGGCTTTTGAGGGATTTGGCTGGTGGGTTTGAACCTGTTACCTCTGCTTCACCCTGACTGAGTGTCCATCTCTTTCACACCCTCCCCTGCGCTGCTCTACCAGGACCAGTGGATTATATAGACACACAATAAAATACACAGTCAAATGATACCTCTGTTTGTTTTATAATGTCAAGATTATAGTTACTGAACAATCTATAGTAGTTACTGAATAAATTGTAGTAGTTACTGAATTATGGTTAATAACTGAATTAACCTGCAGTTTAAGGAGTTTAATTATTTTACAATCGAAGGCAGTGGTTGAATGTAATTTGTCTTTTTAAGACTCTCAGTTTGATTCCATTTCAGTGATGCAGAGGAGGAAATGAATAGCAGGCCATTTGTAGAACGGAGCGATGGTGAAAAGACACTGGTCACAGTAGATCACAGCATATGCTGAAGTGATGTGAACATGATGTTAATCAGAGCAGCAGCATGGAGCCTGTAAACGCACTGTGTGCGCAGCCTCTACAGGCTCAGTGCACTGTTGCCAAGCTTCAAGCCTGCAGCTTCTCTCTATTTTCTCTCTGTCCCTCTTCTTTTACTTTCTCTCTGTCTTTCCTCTCTTTCCTTTTCTCTCCCTCATTTTCTCTTTCTGTCTCTGGTTTTACTTTCTTTCTGTATTTCCCCTCCTTTCTCTTTCACTCTCTCGTACACGCTCTCCTCAACTAGTGCTTTTTTCTCTCGCTGTCCCCTCCTTTATCTCTCTCTCTCTCTCACACACACACACACACACACAGACACACACACAATTTCCCCTCTCATTTTTCTCCTCTCTCTCCCTCTCTCACTCTGCCCCACTCTTCTTTTTTGTCTGTGCTATTCTTTCTTCCCCCAAGCATGACATATCTCACAGGCGAGTCTGTTTAGATAAATCTCAGGAAGTTCTGCCTTGTTGACCTCAGTCCACACAGTCACGACTTCTCTGCCTACTGCTGTCCACTGTCCATCCAATTAATAATACCATTAATGATATTTAAGTACTGCATGCATATCATCAGCATCATAGTAATGTCGTAAAATGCCTAACTACGTCAAAATATGAAACAACCAGACACCCTTTACATTGTGTGACCATTGTTTTAAACATTATTTTATGCAATGCCTATTTATTAGGATAGACAGATTAATGCAGAAATTGAAGCAAATATATGATTGTTTATAGCTATGGACTAACATGCAATGCTTTGCTTTATTCATTCCATATATGAGGAGAAAGCAGAAACGTCAATGAAAAAAGAATCATTAGAATGATTCACATGGCCCAAACTTAAATCTCAAATCCAGTTAAGAACATTTTTACATTTTCTTCTATAATTTACCATGCTGGAGATATGAGGTTTGAAGTTTTTTCATCACTGACCTGTAAACTAGAGTGAGCAGGTTTGTAAAATCCAGCATTAAATAAACTCAGCCTGTGCTGCATAACTGCATCCTCAGATGCCTCAGATCTCCATTCAGGTTCCCATTAAAAACAAACCCTTTCTCCTGATGGGGAATTCCTGCTGATAAGAAAAATAAGCAAATAACATAGACGTGTAATTTAATTTAATTGTCTGTGAAGCTCTTGCATGCAATCAGCAACAGCAGCTCAAACACATCAGCAGGCACAACCTTGGAAGAGCATCAAAAGGCTATGTGTGATTGTGTGTTCGGAGGGTTTTCACCTTGAAGCTGCACTGCTGCTTTTTTTTTTATCCCTCACCCGCTCTCTGCATAATTAGTCTGTGACTGTAGCATTAATGGTGGCCACGTTTAGATTTATTTTGCTGTATGTCAGAATCAGCGGACACCCAACAGTACTGCTGTGTGCTGAGGGGGAGCTCGGCAGCTTCAGTTCTAAACAGAGGGTACGTTTCTGAATTCTGAGTAGGACAAAGGATTGTGAGGATTGTGTGTGTGTGTTTTCAGGAGGCTTGGGATAAACAGCATGCTCTTTGTGTGCTTTGGGCTCAAACTGTCACCGTGTGTGTCGTCACACCCCTTCAGATTTGGGCGCAGCTCTATTCTGTGTGTGTACAGTGCTGTGTTGTCTTTTGTCAACAATAGTGACAATGTTGGC
Source organism: Bryconaethiops microstoma (assembly GCA_037577275.1). Taxonomy (NCBI): domain Eukaryota; kingdom Metazoa; phylum Chordata; class Actinopteri; order Characiformes; family Alestidae; genus Bryconaethiops; species Bryconaethiops microstoma. Next base: position 20,817,093 of record JBBJLS010000140.1, on the reverse strand, counting down.
GGCGTCCTTCTGGCAGTACAGCACAGATTTACATCTTATCCACAATTCATCCCAACTCTCTCTCTTTCCCTCCTTCTTTCTACAAATGTCTCTTCCCCACCCTCTATCTATCTATTGATCTGTCTGTCTGCCTCTCTATCTATCTATCTAATGTGAAAGTTAATGTGAAAGTGACCATTCTGTCATATGTGAACACACCACAGCACACAGTGTGAACAGTATGAAATTCTTCCTTTGTATTTAACCCATTCACTAAGTGAAACAGTGGGCAGCCAGGAACACAGCACCTGGGGAGCACAGCACCTGCGAATTGTGAAAAATTTGTGATGTGCCTAAAAGAAATGCCTAAAAATGCCTATTTTTATATTGTAATCGCTAAATATGTCCCCAAATATGCTCCCAAAACACATTAATTTCATTTTAAACTCAACATAATACATTACCCTTAAAGAAAATGTAAAGGTAAACCCATATCTGTACTGTACAGTGTACACTGAATTGCTGTCTTCCGCAGTGCTAAAATGTAAAATACCGATATTACCCCTATATACACTCTACAGTAATTCATGCACGTGCATTTTCTTTGGTATAAGCAGGGTAAATACAGAACACTCAGAGAAACACTCGAGATAGCTTCACGTGGCAAACTGTTATGAAACGGGAATGCTGGACTGCATCTGCCAAAGATGGGTCACAGGGCAGCAGCCAATTACCAGCAGAGAGAAATGAATAACGTTCTCGGATTGGCTACTTTAAACCTCTGCAGCGGTATTTCACCATCCCAAAATGTGCTTTCTTTGTGTTCTCTTGACAGTACCAAAAAATGTATACATTTTATATGGAAATATAGCTGAAATTGTGTTACAAAATTAGTAAATTATATTTTCCTTAATACATTTGGCACCAAAATGCATGAAAAATTATATATTGCCATGAAAAAAATATATACTACTGGAATATTACTGAATATACCTGGATATTAATCAAAACATTTCATTCCATGTATTTACCAGTGTCTTTTTACGACCATGTATGTTGTGTTATAAATATGTTTTATATTTGTAATATTAGTCATTTGATTAACTACAGGATTTTCCTGAATTGATTTGTTATTTTCACATCCAATCTTTGTCATAAATTTAATTTCTCATCACATATCACTTAATAGGTCTCTTCCAAACTTGTCTCATTTTGTCCTATTTCAATTGCTGTTCAGCATTTGCTGCAGACATATTTTGAAAGATGTTTAGATTCTAAATCAGTTGGCTATCAGACAGCTAGAGTAATACTCAGATAGCTTGCAAATTTGAGTTAGGTAGCCAGCGAAAAACTTGCAGAATGACTAAATTTAAGAAAGCTAGATAAACACTACAGCACTTTACAATTTATAGTGTAAAGTGTCCATTTGTCATACATGAACACACCACAGCACACACAGTGTAAACAGCACAAAATTGTTATCTGTATTTAACCCATATACTAAGTGAAGCCAGGAACACAGCTCTTGAGCAGCTGTGTGTGGGGATGGTGCCTTTCTTGAAGGTACCACAGTGGTGCCACTAGCAGGAGCAGATCCCAAACCACTCGGCCACCAGCCACCCCCAACAGATGATTATGTGTATGTGTATGTGTATGTGTATG
>JBBJLS010000140.1:20793621-20812939 GCA_037577275.1 Bryconaethiops microstoma | reverse complement strand
TATTAATGTTTTAACACTAACTTAACACTACTGTCCAGTAGTAAACAGGTTTTAAGTATAATTTTCCCAGGTGCCTACGACTTTTGCACAGTATTGTATATACACACCATCTTCAATGGGAATAATGTTTATGAGTTTGTATGAGTTCCTGAACAAAAAGAGAAACTAAAGTTTATAAGAAAAGGCCAATATTTCCAAGGCTGGATCTTCATGCTGTGCAGGCCAGGCAGGTGGTCACATTCAGGCTTGCACTTTATCATATTTTTGCATAAATGAAAACACACACACACATACATGCTGGTGCATAATACATCTGGAAGACTGTGTGTCAGATATGTGCACAGCAGGAAATCATGTGAATCCCTTCATGCCCTGCGTTTTCCACACAAAGTGGCCCCACTTCAAGCAGATGTTAAAAGCTTTCCTCAACCACCACCAGTACTCCTACCTTACACTCACACACATACACATATCTTCTTCGACTGTTGTTACGTTTTTCCCCTTGACTTCCCTTCACCAATGATTTATAGATGTTGGCAATCTAGCGCAGCCTGTTTGTTGATATCCGAGAGAACACACTCGTGTACTGGGGCGGTTGGCTTTGTTGAAGCACGCTGTCTTTGGCTCTATTACTCATACCCTTATGCATGTTCCTCTGTGCCCTGGCATGGGTGCTGCGTGTGAGTAGGTGTGTGTATGTGTGTGTGTGAATGTGCAGCAGCTTTTGGGATCTAAAGATCAGTTAAACTGTGAAACTTTGCTCTTGGGTGTTTTTATTACTTCTGTATTTTTATGTAATCTTGATAGTACTGTAATCTTTTGTCTTCACCAAATAAACGGCCACATTCAATGTAACTGGTTCTATTAACAGTTAATCTCTGTATCTAATTTTGTGGTGAAGCTGATAATGTTTTTGGAAGGAGCAAAAGAGGAGAATTCGTCCTAGTGTGCTTCATCCATCACTGCAGTGAAGGGAATGATACTGAGAAGAATGCCTGCAGGGGTGCAGTGCGTCGTGGAACATAAGCTTTATATGATGTTGTACGACATCCTAAATGAGGCATGTAAAGCCCAACTGCAAAAGAGACAGAACTCCTGTTCGTATAAAGGATGTTAGAATATCATGAGCTTCTGGTAGCATGTGTCTTGCTCATAAAAATCACCGTTGTGCTTGTTCTCCAGACAAGACAGAGCACTCAGCTCTCTCCCGCTTTGTCTTACAGTAGAGCTGTCACAGTAAATGCCTGAAATGAAGAAAAAGATTATTTTTTTTTATTTTACCTAGCCACACTCCACCCTCAGCTGCTATGTTGGGCAAGCTTTACTGAGTAAAGAAAAGTCCCATACGCACAAATGAGAAGCTATAGACACACAGCTGGACTATGTTGTTGCAACAAATTGAAATGGGAAAATACAACTCTATCAGCATTCAATTACACATACAAAAAAAAAATAAAATCAAAGTAACCTTTTAAATTGTCCTAACTGTATGACCTTATATTTACATACAAAATCAATATCATTAATGATTCACTTTATACTGACACAGTGTGCCCTATAATTTCTCATAAGGTTACATGGATTTTTTGCAGGTATTCTGTAAAACTTGTCCACCCTTAACAAGGTTTACAACATAACAGTCCAATTGTGGATGGTGCATGATTGGACAATGTCATGGTGCCCCAGCCACAGCTGTGTCACTGAGTTCACTTTGTCTGGCTTTTGCCTCTTACGACCCATTATTTTTCCTATGTGTATCTTGTTTGCTTCATGTATTTAGTTCCCTGTTCTGTTTTTGTTTTTTTTTTAGATTTCATATCTTGTTTTGGTCTTAATATTTTGCTTTGAATTATTTTGTTCATGTTTATTCTCATTTCCTTAGGCTTCTCTTAGGATTAGGCTTATTTCATTCCTTTTTACTTCTGCCTGCCTGGACTTCATTTTTTCCTTGCCTTTCTCATTGTTCTCATTGGACATGTCCTAATAAATTTACTCGGCACAGGCATCCTACCCGATATCCATATGTCACCAATAAGTAATATGTCTTATTTGCTGCATGCTGACAAAATTTGACTGGCCACAAAGGAATCAGAAATAAGATGATGCATGTTCATGGTCTTTTCAGATCTCGGCAGGAAAGTCACTATCCTTACTAACACGTAGCCTGGATGCCTACAGTGAGCTCTAGGCGAACATCTCCCACAGCTCTGTCATTAGCCCTTAGCTGTTTGATCTCCATGGCTGACGATCAAAGAAAGGAAGATAGTGTCTCGCAGGGGTCATCTCATGTGAGGCAGAAAGCACTGTGCATTGACCTCAGTGCCTCTAATCTATGAAAAGCTTGTCTTCTCATGTGGCCCTTTGAGATGAAGACAAAAGTGAACTGACATTAGATGAGCAGTTATACATTTTGGTAGACCTTGCTGTGTAAAGCCATGGCATCCTGTCTGAATAGCTTCACTCTAATCTCTGCCCGACACTGTCTATCTCTGAAGCAGTTTACACAGAAATATGGTGCAAAGCCAACATTCTACCAGATGGAGAGAACTCCCCAGTGTCCCTCTGTGAAACCACAACAAATCCCAGACAACCATGCAAACATTCTTAGAACTACCTGCTGCTTTTGACCATGAGAATCAAAGAGAATGGGAAACATACTGGAGAAAGCAGCTGACTGTTTACCAGGCTGTGACTGACTGTGGAGTGTCTGTTGGCACAGAAAGGTGTCCGTTCACCACAGAGCAGTTTGATAGAGCCATTTGGGCTGATTAAAGGGGAATTAGACTTTTGGGTGTACTACTATGTGTGTATATGAATGTTCTGAGAACTGTGAGCTCAGTCTGAGTGAGATTTTTGATCAGGTGAGTTTCAATACTACTGCCTCTCCACTTTCAACCCTATCAAGGAGTGTAAACAATAAAATTAGGGATGTTTTAAACATAGTTTTGCAAATAAGGGCACAAAACAACACTCATGCAAAGCACCACTCTTCCATAGCATGCCTGCGTCTGTTTTCTTCTCCACAACCTAGTTCATTTTTCAGGTGATACTATATTAAATTTATCTAGAATTTCCATACTTACATAAAGTAAGTATGGGTTACTTTTACGTTACACACACAATTTGTGACTGCAAACATCCGCATTCGGGATTGCCCATTGGTGTAGTCAAATTTCTTTTAGTGACACACTCTGGGTTTATTTGAGATACTTTCAGTTTATTTCATCAGTAAATAAACTAAAATAGTAAATACTGTGTATTTCAGCCTAGCCTGCTTTTTGAAGGAGGCACAAAACAGGTCAGCCAATCAAATATTTCATATTCAATATTATATCAGGCACAGTAACAAGCAGGTTGTTTCATTCTAAGATAAGAAGAGATAAATGAAAGTTCCAAAAAAGTGAACGAAGTTGGGACTTTAATTTGCTACATAAAATCATAGAAATAGTTGGGCAAGGAAAATATAGTATTTAGCCTCTTTAACGCACCAATAATTTTGTCTTTGTAATTGCAAACCTTAACAATTGTCAGTGGGGAAGAGCTTGCCTTTTTTCAGTCAGCCATTAATCTTATGGGTGTGTGGGGTGTCTGAACACAGAGCGAGTGTCCACCACGCCTCCTCAGGTCCAAAGCCTCTGCATCCAGCAGAGCTGGCAGGGAGCACACCTCACACTGCTTTCCATTTTCCCCGGTAAATGCCAGCTTCAGCCTGGCACGGCGGGAGAGCGCATGGACGGAAAAGAGAGGATGCAGAAGAGAAATCTCATTACTGCTTTGGAAATGATTTTGCACAGATCTTATTTTTTTTCCTGGCAAGCAACAGTGACGATAAACCACAGGAATCTGCTGCCCTCCACCCTCCACTCTTCACTGCCACCTCTCCACTGCCCCCTCCTCCCTGTTCACCTCTATGTGGCGGTCAGAAGCAGCTATTAAGCAGACTGCATAGTTTCATCCCTAAATAAGACATATTAGTTATAGGCTGTTTCATAAAGCCCCCCCCCCCCTTTTCAAAACTGATAACCTTCCTTCCACTATCGATCCACACAGGCCTTTGAAGAGCTCTGGCTGATTACGGTGAATAAATGTTATGAAAAATGTAATTGATTTACTAAATATGGAAGCGAGGATAAATGTTGTAATTGCATCTGAAGAGTGTGGCCTGTGACTAATGAATTTTACAGTGTAATGTATTAGTTATCAGTGATGAGGTTTATGTGAAATATTGTATACAGCCATTTGAGAGTGTTTTGTATTTGCAAATTTTGGGGGCTTCCTAGCAGATTTTGACAGATATATTTGGAGATTGGAATGCTGTGGGTATTAATTCAACATGAGACTTTCAAAATGAGGCTGGCATGTGTAAGCAGGTTGAGTGTGTGAGCTAAAGGCTGATACAGTGCTGGCACACTATTTCTGAACATGTTGTTCATTTTTCCCATAATATGAAAGCATTTTGACCCGAAATTACTTATTTGGTCATGATGCTGATTTCAAACTGATGCACTTCAGAGGACTGTAGTCCATTGACTCATTCTCCGTTTGGTCTAATTCTAGCTTTTCTTTATGGGTTTAAACGCCAAAACCGTCATGCAACTCTTTGTAGGTAATGAGTTGCATACATTGCTTGATTATTGCACTAGTTAGCAAGGTTAGTGTATGGTATTTTTCGTATATAATATTATTCTACATAGACTGCAACAGAAGGCAAACAAAGCAGAATAAACACTGGCACTGTCCTGAAAACTGTCCTGATAATGTTAGCTGATGGTGCCAGCGTTTATTTTGCTCTGTTAGCTTTTTGGTGCAGTCAGAAATATATTACTTTACATAGACTACAGCAGAAGGCTAACAAAGCAGAATATGATATATTATTCTACACATACTGAAGCAGAAGGCCAACAAAGCAGAATAAATGCTGGCACTAGTAGCTGTTTAGAAGGCTGTCCTGATAATGTTAGCTGGCTGGCTAGGGAGCTAGTTAAGCTACTTGGTTACCGGCTTTTTTTAAAGTATCACGAGGCTTTGGTGTTGCCAAAATGAAGAACTGCTTTAAAAATGAAGTATCGACCTTGAAAAGTCAAACAAGAGAGCCTCTGTCATTTATCCAAGAAACTCACTTGTTTTGTTCTTGTCCATTAGGTGTGCTTTGAAACGATACTCTTTAACATTATTGAATGGTGCATTTTGATTGACCGTTTGATAAACACTTTAAAACAAACTCATTTCTAGACTGTTCTTTTCCTGTTTCCCATTCATTTATATACTTCTTTTTTGTTTGTTTTTAATCTTCCTTTTTATGAACCACCACTGGGGAGAAGCAAAAGATATGTAATCCCAAATCCCCAAACCCTCTTACCAACCTTTTTTATTTTGCTCCCTCGGCAACCTTTGGCAACCCTTGGCAATAGACAGGGGATGTGCTGCCCAATTCTGCATCCTATTATAATGCCCTCCTCCCTGGTGTCCTGTGGCCTGTGGATAACCACGTCACCCTATGACATGTTCGTAAATTACCCCCGAACACCTGCAGTGGGCCTAGAGCTCTTTAAAGAAGAGGCTGCAGCTCTCCCACGGGAAAGCTAATGTGTTACAGCTCTAAACACATCACACCGCTCCCATGATGGAGCACTGGTTAAGATGATAAACCTCGCCTCGCCAAGAGTGTTTACTCGCATGAAAGATGAGTGAGTCTCTCATCTCTCTCTCTCTCTCTCTCTCTCTCTCTCTGCCTTTCTGCCCTCAAGACTCAAATCAATCTTAATTTCTCGGGAGAAGCCTGTGTTTACCTTAGCTAACCATGTGACAAAGTGCTTAGGGAACAAAACGGAAATTACCGGCCACAAGATTATTTTAGTCAGCAGCTTATGTCTGCCTTGTCTGATAGGGGGAAAAAAGCACCAGAATGCACTGAAGCTTTTGTTGCGAGAAAAGGTCAGTGTATCACAGCTGACATAGCAATCTGTTTCTGTGGTGTGCTTCACATTTGCATGTTTTTCCCCCTCTGCCTCTCAGTGTGAAACCTGCTCATATGTTTGGGCTTGCATCTGGGCCAGTTTCTTGTGGTCTGTATTGATCTATATTGACCGGCTGGCTGCGGCTTCAGCTGCAGGCTAATTCTGTCCGCTGCTCCTTCCGTTGACATTTTCATTGCCCTGCCTCGTCTTTATCGAGTGGGGCCATAAAGCGAAGCTTCAGATGGCTCCTGTCCTCCCTTCTCCTGCTAAATCACTCTCCAACCCGGACACTTTACGGTGTAGCTACAGAAGTACTGAGTTAGCAGTCTCACAGAGGACATCCAGCAATGCTAAGCAGCTTTTCAGGAAAATGCCACCAGCTCTTAGGCATTCGCATCAGGCAAAGACATCAAAGGGAATCGCTCATGTTCCAACTTCAGGCAGAAATGACTGTAAAACTGTGGAAAGAAATTGCCAACCGACAGTGCGAAAAGTCAGAATTGTCAGTGCTAACAGATCACTCCCTTGTTTTCATTTTGCAGCTCTGGCAGTGGATTCAAAGGAGCATTCCGAAGTGAGCTTACAAAAGCAGATGGGTGCATTCAGAATGCTTAACGTTGCCCTATCAGCTCCCTTTTACAGAGGTTTTCAACCCTCTTGTTCCAGTTAGAGAGAAAGTGAGAGCAGCGCAAAGTGGGAGAGGGCTTTTTTCAACTTGCACTCACCCACTTGCCTGAAGCACACATCACAGTCTGTTTCTTCTGCTTATGCAGCTCCTTCCTGGCCAATCCATCACTGGTAGCATCTAGCTAGTCATTCCTGGTTCACTTCCCTCCCCTGAGAGCTTTATAGCATTCCTGAGGATGTGGGAATATCGATTTAGGAAGTGATCATTCGATTTGATGTCATTTCATCTGTTCAGTTCCTGAGGGTTTTAATGTCTTAGGTGCATGTATTCCAAAAAGAATTAATTAAGCTGTGTGGACGGATGGAGAAAATGCATTCAAATTACTAGAGCAAAGTGTGTGGCAGATTTATTCAAAAGGGAAACACTGTTTCTTTGTGTACCATTTGTTGAAGGGATTTGTCTTCAACAAATGGTTGAAGCTTTAATCCCTTAAACTGAAACTGTGTTGAATTGTTAAAAGTAGATTCTTGACAAATTCCATCCATTATCTGAGCTGCTTATCCTTAACCAGGGTCACGGGGGCTGCTGGAGCCTATCCCAGTGGTCATAGGGTAAAAGGCAGAGAAACACCCTGGACAGGTCTCCTGCCAAAATGAACAATTTAATCATTGCTACACTGCTACAGTGAGTCATCAGATGCGGAGAACAACACATTTATTGACCTTGCTAAAATGTTACTACAGTTTGCCTTCTTTTATCTGCCTACAAGCCTAAAAACTGGTATCTGGTGTCTACTTTTCTTTACGATTCAGTTTGACAACCAAGGTAAAAGTTACATTAAAGTTAGCTTGGTTATATTTAGAGGCCCATAGATCAGTGGCTAGGCTAGCAGTGCTGGCTTGCTGGTTGTTGTAGTGAGAGAACAGCAACAGCAAATAGCCATAAAACCATCCTCAATGTTGGATTTGAGCTAGAATGCCTCTTTAAATAAACTTATCCAAATAAAGCAAAGTAAAATAGTCTTGGTTATGTGGTTTCTGTATGACATGCTGTGAAATAAAACAAAGATAAAAGTGTGTTGCACAGTAAAATAACAAAACAAAATACTGTTTTCCATTTTTGTGACATTTAGCTCAAATAGATTATACTCATTTGCATATCAAATAACTGGTGAAACAAATAACTGCAGTGAGGCCAAATGATTCATGCTAAACATTCTCTCTCTCTCTCTCTCTCTCTCTCTCGCTCTCTCTCGCTCTCTCTCTCTCTCAGGGCCCTGGGGCAGGTGTATGGGCAGTGAGTGTGGTCCAGGGGGCAGTCAGAGTCGAGCAGTATGGTGTGCCCATTCCGAGGGCTGGACCACACTCCACACCAACTGCCCTCAGAGCGAGAGGCCTGAAAATCAGCAGAGCTGCTTCCGTGTCTGTGATTGGCACAAAGAGCTGTACGACTGGCAGCTGGGTGCATGGAACCAGTGTGTACCTGTCTCGCTGCGGAACCCTGGGGTGCTGCGGCCAGCCGTGTGCACACGGGGTGAAGAGGGCCTCCAGACACGCGAGGTGGGCTGTGTCCAGAAGGCTGATGGTGCACCTGCTGATGATGCCATCTGTGAATACTTTGAGCCCAAGCCACGGCTAGAGCAGGCTTGCCTCATTCCCTGTCCGCGGGACTGTGTGGTGTCTCAGTTTTCTCCCTGGACCTCTTGCTCCAAGACGTGTGGAATGGGCTTGCAGAATCGTGTGAGGTCAATCTTGGCTCCACCATTGTTTGGGGGCTCAGCCTGCCCTAACCTGACTGAGTTCCGCACCTGTCAGCCTGGTTCCTGCCCAGGTCCAGAGAGCATGTACAGTCTCAGGGTGGGCTCCTGGGGACCTTGTACCACTCCACCTTCACGCCAGGCTCGGCAGGCGGAACCTGAACCATCCAGTTCTCCAAACAGACCAAATCGTCCAGGTAGACGGAGTCGTCCAGGCAGGACAGATCGTCCAGATAGACCGAAACGGCCAGACAGACCTAAACGTCCAGAGAGAGCAAATCGTCCAGACAGACCGAATCGTCCAGACAAGCCAAAACGTTCAGACAGATCAAATCGCCCGGACCGACCAGACCGTCTGACGAGACAGGAACGGCAGGCCAAACGCCGTAAGAACAAAGAGAATAAGGAAGCTAAAGGTGAGCGTGTGAGGGACAGGATGAGGGACAGAGGAAGGGTGAAGGACCCGGAGACTCGAGAGCTCATCAAGAAGAAACGGACAAGGAATCGACAGAACCGACAAGGTGGGAAGTTCTGGGACCTGCAGGTGGGATACCAGACAAGGGAGGTGATGTGTGTGCACCGGAGTGGGAGTACAGCGGAACTCAGGTTTGTCATTTCTGATGTGTCTCTCTGTACTCAAACTCACTGCTCATGTCTCTGTCCACCTCTGAATAATACAACAGGGCTACAGCTGCACTCTTCAAGGCCATAGCCCTTAAAGAACCATGTAAATGATATGTCTGAATAGGATTTTTTTCAGGTTCAAGTCAAGTAACTTTTGTACAGCAGTCCAATGTCAATATTTTTTTCCAGAACTGTATTTCGGAACCAAAATCATTAAGAAATATAAATTTTTAAGAGTTTAGGGATCTACTAAGTTGAGGAATACAGCACCTTGCATTAACTTGTAGCAGTCTACATTTATAATCTTATCTCGAGTGACTTACAATTTAATTATGCTGAAGATATAGGCAAATATAGCATTTGGAATCTTGCCCAAGGACTCCAATTGGACTTGCCCCAGCTTACATAGAGGATAGCAGTGTTAACCACTACACTACGCTAGTAGTTACTGTTGTAGTTGTACTATGCTATTAGATTGTATTTATGTAATTAATTATATAGTAACATAGTCAATAAAATTCCTGATATATATAATATATATATATATAATTTAAAAAAAAAAAATTTCTCTGTGTTTGGGTGTATAATAATGTAAAGGAATGTTTGCATAATATGCAGATCTACTGAGCTGGTAAACCAAAACTGTGTTTTTTTTTTTTTGTTTTTTTTTGCCTGTGCACAACCGTGCATGTTTGGAGGTGCACTATGGTCTATGATAAACCACAGAGAGATGACTAGCCTGCCTCCACCAAATCATATTTCTGCTCTTGAGCTTAGTTCACTAGAGTGCTCTGGAGCTCTTTAATCTATTCTCTTCTCATCACAACCTCAGACACATATAGCTATGCTAAAAAACTGGACTTTGGGTCAAAAAGATTCAAAGAGAAGACAGAAGATACTGATATCATAGTCAGAAAATGTTTTGCGTTTCTTATACTGCTTGGCTTTTGGACTTGGCAGAAGTACTACAGAATGGTCAGTGGGAAGTTTAAGTAACTCCTATGCCCTTATGGCCATTAATATTAATCAGATCAGTTGCTTTTCTCTGATCTGAAATATTTATGCCTGGTCTTTACTCCCATCTCTTGGAAAGTAGAGCAACCTTTCCTCCATGGTGAGAATCTGGCCTAAAGTGATTTTTTTTTCCTTCTTTAACAATGGCTGAATTCTTCTACAGCGTGGTGTTTTATTCTCTGCCAATTGCCCCTTGTGTGCAGTTGCTGTGGAAATGTAAGCATCTCTACTGCAAAGTCTTATTGCTTTCTAGCCAACATGTTGACTCAAATCATAGACTGTAAAATGAAACTGGAGCCATAGAACTGATTCATACAAGCAAATGGTCCTGTGCTACAGTTATAGTGCACCAACATTTCTAGAGCAATTTTAAGTCTTTTGTTAAAGTAATTTACTGTCATTTTCAATAATTTCATTTTCAGCAAATGCTGTGAAAGCATCTTCCTCATCTCCTCCAGACGACGCCTGTGGTAATCAGTTTATTCTTTGTCAATGGGAGTGCTGAGACAGATAATCAGCCCGTGTCGCGGCAGATGCTGAGGAAATGTGCAGGTTTAGAAAAACGGCTCACTGAGATGAACACAGAGAAAATCAACAGAAAAAAAATGGATTCCTTAGAAATAAGATAAACCAATTTTGGTTTGTTATTGGTGCTGGACGCCTGGTCTCAGCATCAAACCCCACATGTAAATGGAGAGTGATTATATAGTTAACTAAGCTGGCAGGATTTTGCCAGTGTTATTCTGACTGTATGTTGTTCCATGCAGCAGATTTTATAAGTCCGTTGGGAAACACATTTGCAAGCAGTGACTGAGCAATCCAGAGTGAGGTAGTCATATATAAAGTCATATAAGTCCTCTATCTATATATATATATATATATATATATAGATAGAGGACACACACACACACACACACACACACACATATATATATATATATATAAATATTGCTTCCTGAAATATATAATATGACATTTATTGACAATTATGAAGTAATTGTGTTTCCTGGCCATTGCATTTGATGTATGTACTGAGAAGCATATCCAGTGTAGTGTATCTCCAATTTTTCCCTTGTCTACTATCCTTTTGAAGGGGTGGCAAAGAGATGACATTTTACTTCTTTCCTTTTTTTTTTTTTTACTGTAGAATGTATATTTCCAATGGGGAAAGAATGGCTGCAGAATCTTCCTCTCCCTCTGAGAGTCAGTGAACTATGATTCAGATTTATGATCGGAGAGGAGAGTGGTGACATCACAGATGGCAGAGGCTCCAAAGAGGCTTAGCTGACATTGATGACCGCATTAATGTGACTCGTGCACAGGATCAAATGTGTTAGTCGGCATTTGTGGGTGTATGATAATTCTACTTACGACCATGAGAAGAAGTGGAATTACTACCACTAAGAGTTTATTGCATGTTTATAGTCATGTTACGTGTTTCTACAGGCCTTACCTTTAAAATAACATAAAACAGAGTGTGAGTCTTAAATGGCTAAGTCAAATTAAAAGCTGTTGTAAAACTATTTAATATACACACATATGGCCAAACATGTATGTTAAATTGTGCATTCATGAAGCAAACAATTATTCTTGGTTACAAGTTATTCCTAGAATCATCTTTGATTTCCTTGCTGTTAACAATAATTTAACATGGATGTACCACAGACATGTGCCAAATTAGATCTTTATTATAGTTGTGAGTTGCGTTATGCTTGGCCATAGTAGCATTTATCAGAGTTGAAGATGGTAATGATCTATAATCTAGTGCTAAATTTTAGTTTAGGTTTCATCCTACATATAATAAAGGGTCACAGCTGTCTATCTGTGTTGGTCAGTGTCCAAGGTCAACATTGCTGTTTCACCTGAATTTTTCTTGGCTAGCATTGAAAACTCTTTACTACAGAAAACTGCCATCATCAAAATCAGAATACCTATTGTGTTACCAGAATGGTTAGCCCAATTCATGGTGCTTGAAAGTGATAGTAGATTTACCTTTTTTTGCCGTGGGGGTATGTTTGACTTGTATCTTTGACAACTTGCTTCAGGCAAAGTGTGTGTTTTTGAGACACACACACACAAATGGCATGCATGGAAGAGTTTCAGGCGAAAACCACTGTTGACTAAAAAGAACATAAAGGCTCATTTCACTTTTGCCAAAAAAACATCTGAATGACCCCCCAAGTCTTTTGGGACAATATTCTGTGGGCTAACAAAACAAAAGTTGAACTTTTTGGGAGGTGTGCATCCCGTTACATCTGGCATAAAAGTGACACAGCATTTCAGAAAAAGATCATGTCAACGATCAAGTGTAGTGTGATGGTCTGGGGCTGCTTTGCTGTTTCAGGACCTGGACGACTTGCTGTGATTGATGGAACCATGAATTCTGCTCTCTACCAAAAAATCTTGAAAGTGAATGTCTGGCCTTTAGTTAGTGACCTCAAGCTGAAGCGCACTTGGGTTCTGCAGTAGGACAACGATCCAAAACACACCAGCATGTCCACCTCTAATGGCTTAACAATAGCAAAATGAAGGTCTTGGAGTGGCCTAGTCAAACTCTGGACTTGAATCCAACTGAGATGCCGTGGCATGACCTTAAAAAGGCAGTTCATACTCGGAAACCCTCCAAAATGGCTGAATTAAAACAATTCACCAAAGTGTGGGCCAGAATTCCTCCGCAGCGCTGTGAAAGACTCATTGCCAGTTATTGCAGATGCTTAACTGCAGTTGTTGCTGCTAAGGGTGGCACAACCAGTTATTAGGTTTAGGGGCAATTACTTTTCACATAGGGCCATGTAGGCTTGTATAGTTTTTTTTTCCTTAATAAATAAAAGCATCACTTAAAAACTGCATTTTGTGTTTACTTGGGTTATCTTTGTCTAGTATTCAAATTTGTTTGATAATCTGAAGCAATTAAGTGTGACAAACATGCAAAAAAATAAGAAATCAAATAATTTTTCACAGCACTGTAAGTATGTGAACGCTTTTTGCCAAACCTCTCAAGGGTTAAAAATGTACCATATGTAAAAGTTATAGAAATAACCATAAGAAGAACCATTGTATTATGTGAAAACAACTTCTTTGGCATAGTTCTTCTATGGCACCACTCGAAAATTCCCAATAAGGCATAGATGAAATGATAAGGGCTAACAGATCACTTAACTTTCACTGTTATTCAACTTCACAGTGTGATGAAATATGTTAGGCTGTGTAAAAAGCTTGATGAAACAAAACCAGTGGAGACACTAGGTGTAGACAGCAGACCAAACAGTCCTTATCGCTTTGACTGTCAGATTGCAACAAGAACTTACAACAGCAGCCAATGGGTTCAAAAACTAACGTTTAACTACACTTTAATCGTTTAGCAAATTGGTCTAATTAAAGCAATTAAACTGGTTATTAAGCAAATGAATGCTGATTACAAAAAGCAGAGGGGCGTTTTTTGAAAAGCTGGAAATTAGCCAGTTACCGGAGTGATTACTGCAATATGAAGGAGCCTAGCGGTGCTAAATTGAGTCACCAGGGCACTTAGGCTCAGCTTCATTACTGTGTCAGGGGTCTGTGGATGCTGAGTGGAGATTGATGTGTAGCAGCACGCTAATTCAAGCGTGAGCACAGATAAATGTTGATTCAGCTTAACATTATGAATCGCTGACTGATCTATTAGTAATGAAATGAGGCTGAAAAGGCTTTTCGATATTTGACAGATGTTAAGCTGTACCTCAATCACATGTGAAGGTTTCAAAGTGTGCGCACTGCAAGAGGTGAACCCTGTGATTGGTAGGTGTACACTATACTGCAGACAGAAAGTCCTAGTGTTTAACTACCAAGAGAGCTAATATAGGCTAAAAGCCCATCCCACAGCTGCCATTTCACAAAAAATATGACTCCACGGGACCTGTGGGCTCATTTTTATAGTAATGGACTTCATAGGCTCTCACTTAACTGCCTGAAATATGGTGCATTAATAGAGACTGGACATGTCATGACACAGTGAAGCACATTTCCGCTCCTTCTATGAAATAAGGATTTTCCTATAAAGTACCACGTAGGGCTTATAACACTGTCCAAAAAAGAAGGCAAAAACATTTGGTACTTTTAATGTATGTCAATGTTAAGCAATTTTATTCCAAATAATTTTGCTGCATATGAAATTTAGAAAAATGTTTTTTTCTGGACAGCAGTGACATGTAATGCCAATATGAGCAATGTGTTATTTTGTGCAAAATGATTTCTTGGCTTCTTGGATGGACAATGGCTTTTTGTTCAGATGTATTTCAGAGCAGTTGCACTCAATTTAACAACATAATAATGCAATACCACAATACAAAAATTGTCACAACATCCAACATGAAATTTGATTCCATACCATAATCCAGGCTGTTTCAGAAAACGTAATGTAGTACATATGAGATTTGCTGAACATACACATGGATCTATAGATGCCAGAAATGCCATTTTGACTGTTCACAGACTGAGCAACACTGTGGAAAACTTTTATTACTCCCTGTTCAAGGATATTTCAAGGACTGTAAAGTAATACTTCAACAATATTTCTATTTCTTTAAAGACCAAGAACCTCTGTGATTACAGCTTACTGTGACAAGGCACTAGAAGACTAGCTATCCAGCACACTGTTAAATCACATAGTTACACGAATGATTAAGTCCACAACAGGCTTTGGGATCTTAACTTTTGCTTCTTTACATTTGAAACTAGACTGAGATTTTTATTTTGGCCGAAAAATAGGTCATATCACATATAAACTAAATTATAAGAAGCAAACATTTGCTTGTTACTTACAAGGTGGGAGTGCCACTCAGCCTATTTATGGCAGGGGAAACACAGAAGGACAATAAAACTTCATTATAGTGAGCAATAAAGAAACTATTGTAAATAACTGGCAAATAACTTAATTGACAAAGGCTCATGAACTTTTTGAGTGATTTGTAGTGGGGTGAAAACAAAAACAAGACAAAACCACTAACATGCTGAAACTGTCACTATCACTTAAACTGGCAAGGAGGCATTTGATTAGCCAAGCTTAATTAGAGACACTCCAATTTCATTGTGGAAGTCAGAATGTGCCTTTAATATCTCAACAAGGACTAAAAATTGAGTGAATGTGTGGGCTCTCAGTGGCTCTTAATGATGTGAAAATGGAGGGCTTGAGACAGACAGAGATCAGAAGCACAGCACATAGCATCTAATGACCAATTAAAAAATGTCACAACACACACTGCTAAATCAGCAATCTTTAAGAGGAAACAAACCTGAAATACTAAAAGTCATGCTCTATGATTTGAGTGAATCATTTGGCCTTGCAACAAAAAAGCAATATTTGCACTTAGTCTTAAAAGAGACTAACCATGCTCATTCACCAATGAAAAGGGGGCTAAACTCTTATATAAGACTAGGTAAGATGAGAAAATAACACTAGCCAACTATTTCTCTCAAGAGAAATCGAAACAAGCAACAGGATGGGATGAGAAAAACATTCTAAAAGGCAAGTATATCACTTATCTCTAATATACATAAGAATCATAAACAAGTCAGTTGAGCACGACTGTGTTTATGTATTTAAACCTCCTTAATGAATCTCAACAGGAGCTAAACCAACTCCGATAATATAGCTCAATAAACGAGCTCAATAAAAAGCACTTAATTTGAGGTGTCAACATGATTAATCGCGCACTAAAAAGAATCAGAGACCTTCTAGTCAAGGTAGCGATAGGAAAAAAAAGGCATTTTGCATCTCAGCAGTGCTGGCAACAAGACAAGCAGTTAAGTGAGCCAGCCCATGCAACAGTATGAATATTTAATTAATAATTAGTCATGTAATTCCTCCTCAGGAATTATTATCCCTAGAACTGGTTTGTGAATTTAATTATTAGCAGCCTTTTTGTTTCCATGTCCCCCTCATTACTGTCAGGATTGATGTAACATAAACTTCATTAAAAATTAAAGCGAGAGTCTTAATTACAAGGCTACCCTGACTGAAGTTAGAATTAGCCAACTCAGTGATGTGCAAATGAGAGCATTATTTAAGAAACATGCTGGAAGTAGTTATGCTAATTTAGAGGGTTCACAGTAGCAGACCTTTTCACTTGCAGTTGCATATTCATTAAACACACTATGCAAATTTAATGTAGCAGTCTTAGTAATGCCTTGTTAATTTATTCAGATTTATTGAGTACGACTTGTAAAAAGTACCAATTTAATTACTCGATCTCCTTGGGAAGGTAGCGGGACATGGCTAAGGTTTTTAAACTGTGTAAATCAGAATTAGTGTGCTCTGATGGAGAAGGGGGGGGTGGAGGGTGGTGGTAAGAGAACACAGTTTTAATAACCGAGGCTTGAGAGACATATTTGATTTACTTAAGATGCACATACATACTTAAGTCCTTCTCACAGAAAGTAAAAACAAAGAAGTGTGTGGAGGTTGTTTTCGCTTACTTTAAGTAAGTGATACGTATGTGGAAGCTGATTGTGATGACCTAACTGACACGAGAAAAGGATGAAGACACAGAGGAGTGAAGTCATTTAACAACCTAAATATGTGGAGTTGTAAAGATCTAGGGGAGATGGCATTCACATCCTTTGATAAACAAAATGGCATGATCTGTATTAAAATATTATGTCTTGACAGGTGAAATCTTGTTAAATCATCTTAAATAAATAGACTATACAGGATTCTGAGTGAAAATTTTCTATTAAAAGTAAAATGTAGTTTTACTAGACTTAATCCCTGTCTAGAAAACTGGCCCTGGAAGTTTTTTTTAACCCATTTAAAGAAATATGTTTAATTATTTTTCCGGTGAAAGTTTCTAAATCCATGGACAGATCATTCATTTCAAGCATCACTTCTGAAGAAAAAATAAAAACGATCTGCTTTATGTCTTAAAACAAGTAAAGCAACTTCTCAATGAAATGACATTTAAAACAGTTAGAAATAAGTTGAATAATCTTAAACTATACTTACAATAACCTGAAAATGAGAAAAATAACAAGATTTTATATTATATTTTGTAATGTAAAACTTCTAAAACCTTAGCCCAGTATTACCTAATGTTTGGATGGAATTACCGAACACCAAACCATCCAGAACATCCACAAAACTAAATATTAGAAATCTTGTGGAAAGTCTAATAAAAACTGTCCTCGCCAAACAGTTAAGGTACATATATATATATGCTTTTTCTTTCATTTCCCTATCTGTACAAACATCCCGTGGGAAGCAAACAACAGCAGCAAGTTGGGATGGAAGGTTGAGTCAGACAGCCTTCAACTGGATTAACAACTTGTTTTTTTGGCTTAGGGGCTTCATTGGGTTGATGACTGCTACATCTAAAGAAAACATCCACCAAAAACAGAACTTTCATCCTACCCTCCTCTCAAACAAAGAAATATGATCTTCAACCAGAATTTGCCTGTACTGTACATCAACACTCCTAAAACAGACATTAAAAGGAGATGCCCTGCTCTGTTTTCATGGCTACATCGCTCCCAGATCTGATTATGTTGAACTTATCTCTTCAGATCTTCATGGCGTGGCCAGTTGTTAATGACTGGATGCCGGTCTCTGGGGACAGGCTGGCTCAGGGGGGGCCGCGGAACTGGAAAACATCCTCAGGACTGTGGGCTAGTCGAGCTCAAAGACCCCGCTGCTGAGAACACAGCCTGGAGTGGATCCACACTGCCAGTAACACAGCGCCGGCCACGGACAAGAGACGCGCTCCCACCCCAGGATCTAATTATTTACTCCCATCACTCATATCCTCTCTCTTTCCTCCAGGAGAAAAACCTCATGGGTCTGCACTCTCCAACCCCACACACAGTGTACTGACACTTGGGGAAGCCAAGGCCTTCCACCCCCAACAAGATGCAAACCTAGAAGAATCATCTCACAGCTTCTGATGGTAGACAGAACAGCATCTACTTTTTCTGTGTCATGTCATCTCAGATAGCACTCTTACAAAAAAAAGTTAAAACATTCTTGGCATGTATAGAAAAACCTTTACATTAGAACCTAGAGCATGTAGCAAAAATATAACAATTCCAGACATTTTCATAATATATACATCATTAGAATTCATTTTTCTGATGTTTTCATAATTTGGAGCAGACAAAAAAAGTAGTGCCACAGTAGTGCCAATAAAAACATTTTCATTATCATTTCACACACCACACTGTACTAATTCCAATTAACAGGACTAATTAACATGCAGTGTTCAGTATTCAGTGTTCCAGACTGATATCCACAATATGCTCAGAAACGTATATTATGATATAACGTTACAATTTATCATGAAAATGGTAAACAGTGTCACCTCTCTTAGAGGATTTTTCATTACACATCAGTTCCTTAAAGTTACAGAAGGTTCTTCTGCAAACATTTTATTTATAAAAAACGGTTCTTTAATGAACCGTGCTCTGAAAGGTTCTTTGAAGAACCGAGAAATGTTCATCTATGAAGTCACCTTACTTTTAAGACTAAACATGAAATAAAATGCATCCAAAATGTAATTTTGCGCATCAGACAAATGAACTAATTAAGCAGCTCAAGGGTATGTTTATTTGAAACAGACAATCAAGGAACATCTTGTTTACTGTGATTGCGATTTGCATAAAGAGTAAATAACACTACGAAATAAGCAAATACAAGTGCCCAGAGATTTCTGCTACCATACAGTTTTTTTCAGTCTAAACCATTTTACAGATGCATTGTCTGATTGGTTGTTGCAGCATCACGAACACTATGTATATTTACATTTTTAAAAATAAACATTGCACACTGTTGCACACTCTTCAATAATTAAACTGAAATTAATACAAAGTTCTTTTTTTCTTTCAGTAAAAAAAAAATCAAGTAAACATGCTAGATTTTGTGTCATAAAAAGAACTGCAGCATATGAATATGCATGCTGTCTTATTAGATAAATTATCTGTGCAAGGTCCTCTGAGATTTCTGCACAGTAAATCATCCAGATCCACCCACACACTAAATCTGTATAGCCCCTTTTTAATATATTTGTTTTATACATTATCTAATAAAATTAATCTCTAAATCCTGCTATGTTCTCCTATTTTGCTCAATAAAAGCATTGGCAAAGTGAATTGATGAGGACAAGTGCACTTAATCTTGATTAAATCCATCACAGTGAGAGTGAATGGGTACTTGTTTGTGAGTGTGACACGGATTGAGATAGAGAGATCCGAGAGAGAGCGAGAGAGAGGGAGAGGGAGTGTGTGTGTGTGTGTGTGTGAGAGAGAGAGAGAGAGAGAGAGAGAGAGAGAGAGAGAGAGAGAGAGAGCGAGAGAGAGAGAGAGAGAGAGAGAGAG
>JBBJLS010000140.1:20768466-20787132 GCA_037577275.1 Bryconaethiops microstoma | reverse complement strand
AATGTAAAACACTTTAATTTCCTTTTAAACTCATTAGCCTTAAAGAAAATGTAAAGGTAATCGTGTATTCGTTCTGTACAGTTTACACTGAACTCCTGCAGTGTGCATATATATATATATATATATATATATATATATATATGAATTTTATATATATATAAATAAATAAATAAATCACAGTTAGTTAGAAGTTAATTATCAGTCACCAATCTATTTCGCACATCTTAACCACCACATACACCACAATGTGCACATTTTGAGGATCCCCTCAATCAAAGCACACACCTTTTGGCTACACAGAGCAATTTGCATGTGAATGAAGTGAGGATCTGTCACGGGGCAATGGTGGCAGATCCATCAGTGCTGTGACCTTGCAGAAAGTCACCTACTGCTCAGAACTCTCTGCACACACACACACACACACACACACACACACACTGGACAACAGGGACAAACGTTAAACAAATGTTTCATGCACCCAGAGGATGTTTATTAATTAGGAGTGCATCTGGATGTAAAAACGTAAAAAATTGAAAGTCAAAGTGATCTCCTTTTTGGCCCTTTAATTCCACTGGGCCATGTGGAACAATACTCATTTTCTGACACAGACCTTGTTGCAGTAACAGCATTTTCCACTGCCTTTGCTTGTGTTATTTCTGTAGTTATTTGTTCTCCTTAGTGTTGTCATGTGATGCGTTTTACAGCATATAAAGCTGTATGTCTCAGAGTATCGGGGACAGTTGTGTAAATAATGCATATAATACACAGAAATCAAACCATACAATCTGTATTGCAGCCTCCTGTCAAACTGATGGATTGTGTTTTTCCACAGCGTCCCGGCCTGTGAACAGTGACCTCTGTTTAGGAGTGCCTCCCAACACCACTCAGCTGTGTCACATCCCATGTCCAGTGGAGTGTGAGGTGTCTTCCTGGAGTGCCTGGGGACCCTGCACCTTTGAGAACTGCCAGGACCAGAGCTCCAAGAAAGGTGAAAGGATGCTACAGTAACTCTTACTCAGATCATATTGTAGCCAATCCTCCATTGACAAATTTGTCTCTCAGATGCTTGATCCGGTTGAGATCTAGGGACATCTCTTTGTCATGTTCCTCAACATCCTCCTGAATGATTTTCACTGTGTGACAAGGTGCATTATCCTGTCGAAAGAGACCATTGCTAATAGGGAATACTGTTACTATGGTAATTGGTTTACAACAAAGTTTAGGTAGGTGGTACGTGTAAAAATAACGCCAGGATCCCAGGTTTTCCAGAAAAACAAATGAGTCTCTAAGATTCTTACCTCAGCCCATATTTCTGCTTCTAACATGTTAAGAACAGACTGTTCACTTGCTGCCTAACATATCACCTTGACAAGTGCCACTGTAACAAGATCAGTTCTATTTGTTCTCATTGGTTTTAATGTAATGGCAGATTGATGTATAAATGTGTTTTCCATTATGCATCAGTTCTTTTTCTTTTCAAAAACCTGTTATATCAAGTATCGTTACAAATGGATAGAGCATTTTGGAATTAAACTGAGAGCAAACTAATAGAAGGCAGCCAACCAGCAAGGAAACATGTACAATTCGGTAGCAGCACCAGGACTTCTATTGTACATAGTAATGTGTAAAACTTTAATATGCTTGCAATTTTTCTCCAATATTCTTGCATTTATGCCTTCAGATTTAATGAGTCACGTTCAGAGTCAAATAACAGATAACAATTAGTGTTTTTATGTAATGGTTTATGGGCTCCTTGGTTATGTGAATAACAGTGTTTTCGCTCCCAGTTTTTATACAGCTGAGATGGTCTTGGGAAAGGTTTGTTCTTGTCTAAGGTTGTAAGGTTCATCGCTGTAGTCACTGGTTAAATTGGCATTCACATCCCATCTTTTGTTGGGAGTAATGATGAGAAGGCAGGGCTACAGACCTAACAGCAATGAAAGCACATGGCTGGGGCATGGTGGACAGAGATGAGACTGGGGCAAAAACAATAAAAAGACAAAAATGGGAAGCCATGACAGTACATGATGAAGCTTCGTGAAACCAATCAGTGTTAGGTATTAGTATTAGCCACATTTGCCTTGTAGTTCCAGTGCAATAAATGTCTTTTGTTATAAGGACAAATTTGAGACTTCTGTTCTTATCTCTGAAATTCATTTTCAACATTTAACATTCACCCCTGTGATCAGACTTCGTCACCTCTCATCTCTTTCTCAGTATCTGCACTGTGAGCTTATCAGTATCTTCTGTGAAGGTGAAAGGATGCATTTCCACAAAACCCTATGGGTTGGGGGTTGGGGGTGGGGTATGAGGAAGAAGAAGAAGCCGTGGGATGAAAGGGTTGACAGAAAATGTGCAAGATAGAGGAGCTAGGGTCAAAGGGCAAAATAAAAAAAACCCCAGAAAATTGGCTTTTCTGTTTTGTGCGCTCTTTATGGAGAAAGGATGGATGTCTGAGGTAAGAAAAGCCATGGCACTTTGACGTTTGCTTCTCGCTGCTGGTGCTGACAGCTGGTACTAGTCCAACAGAGAGACTGCCACGCTGGCTCTTTCCCTCATTAATTATGGCTGGGATGGCGACCTGTGTGCCGTACTTAATGCATATTGACTCTGGCCTAATGAAGCGACTCAAACGGATAGAATAGGAAGAAATTCTCCACCTATGTATCTTAATGATGGATTCTCCCTGTATCTGTCTTGCTTGTTTCCTTTCTTCCACGCCCACGCTGCTTGATTGTACACGTCTGTCTGCACGCTCCAACACTTGCGTCCGGGTATGCATTTATTACCCAGAAAGCCGTGGGCTACAGGAGCCACACAGGCTGCTCTTTGTCTGTTTTTTGTCTCACATATGTATCAGCATACTATGATCTTTCAGCAAATAACACGTTAGCGTTTTTCGGCTATAGGATCGGCTCCCCGAAATTATGCTGCCGTGCTCAACACGAGCAGCAGCTGCCGGAGACATATAGTGACCTTTCTTAGGTACATCTAAATGTATTACTTTTTTACATTGAGACTTATTCTAAACGTATCCATGGTCTGCCCACAAATGTGTTCTTTCTCAGCTTCTGCTCTTTTGTTGCTCTTTCTTAACTTTCTTAACTGAGGAATTCAATCTAATAAACTGTAATTAAGTGTAGTTATTTTGTTGTATAATTGAACTAATGTTAGCATGGCAAATTCATTGCTGTTTATATTCTGTGTTAGTTAAGTGCAACTTGGAAGTGCCGCCTTTTAAACTGCAAACTCAGGTATGATTCTAGACAAAGTGCATAGTAATTTCTCAACAGGGTTGGATGGGATTTGATTGGGCAGTTGTTGCTCAAATGGACACATTTGTGGCCAGATCATGAACTCTTAAAAACAAAATAGGGGTTACAGGTAAAAGGTCCACTTCTGGCTTCATGTTTAAAAATAAATGGTGTGTAAAGAACCTCTTGCATAATGTAATGGTTCCATACCAATTCAATAATTCTTCCTAGAACCTTTTACATTTTCACCTTTCTTCCTGCTGGATCTATTTGTACAGCATACTGCACCAGGCTACTAGTCTGGAACCTCAATGTATTTATGATGCTTAATATACCAAAAAATCTGTTCTAGGCCAATTATGATGGTTCAGTTGATGGTTCTTTACAGAAGTATATTGTAAGTACCTGGACCTTATGCAGGCCATACTTATGATGGCATGCAAGTAACATGCATGTGTTCTCAAGGCAGGTGGAATTTTTGATGGAATTACCTGAAGGATCTAGAATAGTGGACAAATGTAGTATTAGTGAATCTCACAGTGCCTTCTCAATGGCCGATAAAGAGAAAACGACAGAGCGCTGTCTCACCTCCTACACATATACACACTCTCCCACACTACACATTCACACTCTTCATGTCTGATTGGCAATGTTGGACACAATTCCCACCATCCCCTTCTTTGCCGAGTACACTGAATACTGTGTAGATTATGTGGTTAAAAAAAAGGCAGTGGGGAGACAAGGACAGAAATAATCAGAAAGAAGGGGACACCTTGGCCATCCTGGCCCTGCAGGCCCCCTCTGACCCCCTCTGGTGTCTCTTATCGGCTCCAAACAGGAGTGGGGATTAGAGCAGTGGCCTGCCGAATTAAGAGGGCTGGGGGGGCAGTGTAGGTGACCTTGAGCCATCTCTGGGTCTAGCCCCCAAAGCCCTTACTCCAAGTCTCTTCTGTATTACGGACCACTAAATGCATTATTCCCCTCAGAGGAAATCTGGTGTAATGAGTGAATAATAATAATAATTATGTTCAGCAGTTCCGGTAATTTCCGTCATCTTCCCGGCTTCATGGGCTGCCATGTTAAATGTGCTATGATGGTTATCACTCTAAGCATGAAGCTTCAGTCGACGGGACTTAATACTTTCTGTTAAATCTTTCAAAGTCAGCTAAAACACACTGCTTCAGTACCTCAGTACTTTATTTTCTCTAAAAGGGAAATCTGTTTTACAGCTAGGTTCAGTGAAACTGCATATGAATCAGCAGCTAAAAGGACAAAACTCACAGCTGAGTGGGTGATGTGGATAAACATATGGATCTGTGAAAGAGTAAAGCAGTATTAATGACAGCTTGTTGCCCTGTTGCCTGTGTTTATGGCAGGTTTCAAGCTGAGGAAGAGGAAGATTTTGAACGAGCCCACAGGCGGAACAGGAAACTGCCCACACTTGACTGAGGCAATACCGTGTGAGGAGCCCAGCTGCTATGACTGGCTACTGGTGAAGCTGGAGGAGTGCATTCCTGACAATGACAAAGAATGTGGACCAGGAACGCAGAACCCCCATGTGCAATGCATCAACAGTGATGGTAAGAAACCACCATTTATAACTATTTTAGAACAAAAGCATTCTTGTAAAATGAAAGCTCATTACTTCTTGTACCTGGGGCATGGACTCCTAAAAAAAAAAAAAAAAAAAAGGCACTAAAAAGGGTTATTTTAGGTGATGCCATGGAGGAACTGTGTTTAGTTTCCCTGAGGAAATGCAAAAAGAACCCTTTTTAAAATCAGAGGTGTTCACAAATCATTTCATATGGGCAGTAATCAAGTCCTGAGTCTCTTGAGTTCCCATTTACGGCGGTCATATAGAACCCCATATTTTTAGGTGGTCCTGAACATGCTTATTAGTGGTCTGAATCTGGATTTCTGATCAACCTCTTTGGGATAATATGTGTTGTAAAATATACTATAGCACTAAAATAGAGTTGAACTGACTTGAAAAACAGAGATGTGGTCATCAGAGCGTTGTGAACATAGTTATAGTTTGGGCAGTATAAGACAGTTCAGACTAATAAAAATGCCACAGTGGACTTCATGCTGTGACACACCAAGACTGTTCAGCTCCATGTGATTCTTGAACTCTATCTATAGGGCTTCGGTTCTGGATCACTGCCCAATGGGATAATTGCTGTTTTGATAGTGGCTGCTGTAGTAGGTTTGTATTGTTCAAGTGGCCAAAGGGTGGATTCGGAGCAGTGTGTGCAGTGTGATTGGTGGCTTTTACAACTCAAAGCCCAACACCGCTGCAGTCTGCTTTTTAACTAGCCCAAAGGCTCAGGGCTGTTGACTGGTGTTTGGCCATTATTGAACCACCTAAACACAAGGTAGTGGGAGTCAGTTTCACTGGCACCATCTGTGAGATCAGAGAAACACATGCTTTACCTGGGGACAAACACACACCTATAACTGTGACAAATAGCTGACAGCGCAGTCATCCATGGACAAGAAAATACTTCACAGGAGCTCGCACAGAGCAATGGCATACAAAACATTCAGGAAAAGATGTTCCAACTCACCCGTAAACGAACACAGACTCTTTCACACTCAGACCCAAAAGCAAGATATCAAGGGACATAAATATTAGATCAGTGCGTTGGGAACATTCTGGGGAAGGTCTTTAGTCATGGATTTCTTAAGGTTATACAGATTTAATAATGTGTGTACAACCGTTCCTATCCCCAATAACATGGAGGCGGAAGAGCAGTCCTGTCTAATGAGTTTCGAGCTGTTTCGCTTCTTTCTCAGCACTCAGCAGACGTGTTTTAAGTGCATCTCTGGGAAGTCAGGCACCCAGACATGTTGCACTAATGCATTTTTAATGGGATTTGGTGAAAGAATGTTTTGGTCGACTTGATGAAGGACCAGTGGGAGGGATAGGGAAATTCACTGCAGTTTAATTGCAACTCTAATTTATCCAATCTAATTAATTTCATATAATTGAGAAGTGAGCATAGCTGATTGAATATTGCAACAATGGACAAAATTAATTTTGAATGACTGAGAGGGGAGGTTATAAACGTGTTAAATGTATTGCCATTAAATAGAGAGATTGACTGCGATTTATCGTGAAGGATTAACCCTAGTTTGTAGTGAATATGAGGCAAAAACATGATTAGCACTGGAATAGAAACACCCATGCCAAGTTAAAATATATTCTTGACAAATAATTAATAAATGAATTATAAGCACATGCACCATAATTGTACTTCACATCTGCAGATTTCACTGCTTGTCTAAGTGAATTTTGGTGTGCGGACATGGCAATTACCAGGAAATTCGACCTCGGCATCCGCACTGCTAATGAGCACCCAAGGGAGGGGGGTAGAGAGAGTTAGACACAGATGTGTGTGCGTCTCAATCAGTGTGGTGAGTCTCATAATCACTGTCCCCATTTCACACCAGCTGAAAGAGTCCTGCTGCCTGTGCCTGAATTGTTGCCACGGTGATGACTTCCCTTGCTTCCCCCACCAGTCCCAGCAAGATCATCATTTTTTTATTTGTACACCTTTATGTCACGTATGCCTGTCAGTGTTTGACTAACGCTCTGTATAGAGGTGGTGTCTTCCAAAGACACATTGAGAATACACCAGCAATGTGGAGTGGTCATCTTGTAGTGACCACTGTAATGAAGATGATGTATTACCTTTCAAAAGTACTGAAACACTGTTTTCAAAGACGATTCTAATACTTTAGCCAAGTGCAATTTCACAGGTTTCAATAAAATGAGTGATGTTTCCAAAATGGCTTCTATAGAACTTGAAGAGTGAAGAATGAATGAACAAATTTAATAAAAGGTAGTGCTTATATATCAAATGATGACTATTCAAATGTGGTGGTATTAATCCTTTTTGCTTTGGATACAAATGAAGTGCTCTCAAAATGACTTATATAAGTATTTATAAGAATTAAATATTTAAACTAAACACCAAATGTTCTTTTTATTCAACATGTAATGTATTGTAGGAACAATGAAAATTACTGTAAATCTGTGTTTGATCTAGACTTGATCTTGTATAATGGATTCATTGTATATTACTGAATCCAATTGTACAAAATTACATTCACTGAATATCTGAAGAGTTTCATCTTAATTGATTTATATCTATTTGTTTAGATTTTGGATTTGAAGAGGCATGAAAATAATAATAGCTGATATACACCATTTTATGTCTTTCCTGAAGGTCCCAGTGCACTAAACCATAATTCAGTGTCAGTTTATCTTGTGCTAAGCTAAATAATGAATATAAACGAAAATGAAAATGATCTTTAATGCTTTGGAATGTAACCATTCATTTACAAATAAAGAGTAACTGCAAACTTAAATTAATTCCAAATCAATATCAATTGTTTAATTCATTGAAATATTCATTGAAAGCACAGCGCATCATATCACATGTTATATTTGATGAGTTTTTTTTTTTCCGTAATTTTCCAACAAAGTGTAATGTTTTTTGTCCACCTCCACCTTTTTATTATATCATTATGCACTAGCAAATGGTGAAATATTTTATTTTATTCATACTGTACATGCATAGCAACATTTAGTGCTTTTGTAGTTTAGAGTAATGTCTGTGTGGTTGAATGTAATTATGATCAATAGGTACAGGCACACAGTTGTGTAGGTAACAATAGAAATCCATTTAGTTCTACTCCTTCCAGTTCCTGCCCACCATCCCCATGAGTTTGCAGTAGTACTGCTTTAAGTGAGGAGTAATACAATTTGTTCAAGGTCACCTCTCTCTTTGTCCTCCCTCATGGTCAACGAGATGGAGAACGTGATGTTCTGGCCTGCGTGTTGAAACGGTCTCATAAATGAAATTAAAGCTCACCACACCACAAAGTCAGCTCGAATTTAGCCTGCCCCTCATCCTCCAGATTAGTTTAGGAAGAGTACTGCGCTGCCTCCTCTGAATGTGTCAGGGCCCAAAAGAGAAAATCGCCAGACGCTGTCTGATACTTTTCCACGAGAAGAAGCACGCAAGCAGTTTAGACAGGGATTTGTGCATCTGGGCTGTGCAAACCGAGGACATCAAACACTTCCAGCACGTTTTCAGGGTGTATAACAAATATGTGTAGATCATGTAAGATTATTATAAAAAAACATTAGATTTTACAGTCTGAAACATAAACCCAGACTGGAAATGGCTTGTAGACTGGAAATGTGCTGACATGTTCTACACCTGCACTGAGGGGACAAAGTCTGTATAAACTCACTCTGCTCTACTTGATTGAGTGGAAATTTTTGGCACAAATCAATAATTTAAAATTGATCCAAGTACCAGTATCTTGTCATTCTGAATACAAACAGATGTTAAAGTGTTTTGCTCACTTTCCAAAGGCTCAGCTTGGTCTCAGTAGCCAGATTTCCATCCAGCTGTCAAATTAATATCAAGTGAATCACTAAAATTTTGCAGAAAGTGTGAGTTTCCACCAGCACTGTGCAAACAGATAAAACACTGTCATTTAAAAGAAAAAACTGGAAATGTGTGAAATATGGACAGAGTTTGCAGACAAATTTTTAATGTGGAGCATCTTCTCCCTGCTGTTTTGCTCCATTTTATGGCTGTATTTTAAATCCTATGAGACACATCATACTGGCAAACATAATGGCTCAGGGAATGCTCCATTAATCAGCTGCAGGCCTCTTTTGTTTGTTTACCGTCTAGTGTTAGAGTTCTGTTTTGTTCTTTGATAAAAAAAAAACAACCCCAAAGATAAAGTTTAATTTCTTCACTAATCCACTGGTTATGCCACCTCCTACCATATTTTGAAGCAAAAAAAGAAAAACATCGGCAGGCATATGACTTTTAATATTAATTTATCACATTTCTTTTCATCCACAAAAATCTTACAACCCTCAAAGAGTGCACACTTTTTAACTTTAATAAGTTTGACTATTTTGACAATTTTTTGCTGTTTCCACCAAGTCCCGGTTAAAATACACGGAATAAAACCATGCCCAGGGAAAAAACGTCATGAAAGACAGAGGAAGCAGTCTTTAAGAAATTCATTAATGTCAAACAAGAGGCATAATGATTTTTTTTCTGACATGGAGGGCTTCCACTTGGATGTGTTTCCATGTCTTCAGAGTGTGAGGGGCTAACTGTGTCCCGCCCTACCACACTTCTGTGGCCCTTTCACCCAGAGCCTCCACTCCCGTCTGGCCTTTTATTGATCACTGTTGTCTGCTGCTGATAGGAATGGATCTGTTTTGTCCCATGGGGCCCTGGTATGTCATCTGACTCAGTGGCTTTTCTGTCAGTTTGGGCTTTTTTTTTCTGATCTGGGACGAACAAAGCAGGGTGGGGTGTCACTAATCAATACAGGGCGGCTCATAACCTCAGAGGGGCTATTGCCTAAAATACGGTCCTTGAGATGACCTCAGTTTGGCACAGAGCAGTGCTAAATTTACAGCTGATTTAGTTTCACTCCCTTAACTCAGGTCCAGTTCTGTCCACAGTTTGTTTGTTTCCATTTTAAATTGTTCAAATACATTTGAATATTACTCAGCACAGAGCAGCTTTTGTAGGCCTGGTAGAGCAGATGAATCACCAAACTCTGCCCTCCAGGATGAGCATCGACCTGTTCTCCACCCACAAATCCTTTTGTATGTAGCAGCTGTTGAGAGGTTTCATTCAATTTAATCTGTAGTAATTGTGATTTAGAGCTGCTATAAAATACAACACGTTAAACTGAAATAAAGAGATTGTGTTACCTGAAGGATGTGTGCTGTCATTTCAAACAGGGTGGTCTTTTTTTCCTTTTCAAATTTAGTTGTTATTTTACATAAAGACAGCAAAACAGTTTTAGGGTAGAGTAGGCTACAGCCAGACACACTTTAGTTTCTGCTAAATATTTCTGAAAATGTTTGGGCAGAATAATTTTTGATGTGTCTGTGTTCTATTCACAAAATCAACAAAACGACCAGGGATGTTGATAATTTTGCGTACAACTCCACACTGCTGAACTGGACTATTTTGTTGTAGATAATGGAATATAGGATGGCTCGAAATGACAATGACAAATTTGCATCCATGCTGACATGGTGGAATTGTGCTTTATTGTACAACACCAAAACTATAGCTGACCTAACAGTATGACCTTTAATATAATACAAAATAAATATAATTTAAATTTGTCAAACTCTTAAAAATGAGGTATTTTTACAGATATAAATTGTGT
The DNA here is from genome assembly GCA_037577275.1 of Bryconaethiops microstoma. Classification (NCBI taxonomy): domain Eukaryota; kingdom Metazoa; phylum Chordata; class Actinopteri; order Characiformes; family Alestidae; genus Bryconaethiops; species Bryconaethiops microstoma. Next base: position 20,776,645 of record JBBJLS010000140.1, on the reverse strand, counting down.
ATATATTGAAATGTTTCATTTGTAAAGCTTATATATCATCACAGCAGTTGATAGGATGGATAGGTCACCTACCTTATGTGGTTGCTGCTTTTCAGGTCTTATGAGCAAATGATGGCAGGGTTTCCTCTCATTATATATTCTACCCCTTAGAAACAATCTATTAGGACTGATAAAGATTTGATTAGCTGAGTGAAAGGACCATGTCCAGGCCAGCCCCTGTTCATCCTGTTCTATCACTGAAGGGAAATGAAGTCTTGTTACATTAAGCCTCTCAGTGCTAACTCGGGTGTGGGACAACAGCATGATGGGCACTTAAGTTGTCTTGAAAAGGCACTTGACTTGCCTTGAGTACACATGGCTTTTTTCATGTTTCCAAACTGCTCTGAATCTGAGACTCTCCACTGAGCACATCTGTCACATCCAATTGGCCTGAATCCAAGTAGAAGGATGTATTAATGTAGAGTTTATGCGTGTTAGGAGTAAGTGAACTGTAGCTGAACCTGCAGCTTGTACTTTTAGACATTTCTACTTTCTCAGCTTGCATGTCAAGGAAATACAAGCAGGACGTGTTGAAGGTGTATGCAGATAATATTTCAATGCATGTAAATAGGCCTGCAGAAGATCTAATGAGAATGCATTAGGTCATTGATCTGAAAATACACAAGTTGTTACATACAAATGAGTTTTTTGCTTTGAAAGCTTTTTTTAAAAAGAGTTTTTTGGGAATTTTGCTTGAGATTTAGTCGAGAGAGTCGAAAGATGAGTGGTGAAAAGATCTCATGCAGCTGGGCTTCAGCCTGCTCTACTAGAGTTAGCTTAAAAAGTCAGATGATGAAAATGTTTAACCTGTGTTTAGAAAAGTTAATTCCCATGTTGATAATTGTCCTTTAATAATAACTGGCTTTTTTCCAGGTGAATATGTGGACAGACAGCTGTGTCGAGATGCCATCCTCCCCATGCCCGCGCTGTGTGAAGTACCATGTCCAAAGGACTGTGTGCTGAGCTCCTGGACAGCCTGGTCCCTCTGCTCTCACACTTGCTCAGGGAAGAACACGGAGGGCAAGCAGACCAGAGCGCGCTCCATACTGGCCTACAACGCCGGAGAGGGTGGGTGTCTCATTAGTAGGAATTAACTCCTATTTCCTGTCCGTGGTTTAACCCTCAGAGGTCAAGAGTTATTACTTTCGCTTTGGTATATCATTCAAATCTAATTAGGTGATTAATATTTAATTACATAATGACACAGTTAATTACTTTTACATTGGATTTAAATTCTGCATAGACTGTCTGTCTGACTTTTTCTGTCTGTTTCAATGTCAAGAAAGGAAAGAAACAGCTTTCTACATTATCACCACAATCATCAATTCAATTTGAACTTTTTTACCAAAATCCAATTCTAAAATATATAATTATTAACTTGACACCTGAAAGAAAATGAGGCACTAAATGAAAGCTGCAGATCTGCGCTTTCAACAAAACTTTTCTGTCCTTTTCTCTGAGCCATGAGTGAGAAATAATGAACGTTATTGATACAGTCGTAGTCACTGTGTTTCTGTGTCATCTCTTGTTCAACCTCTCATCTTTCTCTGATCCACTCTTGATGTAATATCTCCGGCATTTTTTCACAGCCACTGCAAAAGTTGTGGCTTGGCTAACAGTGATGCAGGGTAAGAGTATGTGTGCAGAGTAGGAGCAATGCTGCTCAGTGGATTAAAACTTCCTTTGCATATTACAGTAGTGCTGACTATAGTGACAGCAACAAAATATTTATCCCTTAAACTCCTTAAAGTCTAAAGACCTGTTAAGGTCTAGACTTTCCTTTGTCACTCTTTGTGCCATACATATAAGTAAGGATGCACATTTGGAATTGGTATATTTTAGCTCCAAACACATAATTAGACAAAACATCACCAGCATTGTTCAAACTTTTGCATATGACTCCATTTGCATTGCAGTATTGCCTAATATATGTGTTCATTTAGGCCAAACAGTCTGAGCCGTTAGCCCATTTGGCTATACAAAATATGGATAGAACATAAAAAAATCATAAATCAGTGCATCCCTACATTAGTTTCATACATGTTACTATTCAAGCATTAAGTCATTGTAGTGAATAATTGGTGTAAATAATTAATGCTTGAATAATATGCCTAGAGTTTAATGCCTAGAGTAAGACTATTCTCTTTGAATCACCTTGGTTGAATGCATTCTAAATATATAAATATATAAAGACTTTTTCTCTTTTTCAAAGGGCTTTCTCAGGTCCCAAAGGTTCCTGCTCTTTTTGGTATGAGCATAACCTTTTCTTATAGAAATGCTCAGCTGTAGCTATTTTTGCTGATGTAGAAGTATGCCTGTGCATGTGTTTAAGTAGACATGAGTAGATGAATGAATATAGCAGCACTATCATGCCCTGCAACCCCCCCCCCATCCCCCGCTGCTTCCACACTATCCCATGCTCAGAGATGTGTGGAAACCCAGAGGTAATGAGCATCTCGGAGTGTTAAGTGATTCAAGCCTCTGGTGGTCAGGACTAGGAGAAAGAGTATGTGATTTGTAATAGAGTGATGTGTAAGAGAGTGCCTCTGGGTGAGAACCCTGTTCCTGCAAGCTGCCACTCACTGGCCAGGATTCCATTTCCACAAATATGATATGTGAGTGAGTGGGGCTTGCACTGCTGTCTGGGAGCATATCAACTCTGCCTCATATTTATATCCCAGCTATCAGTTTAATGGTCGTGGAAGTGTCTCCACTATAATATGGCAATGAGTGTCACAACCTGGAGAAGCATATTAATATGAGGAATTCATGCATTATGGATTCAGCACAGGTGTACACTCACACTTGCATCGTTGAGGAAGCTTGCACTGAAGGGGTGAAATGGCGCTCCGTGTGGCGTGCACGCTTGATTAGGCCTCAAATGATTTGGCAGACAGCGTCCAAAATGGATGACAAGTGTCTGACAAACCAGGTGTGTGCTGACTGCAGCATGAAGTCGTGGTGGACACTCTTCTGTCTGCCATCTGGCTCTTCGCGGGATGATGGAGAGCTACGTGTTTGCACTGAGTGCAGTAGTTTCATCTGGGTAAGCTCTGGATTTGCATGAAGAGGAGGATGTTTTTTTCTTTATACTTGAAAAATAGTTGCTTATTTTATTTATTTGACTCTATTTGGTGGCTATTCTTATTATTAAAAGTTGTTCTACATCTGTTTTCTTCTCTGGTTCCTCTACGGTACCCAAACCCTGACAAAATTCTGTCCCAACCCATACTAAACCGAACTATGGGAAAATGAGTGCCACTTTGCAATAAGACTACCCTTATGAAGGGTACCCTTATGAAATGATCAGGCTGTTAATTAGGTTGTAGGCAGTTTATAAATCAATAATAAACAGTTATAAACAAGATATAACAGTTGTCATACATTGATGCAGACTCACTTTTTGAATGATCAGGTGTTTTAATGATAGTAGCATGTTAACAAAGACCTGATGAAGTTGACAGTTTAACATTCTGCCTTAGAAAGGGACAAGATAAACTTGGCAACTAGCAAGATTTGAGATCTTGCCAAATAGTGAGTGTGCTCTTTAAAGTGAGAGTAAAGGCTCTTAAAAGTGACAGGTAGGCTGGGAGAACTCAAATGAACCCAACCTATGCTGAACACATATTTGGAAATTGATATCTGAACCCAGGTCCCATTGGGTGTGGACAAATGAAAAGTGAAAAATGTCTGTGTGCTTCTGTTGGCATATCACTCACAATAAATAGCACAAAATACATTTGAAGTGTAAAAGCTGGGTCTCGCATTTTACTTGCCAATGTTTAAACGAAAGGCTGCTATTTCAAACAGGCAGTCCAGAAATGACATATTTTCATCCTCCACTTTTAAATAAGCTCCACACTAGTACAGATTGTATGTAATGTCCATTTATAGCCTTCTATTTTTGGCAGTGGCATTAAATAAAAAGGAAACAAAGCATCAGAATAGAATAAGGCTAAATATAGCAGATAGCTGATTTATTATAATATATTGTACATGGATCAGGCACAGTGGATTGGCACAGCGCCTTTTTTTTTTAAAATAATGTACAAATGTGAGTGAACCTTGTGCCACTGGCTGAGTAATTACAATGTGCTATGTAAGGGCACACTTTTGTAATGACACAAAGGATTAGCATTCGCCCAGCTGGCAGGTCAGTAAATAATGTAAGACAGTGTTAATCCTCATGTGAAACACTGTAGTTTCTTTTAAAGATTCATTGACTTGTTCTGTTGCAACAAGATGCTGTGGAGGTTCAGGAGTGGAGCTGTTTGTGCTGGAAAGGAGATACCTTTCCTGTGCTGTTATTCCTGTGCTGTTTCATGGGCATTATGTTTAGTATTCCTAACAACTCTCTGCATATATTTCATCACTCAATGAGGGATGTGTGAATGGTCAACAACCTCTTTATTAATGACCTGCGGAATGACATTATTCAGCACTGCTGCAAAGGATAAGTCAATTATTCATTATTTCTAGTTGCCTTGGAAGACGGAAAACCTCTTAATGTACAGTTCATTTGATTCTTTCCCCACTCCAGCATTGATTGTGCTGTAGTCGGTGCCTACCACAGAGCCAATGGCTGACCCCTCAGTGGGGTTCCTTTGACCTGGAGCCTGTGGCTGCTAATGACAACCAGTAGCAGTCAGGGGTCACTTATGGCCCACCTGGGTCTGTCCCTGACAGGACTCCTAATGGCTTCCATAAAGGTGAGCTAGTTTATCATCTCAGCAGACACCTACTTAGGAAATAATGTGTTGTTTTGAAGGGGAAAGCTAAGAATAAACCTCAGATCCAAGAAATAGAGTAAACATGGAGATTAGCAAATTAGCATACATTGGATAAACAGACTTTAAAGTCTTTCCCTGTCACATATATCACATTTGACTCATCAAAAACATTAAAAACCTCCTGTCTTGTGTGGTACTTTATGAAAAATTAATGATCTATATCACTGTTAACAAACACTGAGGGAGTTTTGTGCAAAAGCTTAGTGAGTTAATCAGGTTGTTGCTATTTCAACCCGATCTGGTTAGAGCTCATTAGAACCACTTTCTTTTCAGTTCGCTGTTAGACGTGAGATTTGGCAGTGTCTCTGTAGTAGGCTGTGAGTCATCAGTCGCATCATTTTGTGTGAGACACAAAATATGCAAATTTGACTTGATTTTGTGGTTTGCTAAGGAGCTCATGCAGCTTTGTGTCGTTCCAACATTAGACCATTCTCTAATATTCCTGCGGGGAATTTCAGTGCAACATTACCTTTGTAATGAAACTTTGTATCTCTTGTATTTTTTTCTGCATATTATTTTTACATTGTTTTAAAACACCAGCTGTCCTTTACGTTTTGTAAACATTTCATGATGAATAGACAAATAGAAACGGTCCAAAAAACCCTCCATTAACTTCCATTAAACATCAAGTATTTTTTTTTTCTTTCTCTTGTAAAGGATGCACATTTTTTACATTACAGTTATAAATGATCCTTGCTACAGTGATGTTTTAGAAATTAGCTACATTAGATCCTGTAGACATACTGTAGATGTGAAAGGCTGGTATTTATCATTTCAAAACACAAAAAGTGGCGATTTGCATCCTAATGCAGTTGTTCTGTTCCTGTTCAGGTGGGGTCCAGTGTCCTAACAGCAGTGCCCTGCAGGAGATCCGAAGCTGTAATGAACACCCTTGCACTGTGTACCATTGGCAGACGGGCCCATGGGGTCAGTGTATAGAGGACACCTCTGTTCCCTCTGCTAACGGCTCCCTCAGCCGCAGCGGACCTGGGGCCAGCGGCGCTGAGGCTTCCTGCTCTGTGGGCATGCAGACCCGCAAGGTCATTTGTGTGCGCGTCAATGTGGGTCAAGTGCCACCTAAGAAGTAAGTACAGTTTTGAATGTATGTGAATTGATTATACAGCTTTCAGTCAGGTAGATACTTTCAGTATTTTGTATAGCCTCAGTGAACAGTTGTTGCTCTGTAGAGTTATCCAGAACAGGCCACTTCACAATAAACAATTCAGAATTACTAATTTTATTTTTGAAAAATAAAAAACCTTTTGAGACACTTCTATAAAACAGGAGGGATAGATCCATAGCAGGGCTCAAGGTAAGAGCAGGCAGAGCGAACACAGCAGCATCAATACAAACAAAACAGGGAAGGCTAAACACAAAGAAACAGAATAGAGTCTAGATTGTGTGTTTGGGGTGTTGTGGAAGTGGCTGTGGATCCTGCAATACGTCCTGTGGCTGACGTATGTAGTGGCATCACCAACAAAGACAAGCGATCCAGTTCCCTGTGGCAGCCATACATGCCCATATCAGCACCATCTATAGATGGTATACTGGGAGCTGCTATTTTACCTCTGTGCTTTTCTTATTCAGTCTATTCATGTGTCCTTCACGCCTTCCTCATTCACTCTCTGGTCCAGTTTAATCTTTTTTTTCCATCAAAATCAATATAACTTTGCTTTTCTAATATTCAGGTTAGTGGTGAACCCTCTTAGGGTTAGTGGCCATGCTGATACAGCTGATTTTGAAACACCTACAGGTTTCAGAGACATGGATTAAGCCAACTCTTGCAATTCCAATGGCGAATCATCATTGGAAACTGTTCTTAGTCTATGATTATCCGTAAAACAGACTTACACTGTATGACTTTCGTCACAATAATACTGTTAAAGAATTCTTTGAAACTCGAGATCTTTGAAATATTTAATGTGACCAGTTCTGTCAGAACCTTCCAAAATCTTGCAGCGTGACCAGTACTTTAATGCCTGTCTAAAAGCACAGGGAATGATGGGTGTGTTCTCACAAGTTGTATATTAGCTTACATTCATAAGCCTGGCCCAGCGCTCAGAGTAACCTGCCAGAGTTAGCCTACTGACCTGAAACCCATAATGAAGAATGAACATTCCAAGTTGTTCTCCTTTCACAGCCATTTGTGGCTCCAAAACTCTCCCTCTTAATGGTTTAATATGTGTGTTTACAGACAACACATTATGCCAAGGACATTTATATATTTATTTATTTTGGCCTTATTTCTGAGCAAAAAAGAAGATGCAAGCAGAAGGGCATAATGTTCCTTGCATTGTATATTTATTGCCAGACAACTGCGTAATATGTTAAATCAGTAAAAATGATGAGGCAGCCTAAAGAGCCATGAAGGTAATTTTAAATATTTATTTTATCACTTACTCTTGATCTCACTTAAATTAACTCAAAAGTTTGAGCAAGCTTAATATGATGCATGAAACAAAAACATTCAGAGCAAAAGTCAATGCAGTAGTAAGATATTAATAAAGTTTTTCTATGTTTTTTCATTATTTTTTTGAAGAACAATCAGTAAAAATGAGGCCAAACATTTCACAACTCATATTTGTATTCTACGTTTAGTCTGATTCATAGATTATAGATAGAGAACAGAGTAAGCAACTGGTACCTAAAAATAGAGAGATTATGTGACTGATTATGTAAAATAATTTCTGAATCATTCACATCATATTGATATAACCAAAGAATGACATTATGTTCTTTGACATGGTTTCATTCTGAATCACATTTTCTGCAGTGCAATGCCCAATTAATTATTGACTGCTAATTTAGCACCAGTCTCTCTGTGCCATTCTTGTCCGCTCATTGTCGAGCTATGACTTACACGCATCCCTGATCTACAGCCTTACTAACAGTTAATGAAACACTCCATTCTTTGTGTGTGCCGTTCCTGCCTGTGTTGAGTAAGACAGATTTTACTAGCAGATAGCAGCACTGAGAGGAGGAGCTGGAGCTGCCAGCCTGTTTTTTTTAAGCATCTGGGTTTGGTCCTCCCCTGGAGCTGTCTGCTGGGAGAAGGAATTATCTATTTATTTATTCAGCTTAATAGCAGAATGATTGTGTGAGGGGCTGTGGAACACAGAGCAGCCGCACTGACCCCATGCCGGCTATGGAAATGAGCCCCATTTTCTACCTGGGGTTATTCTAGCCCCGAATTTGGCTCAAACACACACAAACTTATTCACATTATCTCATTCTCTACCTCTCTCTCTCTCTCTCACTCACACACACACACACACACACACACACACACACACACACACACATTTTATATATATATATATATATATGTGTGTGTGTGTGTGTGTGTGTGT
>JBBJLS010000140.1:20743552-20759174 GCA_037577275.1 Bryconaethiops microstoma | reverse complement strand
ATATATATATATGTGTGTGTGTGTGTGTGTGTGTGTGTGTGTGTGTGTGTGTGTGTGTGTGTGTGTGTATATATATGATGAAATGATGTAAACATCAGTTTGCCACCTGCTAGAACATATCACAGTGAATCTAGTTGGTGCCAACAGGCTTTGGTCTAAGGCAGAAAGGCTGCTGAAAAATGAGTCAAGCCTCTTGATGAGTCAAGCCTCTTCTGACTAGGCTGAATACAAAAAGAGTTCAGGAAACACCTACAATCATAACAAAAGAAAAATCTTAAGAGCTTTGAGAGATGTGCTCTGTGCTTAGGTGTGCTTAGTACTTGCAAAAATGAGCTTACGCCTCTGTGGGTAAGTGTGTGGGATTGGAGGTGATTTGATCACCATCTCCCACCACTTCTAACATTTTTTTGAGAGCGAGAGAGCAAGTTAGTTAGCATCAAAGCGCTACCCTGGGCTCTTCTGCATGCACCGTTTATCTCTGTGTAAATGCTACAGGATCTAAAGGAGGACACGTTGCCATAGGTTAAGTAACTTCTCTGAAGCTGTGGAAAGCTTATCCCCAGGCTCTAGCACATACTGATAAACCCCCCAGAAAGATCCCTACACAAACACACTCCCCATATACTAACTCAGTGGGACTCAGTTGGCTGGGAGAGGTGCAGGAGGCCATAATTTTAAAGGAAAGCATAACAGAATGACTGTAAAATATGGCAATCATTTTTTATTGTCCAAAGAAAGGAACAGCTTGGCCCTCCTCCTTTAATCAGAAAGTAAAGCAGGAGTGCAGAACAGATTCACCTTGCTAAGCTTAGTGGGGAGGATGAGAAGATCTGTGCATAATTAAATTAATTACAAAAGTACTAAGAGTCAGAGTGCTTGTTAGAGACTATAAAGGAGCCAAATAGGGTATAAGTGAAAATGCCAGGCTCTGCAGTGCTAATACAAAAAGAGCATCAGACAAAGAAAGTAAAGCTTAAGAGGCTATCTGAACGTCTGCTCTTAGGCGTCTATTAGCAGCAGAAAGGAAAGTGGCATTAGGTGCATGAGATCAGATCATAAGACCAGCATCTTTTAGCAACTCGCTGTGTATTAAGCCTCATTACCTGTAATAGTATCCTGCTAAACACAGACATGGGTGGAAAGACAATCCAATCTAAGGCCTTTTACCCTCTCTCACTCATACAGGCCTGAATTTGTTCAACTGCGTAAGTCAATAGACATTACACTGGCCTCACACTAATCTATCACTTGGTGGTTGGTTTTATTCAATATCTGTGAATGGGTGTGCAAGAGTGTTTGAAGATGTATCTGGGTAGAGTTCAAATAAATGAAGTTGCCTTAAAGGTTTGTTCCTCTTCTTGTATGTTAGCTGCTGCAACCGCCATTTTCGAGAGGGAGGTGCTGAGGCAGGATGTATGCATGAATTTAAACTTTTCTAAAGAGAATCAAAGCATATAGACATATAAAATGATGCAAAACAGACCCATACAACAGTATACTGATGTCAGAACAGTACAGCATCATCAGAAGTGCATCCATTAGTATAGTTTGCATAGTGTGGACCTGGCAAAGAAACTACAAGCTTTATTTATAAATGAGAAAGAGGACAAGAAACAGGCAAAGGAAGTGGTTATACAAGTGAAGGAAATAATGAGGAAACATAGGAAGAGACTGCAGTAGGCAGAGACCTGCCATCGCTTTCTTCTCTGTTAAAAGCAACTTGCCTTCCACTCAAGACTTTTAGCTGCCTGATTTTAAATTGATTTTATAATATATATTATATATTCATGTATTTTAATATGTTTTTGTTATTAAAAAGTCTGGATTTTTTCTCTTGTTTAATTAAACAATGCCATTAAATGTTGTCTTTTTTAGTTTGATATTGTTTTAACATATTTTTTCTTGAACCTCATTTCATATAGTTTCTTGTTACTTCCAGTTCACTCATGTAAATCACTAAATTATAACTCATGTTATGGTAGTAGTGTATCATTGCTGCCCAAATTAAATGTTTCAAGATCTCCAAAAACTACTTTTACAGGAGAAGGTAAAACATTGATCAAAATTTAATGTTAACAATACTTCAATAAGTTAATAAAACAAGATTTTATTCCAATTTATTTGTATTATTTTTTTTTATCTTTACATCCTGATACAGTTTTAGCACCAGCTAGTTTTTCACATCATGTAAAACAATGTTTAGTTCCAACAGTGATGAAATTGCACTACAGTACCAGTAGTAGTAATCAGTTACTGACATTCCGTCTCTCTCTGTCTTTCTCTGTGTCTATGAAGCGGTGTCCTGCAGGAAGCAGGATGGTGGGCAGGTTGATATCGAGGTCTGTCTGAAACTGGCTGGTCCGATGCCTCCCCTCACCCAGTCCTGTCAGCTTCCCTGTCAGGATGACTGCCAGCTGACCAGCTGGTCCAAGTTCTCATCCTGTGCAGCTGACTGTGTGGGTGTGCGAAACCGCAGGAGGGCACTTGTGGGTGAGCAGTACAGATTTGAAAGCTCTTTTGGAAATGCAAATTATTTTTCTCACGTTGCTTTAAATATTTAATATTTACTATTTCTCTCTCTCTTCCTCTTTTTCACACGTGAGTTTATGTTGGGTCCCTGCTGATCACAACTTGAATCAAGTAAATGAGAGCAGGGAGTGCAGTGTCAGGATTACTGATAGAATTATGTCATTCGAGTCAGGGGTTTAGGCTGATAGTTGTATGAAACTGTTTGGGGGGAATTCCCGTAAAGTCTTAGTTAATGAAGCCAATTAGCTCTTATGTCTGTGTTTGTCTCTGAAAGAGCTTAAACATTTGTAACAACTGTCACTAATTGTCTATTTAAAGTGCTTACTGCTTAGCTGAGAAGGGGTAATTGTAATCTGTGTACAAGTAGTCACTGTCCTTTAAGAGATGTCCTTGAATCGCACAACTTTGCAACAGGATTACACAGGATTGGTCCCATGTGCCTTTGGTTTAGACTTGATAAATCTATTTACTCATGGACAGCAGATCTGAGGGTGTGTTTTTGTGGTTAGGGGGATGCGGAATGCCATCTTGGCTCATTTTCATCACTATTTTGAAGAGCATAGAAGAAGAAACAGCTTAACTGAGCCTAAAAAGCAGCCTATTTTCATTTACACTTGAATCCAGTTTGAACATGAATGATGTATGTCCTTGAGACTCTTTATGTTTTGAACAAAGCTGTGTTATGTGCCCTAAGGTAAAAGTAAGAAGCGAGACCACTGTAAGAACACTCAACTGTACCCACTGAGCGAGACCCAATATTGTCCATGTAATAAATACAATGCCCAGCCTGTGGGGAACTGGTCAGACTGCATCCTGCCTGAGGGAGGCCGTGTGGAGGGTCTTCTGGGCATGAAAGTGCAAGGAGATATCAAGGAGTGTGGTCAAGGTTACCGTTACCAGGCCATGGTGTGCTATGACCAAGACAACCGGCTAGTGGAGACGTCCCGGTGCAACAGTCATGGTGAGATATAAAGATATGCTCCCTGAACACAAACATCCACTACAAGCCAAAAGTGGGGAAGCAATACTGAAGCAACATTGAATATTTAATAAAAATAAAGTTATTAAAAATAGTTTGACTGAATGTAACTATAGCATTCGACTTTATGATTCATAATTTGTTTTATCCCAGTCATCTCATAAGCCAGACTTCTGCTTAATGTTAACAACTCTGGAGCATTTCCTCCTTCAACGTGGCTGAGAAGCATCTACCACACAAAACAACCAACCATGGTCTGCTGATGTATAGGGTGGGCAGGGCTGTTTCTTGGTATAAAATTCAAAGAACACTCTGTTGTAACTTTTATAGATACCATGAACTTTACAAACTGCAAAGGTTTCAGAGCACCACCCTCTTGTTGTGAAATACAGACTGCTTTCAAATGTGTTTCCCATCAGACTAATATAATTCGTGTGAAAGTTGGAGAACCAATTAGAATGCAACTTATAAAATAGGCAATTGGTCTGCTTAATTCTCTATGGACATCAAATGCGGGATCTTTGTGGGTGCAGAGCGTCTGAGGGTTCTTGGTGATTCCTTTACAGAGTTTTCTCATCATTACAGAGTTTGACATCATTTGGAAATGGGAAGTCGGAGCTTTGAGTTTTCAGCTTCTGAGCTTTCAAACTAGTGAGAAAAACACAAATATCTTCATGCAGTGTTTTGGAAGAAACCTTAAAAGTGGTGCACAATGTTAGTTGTTGGCAGATTTACCTCGGCAGATTTACCTAAAATATTTTAAAATGTTTAAAAACCGCTGCTTGTTTTCATATATTTGGTCTACACTGTATGTAGTAATGGACTATACATTAGAGCTCAGAGATGTAGTTGATAATAGAATCCACACACACAAAAGTAATTCTTCAAAACTTGCACAATTACACATTTTTACCCAATTATGTTGTAGTCTCCATGATCAATTTCCTTCATTTGGTCCATCTCAACAGGAGACAGGAAAGCACTTGCTTCATTGTGCTCGCTTAGTATCCACTGATGGGAAATTCAATAGAAGCGAATCACTGTGGAAAGTGAGAGCCCAGCTGCATCATTCACAACCTAAATCTGTCAAGGCATCTCCAACCGAGTCAAATTAGCATTCTGCTATATGCAGCATGGAACACAGGAAAGAGAATTGGAAATCAGTGTTTGGGTATCTAAGACCGTACCATGGAAATACACAGGGCTGACTCAAAGCAAAGCGAATGATGGAGCAATCTGATGGGTTTCAGGGGGACAGCGGAGACTGGTGACGTTAAGGCTCTTTCTTTTTATGAGTCACAGTCAGGTATGGTTTCTCTGCTCTCGTCTGGATGGTGTAATCCCAGTGTGAAGCCTATGAGGGGCTCAGAGACTCAGCATCCTGAGCCTGGAGCTGTGCTGCTGGAGACAGCTCTCCTTTTTTCCTCCCCCTCTCTCTCCATCTCTCGACACATCATCTAAGCTGCTCTATCTACCTCATCACTCTGGTCTGAACCCACAGTATTCACCACGTGAAGCATGGGTACCATTTTGTGTGTTAGACTGACATGCTGCCTCAGGCAGTTTGCAGGGGGTCAAATTTATGGAGTTTTTCAATCTATGAAAGAAATCCTTTAGGCAAGCAATAATCTGTGCTTGCTGACTTCTGAATCATATATAAAATAAGATAGTAAATCCAATACTGTAGTAATCCCCTGAAAGAAACGCACTAAATTGTATTTCTGGCTCTTATTATGTTCCGTAATTTAAAATGATGTTCTTCAAAAAAGATCTGCAAGCTGAAGGCTTGAAAGTAGCAGTGAAGGGTGGATGCATATCACTCCAAGAATGAAGATAATTGTTTGACGAAAGACTTGCACAGAGATATAACTATACTGACTTTATCTTACACCATTAACATGGTTACTAATGTGCCTGAGATGTTCCCCATACCCTCTAGATAGGCTGAATATGATCTGTTATTGCTTAATCCAGATAAGAGTAACGATACTGAGAAGCATGAGAGAGATCAATCATGCAATTCTAATATGTTTTTCTCATCCCTCTTAGAGGAAGATTGCTAATTCTAGAAGGAGCAATTAAAATGTAACCTCTTTTTGGCCAATGCGTGACATTAAAGTGACTAAAGACTGAATTTTCATATAGAGGCTTTGCTCAGTTCACATTCTTAAATGAATGAATGAATGAATGAAGAAATGAATGAAGGAAGGAAGGAACTAATGAAGGAAGGAAGGAAGGAACTAATGAATGAAGGAAGAAAAAAATGAATGAACAAATGAATGACAGGCAACTGACTGCTTTGTGATAGTGAAAATGCAGTGAACTACTTATCTTTAAAGGGTCATTTATACATGTAGATGCACTGATATTCAAGTAATTATTATTGTAATTACTTGAAATGTGTTATATATATATATAACTTGTAGGTTACTGGATATGCATAATGCGTGCACAACCTATACACATTTTATAGCTGACACAAAATTATTAGCTACATGCATCGGCATCAGTGAATTAATTTGCCAGCTAATGCCAGCTAATGACTTCAGAAACCGAAAGCTTACATAGCTATTGAAAATGGTTATTTCAAGAAATTAAGCTACAAATCACTTCTTGCAATGTTAAGTTTGAGATTTTTTGGCTTATCTGTTTTTCCCAATCCTATGCAGGTTACATTGAAGAAGCCTGTATCATTCCCTGTCCATCCGATTGCAAGCTCAGTGAGTGGTCAAACTGGTCACGTTGCAGCAAGTCCTGTGGAAGTGGGGTCAAAGTGCGCTCAAAATGGCTTAGGGAGAAACCCTACAATGGTGGACGACCATGTCCCAAACTGGACCATGTTAATCAGGTGAGCTGATGACTTTGAAACTGCCTGCGTTGTATTCACCACCTAGGGACAAGGAAGGTCCTTGGTCCATTTTAGTGTTTAATTGCACTACCAGGGTATCGAAAATATTTAATTAAAGGACCAAACAGAATTAGACTTCTTTTTAATGCTACTATTAGGTATGTATTGTGTTTATTTAATATTAACATTAAACAATAAAATTAAAACATGTTTGTTTCATGTTTAATTCAATATCAGTGAGAAAAGCAGGACTTCTCACAGTCTATCAGTGAAATCTTTATATGTCAATGGGGTAAATTGGGACACCATGATGTGTCTGAACATTGACGTGCTCTTTATTAACAAAGCTGTACAGTTTTATTAACAAAGCTCCTGTTTTTTTGCCTCTTCATCTTCTGATCATGGACCTCCCCATTGTAGGCTCAGGTGAGCAATTCACATTTTTCAAGACCAACCAGTTTTGTTGATGTTTAATATAGATCAGATACTTTTTATCAATATGTAATCAAATGCATGTATATTCTGACAGGTGTATGAGGTTGTACCATGTCAAAGTGACTGTGGTCAGTACGTTTGGGTGGCTGAACCTTGGAGTGTGTGGAAAGTAAGCAATGTGGACTTGAAGGAGAACTGTGGGGAGGGTGTGCAGACAAGGAAAGTTAGGTAAGATTTTACCAAATAGTTCCTTCATTACCTCTAAAGATCTTTGGCTGTCGGTGCTTGAGTGCAGTGTGTTTAGGGGCAATCGCCATGTGGTTGGTATTTATTTTGAATTGGAGTACTGCCATTTATGTCTTTTAATTATTTGAGCTGGCTTCAAGAAGCAGGTCCTGTACTGTTATTATGCGTTGGGTAGTATGTGTGTTGATTTGCATCTTATCATCATTATAGCAAAGCAGTATCGGCCCAAATTTCCACTGGCATTGACCATGTGGCAATATTCTATTCTATTCTATTCTATTATGCATATAGGTTCAAATTTTAACCAACTGCTGTCAGGGATTGCTGTGAACTTGTAATTGATTCTTTGTAGGTGTATGCAAAACACAATTGATGGTCCTTCTGACCCAGTGGAGGACTATCTGTGTGACCCAGAGGAGATGCCACTTGGAGCCAGGGAAAGTAAGCTGCCTTGTCCAGAAGACTGTGTCCTTTCTGACTGGAGCCCCTGGAGTCGCTGCCCACTGGTAAGAAATGTCAGTTTATTGATCAGAGAACTTATACTGTAACTTTACTTAACTTTGTGGGTTTCATTTTGGCTTTGCGGCCTCTTCCTCTCCCCAATGGTATTTTAATATGTGTGTCTGAACACCAGGCTCACATTCCGCTCAGCATGGTGCATAATGTGAAAGTGGGTTCAGCCCTTCTTCAAAGCACCGGTGAGCATTGAGTTCTTTCAGCCCCCAAAAGCTCTATCTGACACCTCTAATGCGAACTGACTGGTCGGTGGGAGGCCCCGACTCCTTTCCCCCCACTGGTTTTCCATTCTCCTGTTGAGAGGGTTGTGCACCACAGCATGTTTTTTTAGTTGCTCATGGGCTTGGCTCACACCGATTTAAAGTCATGCCATTGAGGTTCAGCAGGGATCCACCAGCATTCGAATAAAAAAAGGGATGGAAACATAGGAGGGGTCCAGGAACAAGTAGAATCTGCTTCGGTGGTGAACACTCAGTTTGTGGTTGCTTAGGTTGGTGTAAAATGGACATAATTGAGGACTTGCAGAATTGAGGGTGGTGGTGGTTATTTTGTCACGTCAACTGTGATTTCAATATGCTCTGCCTCAAAGCTGCAAATGATGTTAACTACCATGCATAGAGAAAGTGTACTTGCAAAAGAAATGGCAGGGAAAAGCAGGTCTTCAAATGAATGCCTTGACATTAGAATTTGTTTTCCAAACCAAAATCATTCCGCTGGAAACTCCGTCAGTAATAATTTTTTCTCTTGTCCAATGTTAATTAAAGTTTGGGTCACTAAGATTTTTTCTGCTTTCTTTAGCCATGCAATGCAAATAACACTCGAGAAAGGACTGCCAGCCCTATTCGCGAGCCTGGCAAATCAAAGGAGTGTCCGCCCACAACTGAGGGAGAGCCATGCACTCTCAACACAAACTGCTTTCACTACTCCTACAACATCACAGGTAACTGACAATGAACTCATGAGCTGTTTTAGTGCTTTTTTAGTAAAATGAGTCAATTCTGTACTATGCAGATATCTTAGGCAGCCAAGAAGGTTTCTCTTGGCGGTTTTCCCAGGAAATGCAATATAACATTGAAATGAATGCTAATAATCATAAATACAGTAACATTTTTTAAGCTGAAGAAAAACACATTTAAAAGAACATATTTGGATCCGTTCCAGCCATTGCATGGATATGTTTCATTCAACCAGCAGCACAGTTAGTTTACTTTAATGAAGGGCTAATTAGACAAACTAGTTACTGTAAATACTGGTTTGCCTTAAGGGGGAGTTTACTGTCCAGATAAATTATATTTAATTCTGCCTGAGGTTGCACAGTACAGTTTTACAGGGGATAATAGTCATGCTTGCGTTCCTTATTGTTTCAGACTGGAGCACATGTCAGCTGAGTGAACGAGCTGTGTGCGGCAGTGGCATTAAGACACGCATGCTAGATTGCGTGCGCAGTGATGGCAAGTCTGTGGACCTCAAGTTCTGTGAAGAGGTATAATGCTACTCTCAGTGGATGTATTGTGCAATTGTTATGACTAACCATGAATTTAAATAACCTCATGAATCTGTTTATTTCAGCTTAATCTTGAGAGGAAATGGCAGATGAATGCTTCCTGCGTGGTTGAGTGTCCCATCAACTGCCAGCTGTCTGATTGGTCCTCCTGGTCTGAGTGCACTCACACCTGTGGGCTAACAGGTACAACAACACAGAGACTAGCCCCTCCAAAGTGATTTAACCCTTAATACAGAAAAATGGTCCAAACCAGTCTAAAACCGGTGTTTGTTCTCCTACACACTCAGTCTCCAGACTCCCCCTCCCTCTTTGGGTTTTCCCCACCCACTTCTGGGCAGAAACTATCCTGAAAGTTCTCCCGGCTTCAAAGGTGTTTTGTGTTTTTCATTTCTTCTTCAGGGCATTTGCGTGTGACACCATTTTAAAAATCCCTGTAGGGGTATTACTGCATGTTTTTTTCTACGCGACATAGGAACACCAAACAGGATATCTTACACCTTACACATCTTATGGAGGAGTACTTCCATATAAGGAGTTGTTTGGCCGTATGATGATGATGATGATTTACCATTTGTTGCACTCCTGGCACAGATCCGGGCTGCCCATGTTCTAAGGGTTAATGGGCCTAGACAGAACTAGTCAAAAATGGCAGTTTATATAAATATATATATATATATATATAGATATATATCTTCAACAATATGACTTCAAAAGCCTTAGGTGGTGAGTTTTCTGTGGCATAAAAGGTGATGTCAGCTAATATGAACGGTTTCTCAGTAGTTAGATTTTCCAAGGACTGCTAAGAGCTCTTAGCTGTCTTCCAGAATAACATCAGCAGAGTAATGACTGAAACCAGATACATTTTATGGTGTGAGAGCGATTATGTTATTGCCCAAAAGCAGCATTTGAGTGGAGGATAATAATGTCCTTGTGTGTAATTCCATTGGCTCAGACGATTGATTGGGGGGTCCATTATGTCTCTGCGCTTGAGGCCTGAGGAACCACTCCACTGCAAGAAGTTGCAGAGCCAGTGGCCAGCTCTAGCCAAAGCAAACACTGTCTACACAGAGCACCTGCACCGGACTGAGCTATTGTGGCAACCGTAATCTCTCCCCAGGCAGAGGGATTTTCATGAAACTACTCAAACAGGCCTTGTCTCTTAACAGGAGGAGTTTGGGCTTTTCCAGCTCACTGATAGAAGCACTGTTTACACAAAGACTGTGATGGCCAGCATCAGAGACGAGCAGGAAAGGACAGGCGTGACTCATTTCATTATCAAAACACAAATCAGAGAGCCAGGCATAGCGTGTCCAAAGGAGGTGCATAAATAATCAACATAAATTCCTTTGTGAGTGTTCCTGTGCCAAGTGCTGCATGGCGACAGCTGGTGCTGGCTTTCCTGCCCAGTCGCTCCGTGCCTATACCCCCCCCCCCCCCCTCTCCCCCCAATGTTCTGAAATACTTGGCACCCTAAGCCACCTGCAGAGCAAGAGGAATCGCCCTGAAGGACTAAGCCTGAATTCAAACTATGGCACAGAAAATAGAAATCTATGACTGTACTAGCCACTTTTATTGCAGGTATTTCATGGGTGTAAACCCTAAATATGCCTCCAAATATAAATAAAACTTTAATTTCATTTTAAACTCAGCGTAATACATTACCCTTAAAAAATGTAAAGGAAAACCCATATCCGTACTGTACAGTGTATACTGAACTGCCATCTCCTGGTGTGCTAGAATGTAAATACCAATGTCACCCCTGTATATACAGTACTGAAATTCATGCAAGCGCATTTTCTTTGGTATGCGCTGTCATTTTATTTGGTATAAGCAGGGTAAAATTTGATTTACAACGATGTATGAGTAAAGTATGATGTGATAATGCTGGACTGCAGCTGCCAGAGATGCATCACAGGTCAGCAGCCAATATATGGTTGCTTTGTGTTCTTTTGACAGTACTAAAACATTTATAGAGTTATATTTTATATGGAAATGTAGCTAAATTTATGTTAATATTTCTGTTATAAAATTAGTAAATTATATTTTTCTTAATAATTTAGCACTAAAATGCATGAAAAAAGCAAAAAAAAATGCAGAGGATTTCTGCGAATTTGCAGGGATTTTCGCAAACAATTATTAGTTAGGTTCTAAGAAAAAATCCACGAATGACTGAGGTGGTGAACTCTGAACCGCTACTTTGTGGGGGAACACTGTACTGTGAAATGCAATGCACTTTTAATCGTCCAATGCAAAGTACAAGAACTGCCAAAACATAAAATGCATCAAAGAAGGTCTCTGATTGCATTTTTTACAATGGTCTCTGCATCAAGCAAAATCCCACAAACATCATTAACTTGAAAAGTTAAGAGGAAATATTTTGATTGTAACAATAATTTTCAGTAGGCTTTTCAGTAGTTTATCATTGACACTCTGTTCAAAATGTTAATAGACTCCAATAACCCAGGCACTAGATAAAAAAGTACATGGAGTAGGAATACAGTGCAAAAGTATGTCCTGATTTGTCACAATGAATGTTTTTATAAAAAATGTAGACAATGAAAACCTTCTCTAACACAAAATTAAATGTTTTAAATGATTTTATCATTAAGTTGCAAAATGTAAATGACTTGTGTGGAAAAAGTAAGCTGCCCCTTTTAATGCAACAAATAAACCACAGCTAATTGGTGACAATTATCTAACACAGCCAAGGTTGAATGTAGCCAGTCCACAATTTGTGTAGACCACAATGTGTTAAAAAGCATACTAGGCGATGGTAAAAAATATCCAAAAGAAATGGGTAAAAAATTAAATTATATTAGTCTGGAAATAGTTATAGCACCATTAACAAAACAAGTTTTAGGACACCAATTGGTGAATATTGCCAAAATTTCCCAAAGGACACAGCAACAAATCATCCAAAAAGTCATCAAATGGTTCAGGAGAATTTCTAAGGAACTGCAGTTCTCTCCATCCTCAGCCAAACTCAGTGTTTATGATTCCACAGTAAGAAAGTGACGGGACAAAATGAGCTTTTATAGGAGAGCATAAAACACTGCTAACCAAAAGAAACAGAAAAAAACCTCACATTTGCCAGAAAACACACTGGACAATGCCTAAGCAATGTTCTATGGCCAGACCTGTCTGAAGTTTTACTTTTTTCACACTTGGGACCCTTTAAATCTTGTGTAAGATAAATACTGCATTTCACAGTGGGAACATCATTCTGTCTTTCAAACACAGTAGTGGTAGTGGGATGGTATGGGGATGCTTTCCAGCCTTGGAAACTGGACAACTAGAGGTTATTGAACAAACCTTGAATTCTGTTCTGTAACTTAAGTAGGCCGTGTTTATGTGTTTGTTGAGCTAAAGCTGAAATGTAATCAAGTAATGCAGCAAAACAATAACGCACAACAGAAAAGCAAATTCACAAGGCTTAAAAATATCAATGTTTTAAAGCAGCATTGACTCTGAACCCAGTAGATATGCTGTGGTAGGACCTCAGACAAGTACATTTACCAGTGAATATGAATTGAAGTTGTTCTGCGAAGAAGAGCAGGCTCAATAATAATGTGAAAGGCTAATATCACATTCTAGGAAATGTTGGCTGAAGTTATTGCTCCTAAAGGTCATGCATCAGTTTATTAGTTGAAAGGGGTAATTACCTTTTCACAGGCTAATTTACATGTTAAATAACTTTCCTCCTTAAACAATGAAATAATAATTCAATAAAGAAAATTAAGAAGGGACAAATAGTTCTTCATGGCATTATATAACAGGACACTATGACAACGCATTGTGATTAGGACTAGAATCCAAATTTTGGCTTAAAAATTAAGGCCAGAAAACTGGGAGAATCCTAATTTATCACTGTTTAAACTTTGATAGTATGTTAGCGCTGAAACTAAAGTTTATGCACATGGAAAGCACATTTCATGTTATAGGACCCAGCTCCAGATGTTCTACCTGACAACTTTGGCTTCATTGGCAGGTTGTTTAACAATATGTACAGCCATGCAGTCATATGTAATAATCAGAATAACAAATCATGAACCCAGTATCAATCACTTACTTGAATAGTGCGCTGAATGTCTTGTAAAAACCCCAGAAAATAGGGCTTGCTAAGTAAGCTGAGTGGTTAGGAAGAGCTGGGCTTGCTAAGGAAAGAGGGTTGATCTGGGAAGTTGGGATAGGTTTCTCCATACGGACAAGACTGTCGCAGCAGGCTGTGTAAAAGATGAATTGGCAACTCGTAAGACTTGCTGGAGGGCAGTGTGTTAGCATGGAACGCTCTGATCGTCTTCAACATTAAGGAGCATCGCGACGTGCCCTGTAGGGCCATGTGCACTCAGCCTTATTAAAAAACAACTCAGAAGATAATATCAGTTGCTGACCGACCACGACACAAGGAGTTTTGCTCAGTGCAACATCTTTAATGTGGAATCATAAACACGTCAGAGGCCATGGCTCCTGGTGTAGCAGGCTAATTGGGCATGCTGGAAGAGGTGACCTTTGAATGCAAACACTAGGAGAAGATGTATGGTTGTGTGTCTACACAATGAGTGGAAGAACTCGCCCTTTAGGGTTCTTGCAGCAGTCGAATTTACTTCTGTGCTAAATGCCAGTGGCCTGTACTCTGAGCTCAGTGGGGAGCCAGGCACAGTGAAAACTGTGTCACAGTACTGGCCGCTAAACCTAGTGAATCGTGTTAGATTTCATAACCAAGGTTATTTAGCGGCAACTACAGCTCCTGCTTTCTGTCATGTCTGTCTTCTGTCTGTCCAGCACACAACTTGCTTGTTTCACATGCAGTGGTTTTATAGATCCGAGTGTTTTCACCGCATATACAACAATACCACCTACCATGTTGGATAATTGTCAAGTAAGTGGTGGGCAAAAAAAAGCTCATATATTTTCCCGTGAGACAGCGACTAATCGCTACAGCTTAATTGCAAATGTCCCTCGGGTTCCACTCTTAACCAGCGGGACACATTTAGGATAAGAGACGTCTCTCCTGTTCGCTCTATCCCCCTTTGTAGCTGAATTGAAAAACAGTATGAATATTCAAAGCAGTTCCAGGCACTGGAATCAGCCTCGAAAATGGCTCTGCTGATTAGGTTATTTCCAGGAGAACAGAACAACTGGAGGGATATTACTCAGAGACAAACATTTCAGGTCACACACCATTTCGGAATTGGATATCAAGTTATAGCATGTCTAGCATGTGTAATATGAAACATTTCCCTTACAGTAAAAAAAAGCTCTTTTTTCAAGGACTCTGAAGTGATTCTGCCAGAGGGTAAATCTAAAAAAAGAGCTTGTAACAGGAGAATTATGCCTTGTACGTTTATTTATTTTTTTGTTTCTGTGCGGCTTAGAAGAGAAATAAGGATGGCGTACTGGCACTTTTTTCATGTCTCTTAAGGATGTAAAATATAAGGATGTAAATAATGATAATAAGAAAGTAACAATAAATAATTTTTTAAGACGTAGTTTTCAGTTTCATTGTCAGAGAGCATTTTCTTATTTCAAAAATTAAATTTAAAAAATAATATTGAACTGATTTATTAGCCAGCAACGACAATAAGATGTTAAGATAATGTTAAAAAGTACATGTCTAAGAAGGTGATGATATAAGTCTCTCTGTCCTGTTCATTACATGAATCCTAGGTCAGTCTTTTTTTTTTTTTTGATTTTACATTTTCTTTTAATTTAGAAAATGTGTAATGTTAATAGTCATAGCTCTCATTCATTCTGCTCTGCCACTGCACAGGGAAGCTGTGGAGGCGTAGGACTGTGATTCAGGCATCTCAGGGGGATGGCCGTCCGTGTCCCCCTCAGCTGGAGCAGTGGAAGCCATGCCCTGTTAAGCCCTGCTACAGCTGGAGATACAGCTCCTGGTCTCCGTGCAAAGCTGAGGTCAGGCTATGTTTCAGCTTAATGTGTTTTGCCACAGGTGTGTTGTTAATGCCTTGTTTTTTATGTGCTTAATTCATTGTGTGCTTTCCAACAGAATTTCAGTTCTTCAGGCTGGAATAATCTTTAGGCTCCTTCTTTCCCTGACTCAGCCTTCCCTTGTCCTCCTCCTTTTCTCTTTTGCATTTGTTCTGTCTCCCTACTGTTGTCATGTGTGTAGATTGCTGTGCTCATCAGGGGGTTTAATTAAAGCCAAGCGGCAGAAGACACTGAAGACACTTCACACTCTCTCTCTCTCTCTCTCTCTCTCTCTCTCTCTCTCTCTCTCTCTCTCTCTCTCTCTCTCTCTCCATCGCTTGCTCTCTCTCTCTCTCTCTCTCTCTCTCTCTATCTATCTGTCTTGCTCTCTCTTTCCTTGTCTCCCACTCTCTATATCTCTTTCCCTCTCCCTCTCTCCCTCTCTCTCTCTCCCTCTATCTATCCGTCTTGTTCTCTCTTTCCTTGTCTCCCACTGTCTATATCTCTTTCCCTCTCTCCCTCTTTCCCTCTCCCTCTCCGTCTCTCCCTCTCTCTATCTGTCTGTCTTGCTCTCTCTTTCCTTGTCTCCCACTGTCTATATCTCTTTCCCTCTCTCCCTCTCTCTCTCCACCTC
>JBBJLS010000140.1:20711987-20732913 GCA_037577275.1 Bryconaethiops microstoma | reverse complement strand
TGTGTGTGTGTGTGTGTGTGTGTGTGTGTGTGTGTGTGTGTGTGTGTGTGTGTGTGTGTGTGTGTGTGTGTGCACAATCGAAAATAGCTTTCTAGAAATAAGCATTCATGCATCCAACAGTTTTTGACTTGCACATCTTTTTATAATGAAATGCACCGGTGCGTATGTCTCTGAGTTAACACCCTGCTGTGAATCACTGTATTCCTCTATTGCCCCTGCTCCTGTCGTCTGCGGCTTTGGAGCTTTGAATGGGCCTATTCGATGGTGTTCTCTCATGTGGGCACTGATCTGAGCGCTATGTTTGCATTGGAACTGATTATCTTTCTAAGATTGTGGAGGGAATGAAAGACCCCCTGCTAACTGCAGGCAAAGCGAGAAGAACACACATCAGAAATCAGTGGTTTGTGGAATGCCTCTCTGGACGTCTCCACACACATGCACACACACATTTTCATAAACGCATGAGCATGAAGGCACCTACAAAGCAGTTCGAGAACATGTGCTGCGGTTTCTCTCTTTAAGTACACATTTGCAATGCACTTGCATGTTCTTGTGCAAATCCCAGGCACTACCGCTTTGACTGTGGGATGTCTCCTTTGCTGTTATTTAAATATGTGGAAAAATTTCAGCACAGCAGGGAATTATCCTCTGAGGCATCACTAGTTCTTAAAAATACTCATAGAGCATAATGAAGTGCTGGAAAGTAGGGGAAAATATGACACTAGCACTTGATGTAACTAATAATTCAGAAAGCAGCATTAAGCAGCATTGAGATCTACATAAATGTATCAGCAAAAGACATTCAAAATGATACATTTCAAGAATTAATGATCTCTAAAAGAGTTGCTTCCAGTTCTGGAGTTTCCTTGTCTTGCACATTTTGGTGTTTTTTCTTCTCACATACCTGATTTAAATAACTGCCTAATTAACAAGTTCTTCCTGGGGGTGTGTTATCGCAGGATGTGAAGGATGTGAAAGATGTGAGAAATAGGGGTACTTTGAGGCCACAGTTGGGTTCTATTGCCCTAAATACATCACTAAACTAATACATATTCTGTTGGTTGGAACTCTGTGCAGATATTGATTTATTTTGGCCAAGAGCTCATCTAGACAAGCTTTTTTCTGTGGTTCTGTGCATGATATGTTGCTGCCCCCTGCAGGCCGGTATATGTGGATGTGAGGAGGGCTACACTGAGGTGATGACATCAGATGGGGTTCTGGACCAGTGTACAGTCATCCCAGTCCTGGAGATCCCCACAGCAGGGGACAGCAAGGCTGACGTAAAAACCATCAGAGCCTTCAGCCCAACCCAGCCTACCAACAACCTGCCCGGGCGCTCCGGACGCACCTGGTTCCTTCAACCCTTCGGACCAGGTGGGTCTTTACCTCTTAAATTCTAGGCATATCATTCAATTGCTGAAGCTAACTGTCCAATTTTAAATACATTTTATGTAAATAATGCAAAGGTAATTTAGAAAAATTGTGACATGGCTCTTTATAATGAGTCAATACAATTTTATATTGTCAAGCATGGTCAAACAGCTCCAGGAGTTATAGTTAAATTATTAGTATTAGGAACTCTTAATCATCATATATAATTATCAAAAACACACAACTTTTAAGTAATTTACATCGCCCTCCACAATTATTGGCACTGCAGATAAAGATGTGTCTTAAAATAAAATAAATCTAAGCTTTAACTCAAGTTATGTATTATTTAGTAAATGTATTCTTTATTTTAAAAATCCGTCATTAAGAAATTATAAATTTTTTGACCAAATTTCCAGGCCACGACTCTTTGCAACCCTTAACAATTTTTATAAAATAAATGTTATATGTAAATATGACCTGACACAGAGGACCATCTCTCTTATCCACTTTTCAAAATGTGATTGACAAGACAATATGCAGTTCAAGTCAGACAGATGTGTGTTGAAATAGTCAGGAAATGGTTACAAGAAAAGAACTACTTGCCTAAACGTGCCCATATGCACAGTCAGAGCAATAATTAAAAAGTTTAAAACAACTGGAACTATAACAAACAAGGCTGGACAAGCACTCAGGTTTATCTTGCCACCACGCAGGGTGAGGAGGATGTTTAGGGAACTGTGTGCTTTGGTCAGATGAGACAAAGATTGAGCTTTTTGACAACAAACACTCTAGGTGTGCCTGGCGTAAAACAAAGGATGAATATGATGCAATGCACCTCATGTCCATTGTTAAATATGGTGGAGGATCTGTGATGCTGTGGGCCTGTTCCTCTTCCAGTTGCCCTGGGAACCTCGTTGGAGTGTATGGCATCATGAACTCTTTGTAATACGAGGACATTTTTAATAAAAGTCTTGTAGCCTCTACCGGAAGACTGAAAATGGGTTGTCATTAGGTCTTTCAGCAGGATAATGATCCAAAACATATTGCCAAATCAACATAGAAATGTTCACCAGACTTAAATCAACCTTTTTCCATGGCCATCTAAGTCTCCAGACCTGAATCCCATAGAAAACCTGTGCAGTGAGCTGGAGAGTAGAATGCATAAGTAAGTACCCAGGATAATCTAGGGAGACTGTGCAAAGAGGAATGGTCAGTAATTGTGACATACATGATTTTATTTAAGCATATTTTTTTACGTGGTATTTTTCCCCATTGAATAAATGTACTTCTTTTCTCATTGTAATGTTATTAACAAAATAATTTCCTTAAACGCTTTATGCACATCTTTATCAGTGTCAATAGTTGTGGAGTGTGCTGTAAATATAAAAGACGTTGGTAACTAATGAACATGTCTTGCATTGGCTTTACAATGTTAGTAAACCACAAATTCATCATTTCTTCAAACTTGTTTAGTAGAAATGGAATGCAACCATTAATATGATCCATATAACAGATATAGTAGGTATAATTTAAAAATACAAAATTATTAATAGTGTTTATTCATGAATTTGCAGGGCCAAAACTAAAGTGAAACATATTTTTAATTAATTACCAATAATGAGTTTAACTAATTACTCATATTTCCTGATTAATGTGTTGCATAAGGAAATCTCAAGTGTCCTTTCCCTGACATATTACAATTAATCAGCATTTAACTCCTTTAGTCAACAAACTAATTTACAAAATACCATATTAACAGCTCTAAATATATGTATAACCCATTTCTAAGCCTGAACTAGCTATCATTTCAAAAACACTTCTTGACTGTGATAGAATGACTTTAACACATGACCTTAATTAGAAAAGAAATTAAAACATGTCCTTCAGACTCAAGGTTTCTCAATAATGAAAAGTTTGTTTTCTGAAGCGGTATTGAACCTGACAGGTTTTCTTTTGTATTCTTTGCAGTCAGCTAGATTAAAAATTTCCACTAAAGAGTACTTGAAATTGCACTTGAGACTTGACTCACACTTACACCCCAGAGACTTGAGATTCCAATTGCAATCACACCCCAGGCACTCGAGATTCGACATGAGCTCAAGACTTGGCTCGAACTTGCACTCCAGAGACTTGAGACTCAACTCAACATCACTCTCAAGAGACTCAAGACCTGACTCGCAAGCACCCTAGACACTCATGATTCGACATGAGTTTGGATCCCAGAGACTCAAGACTTGACTTGCAATCACACCCCAGAGACTCAAGACCTGACTTGAACTTGCAACGAAGTAACTTGAGACTCGACTGAAATTTGCACTCAAGAGCCTTAAGACTCAAACTCACAACCCAGAGACTTGAGATGCGTCTCAGACCCGCTCCCAGAGACTCACAACTCAAAGACTCGAGGTGTGACTCAGAAACACAAATTATATTGTAATCATCTCTATTACATGCCGTACAGGCATTGGCATGTAGCTATAAAACCGAGAAAGGAAACTCTGGATTTTATGATGTTAACCATGCTTAGCAAAGCTTCACTGTGTGTCAGTGTTCCTTTCATACATCATCACTGGTCTGAGTGTTACAAAATAGATAAAACACCATACATACTCCTTAACCCCTGTTGGTTATTATTGCCTGTCTATACAGCAGGGTGCACAAGTTGTTCTCTGTGGTTGGAATATATAAAAAGGCTGTGCGAGATCAGCTGGATTCAGCAGGTAGCAGGGGATGGTGATGCTCGTGTCGTAGAGTCTCCTGCGGGCAAGTTTTAATTAGCAGCGGTTCAGGAGCAGCCGGTGTTGATTTGTATTCTGTTATTCCGTACAGATGGCAAGCTGAAGACCTGGGTTTATGGCGTGGCAGCAGGAGCTTTTGTGCTGCTAGTATTCATCTTCTCCATGACTTACTTAGCCTGGTAAGAATATTTGACACCGACAACAAGGTGTTGATTTCACTCTCCATGTCTGTAATTAAAGTACAACAACCGCATTTTGGCATTTGACCATGTGTTGTGTTAATGTAATACATATTCAGATGAGTTAAGATTAAAAATGAGTATTTAATGTAAAAGCAATACTAAGGCTTTGAGTTCTTATGCATTATGGGTTACTGTATGTTGATTTACAACCTACACAATTCATTTTTGAAATATATATTTTTTTGTATGCCAGAATGAAAACAGAATGTAGCTGTTGTGCTTTAAACCCTCCATTCTGTTATATTCTCTTCATTTGGATTCATTTCATTTCCACTTCTTGTTTCATTTTTCACTCTGAATTTTTTTCCCCCATTACTTGTTTCATTCTCTTCTCTACTGCACCTGTCAGTATTTGTGTTCTGACCCGGCACTCTGCTCAGAATTATGACCCTTCATCAGTGGTGTGGGTTGGATCGAATGACCAAGAGATAACATTCACCTGCCCTAACTGTCAACATGCTGAGACTCAGATCAACTAAAAAGCCAAAGCTCAGTTCAGCCCCCTTCCCCGACGGCCAATCAGGCTCCCTGCTCCCAGTCACCATCACGTTGCCTCACATTCACTTGTGCCTTTGTGACCAGTCAGCTGCAGGAGTTGTTTGGTGGAGGTGAGCAGGTAGTACTAAAAGTAGACGATCCACACCAATTTATCCCTTATATAGGGCCAATGCCTGTTTTGTCCTCTGTAGATTTGTAGTCAGAGATCCTATTAGGTCTGTTTCACACCCACTACCTCTGCATGATGCACTGTGTTACTTTTTGGTTAGGTGCTCATATTAAGTGGTTGGAACTTTCAAACAGGAAGAGTAACTGATTTGACCCCTCATCCATTTGGAAATCCTGCTTGCGGTACTGATCCGCAGCACAAGCAGTGTATGAATGACCAACACATGCAAGGTAGTATGAGTGTATCAGGCCTTATAACTGATCATTTTATGCAACTTGTATCTGGACCATGTCTTGATAAGACATTAATACATTCACACTTAGTGGTCAAATGCATAGTCAGATTCAAATTAGATTAGTGTGTGTTATGTGAATCAAATAGACTGTTATTTTTCATTTATGGTTGCTGCATTGTTTGCAGCCACACCAACCATTCATGTGCTTCATGATTAACCTCCTATATGTCAAATATGGCTTAGATGTCAAATGTGGCTTAGAAATACAGATGTTGTGACACTTATTTTTTATCAAAACTTTGCATGTATTTAATATGTTTTAGACCACCTTCTGAAATAGTATGACAGATAATAAAAAATAAAAATAATCTTTCAAATGCCTTTTAGGGTACAATTACAACTTGTTTGTGAAAAAAATCCCTGTCTGAATAAAATTCTTATATAATTACAATGCATAAAATGTTACCCCATGTAAAAGGGGTTCAGATTTTCTTGATCATCACTGATATTCACAGGCCGCAGAGATTTACATGCTTGACCCATATTTAGGTGCTTTGGTTAAATGCCATGTTTTGTTGATTTTCTAGTATGTACGGATCTTCTACAAAGGGCACACTTCTGCACATTTTTAATGAAATATTACCGTTTTAATTTCTTAGAAAAACTGTTATGGCAGATATGGCAAATAAACAGAAATAGAAAATACCCTTATTAATTTGGTTTTCTGTAGAGCTTGTGTAAATTAGCTTCGACAATCAACAAATCATGATATTTGACGGGAAATACCGCAACTCATGTCTGGCAGTAAGACCCTTATTATGGAACCTTGAGAGTCTTACTACCAGACATGAGTTGCAGTATTTTGATCAGCACTGCCCCCTGTTGGACATTTTGTACTTGCTCATCCTCACATGCCCCTTCTCAGAATGTCCTTTCCTTGAGTATATCTCCTTCAACCATCCATCATAATAAACCTGTTATAGATTAATTGTTAATGTTTAAGACACAAGTCTAATGTTCAACGAGCCAGTAGAAGTTGTGCCTCAACAGGCTTAGTTCAAATGATATGGTACATTTGTCATAATCTCACAATGCTTTCTGAATTATTTCTGCCATAGTTCTCACTAAGGTAAGACATGGAGTTCTCAGCATACTGTTACTTGCTGCTTTACGCTTTTTCTATGCCTTTACATCAGCCCCTTAAAGAATGGCAGCGGTCTGGACTGTTAGGAGCCTTTGATAACAGAAGAGCTTTCTCTTTAGTTGCATCATGATGCAGTTATTGTGAACTGAGTAATAATACAGTACATCAACCATGTAACTGCAAACATACACTGTAGTCTACTGCATTACAATAGTATAAGCTATTCAGCAGTATGACCTACACTAGATTTATCTACTGCATGATGATTACTAATAGCATGAAAATAGAGCTAGAAATGCATGAAAACTAACAGTGCACAGCAGTCTGTGGTAAAGTACCAGAAAACCAAACTGATTATTAATCATAGAAGCCATGCACCATGTAGACAGTTACATGAAATTATGCTACTAATTGGTAGTATCCAGATATGAAAATCGGCAGCTTTTTAAACACTGATGACATCTAGTAAGATTCATTTATCCTTTAAATGTCACAGATTTTTAAAGGTTCACTAATGGTTTCTGTTTCCTCAGCAAAAAGCCAAAGAAGCCCCAGAGAAGACAGATGAACAACAGACTGAAGCCTCTGACGCTAGCCTACGACGGCGATGCCGACATGTAGCTTTCCTGGAACTGCCACTGATCCTGTAAACCGCATTATTCCACAGCTGCCTACTGGCTACAGCCTGTGCAGACTTTTAGACTGCTTTTCTATGACATTATGGATCCCCAGACTCTGCCCCTGTTTATAATTAGCCCACGTTTCTCCCTCCTCCCTAATTTTTTTTTTTTTTTACCGTTTAAAAATTTTTTTTACTTTCACTGGAGCCTTCACAAACTCTTATCTTCTTAAGGAAGTCTGCCTTCGCCTTTCTGCCATTCTGTAACATAGACTTGTCTTTCAGAAGGAAATCTGCCGGAGAGGGCTTTGTCTTTCTTTTTTTCTTTCAAACTGAGAGTTTTTTTTCGCTGAGAAAGCACAAGAATATCTTTTTTTCCACCTCCTCAGGCTTGTGCGGCTGCAATGTTTGGATATCACACCTCCTGTGAAGCGGTCAGTCACTGTCCTGCTCAAAAACACTTCCTATTTGTGATTGTTTGTTGCAGTCATCATCTCAACAGTTTTGTGGCAGTGGATTTGAGGTCGGTGCTCAGATATTACAGGCCTGCTAGCGCCCCCCCCCCCACCCACCCACCCACAGAAACTCTGGCCTGTCTATCCCTCTTTCCGTATTCAGGTCCCATTTTGCACTATATTAGTGCAGCATGACTTCTTATAACATTGCCATAAGAAAACTGCCTCTCTTGATACAGACGATGTACAGTCTTGTGCTAGACGTGTAAAAAAAAAAGTAGCCGTTTTTTTGCAGAATGAACCCAAAATGTTTGTTTAAAGTTATTTATTTTACCTCTTGTTTGTGATGATTTGGGGGCACAACTGTAAGATATGATTTCTTTTGTGGTTGCCACTATCCTCTTGTGACATGTACAGCTGGAGTCTACTAAGTGTTGCGTTCTTTGCCTGACTGACTTTATGTATGTCATTTCATTCTTCTTTTGACTGTGGTTTTTGAAGGCTCCGTTCAGTGAATTGTTATCTAATTGTTTCTCTGATTTAAAGGGCTCCATTATCACAATGTGAGAGCTTTAAGAGGGTTTGAAACAAGGTGAATCTTGTTTTTAATGAATGGCTGATTCTACTACTAAGTTCATATAAGTTGGAGCTGTTGTACCACACAACAATTACGCGTAACAGCTACAGTCCCAAAACTACAGAAGTGATATTCCGTCAGAATGTTGCGATTAATTTGAACTCTTGTTTTGAGAGTTCAATTAAATGATACATGAAGTATGGAAAATCACATGCTCTTGTATGACCAATTCAGCTGGAAAGGAAAAGTGAAAAGGCTGATGGTGAGTCTTCACTGGAAAACTGGACTTTGCCACGTTTTCTTAACGATCTGTGAAGCACAGGCAGTATTGACGTGCAGACTAAGGGATAAGCTATATCTACAGTATGTATTATAAAACAGCTACATGGCCCTCTAGTGGCATATCGTTAACTTATTAACATTATCAACAGCAGATGAAAGGAATGTTTACTTTTTTTATTATTAAATTATGAGTTGTAAATACATGGATGATGATTTTATTTAATAATTTTCTGTACTATATATTAATATGTTAATTTCATTTTTTATGCACAAAATGTTAGGGAAAAAACTGTGTGTGTGTGTGTGTGTGTGTGTGTGTTTGTGTGTGAGGGCATGCGTGTGTATGAGAGAGGGAGAGACAGAGACAGAAAGAGAGAGTGAGAGAGAGTGAGTCAGCAGCTACTGATCTTCTCTGGAGGTTTCCAGATTTACTGTGTGAAAACGTTGCTCAGCTTTGTCCTTTTCCTACAGGTTGTTTATATGTATCTGATGAATTGCTGATAATAAACAAGAAAAAGTCTTTAGTTTGTTCTTGAATGTTCATTACCTGATGGCGTATGTCTGTCTTTTTTAATCCACATGTAATGAGGAGGATACTTCTCACATTTCATTTCATTTCATTTACGGCATTTATCAGACGCTTTTATCCAAAGCGACTTCCATTCCCTACCTACAGGGGGCAGTCTCACAGTCTCCCTGGAGCAACTTGGGGTTAAGGGTCTTGCTCAGGAACCCAGTGGTGGTGCTGAAGGTAGGATTCGAACCCATGACCTCTTGGTCCAGAGGCAAGTATCCTACCCACTAGGCCACCACCATTCCCCATATGTGAAATATTACTCAGATCTCAGACAAGAAACCGAACAGCAGAAGTAAATCTAGATGATCTGAAATGATGTAGAGGCCAAAAGACAGCTTGATTAAGTGTGAAGAAACATTACTAAGTTCAGAAGCACTGTAAGAGAAACGGGCTGGTCCCATTTACATTTAACAATGACTAATGCCAAGTACATGAACAGAAAGGTGTCTGTATACATTCTATTAGTCCATTTGCATTAAGTGCATATGCAGATATATTACGTTCTTATGAAACATTCAGAGATCTTGAGGATCTGATTTGGTTCAGTGAGGAGAAGCTCTAAATCATTGTAATTCAAGAGGTAATGAATTTATTTGATACTTGCTAAATGAACCTTTGGAAGGTTATAAGTCCAGTGAACAGTAGGGTTCTGGATGTTCATTGTAGGGGAATAATAGCAAATCATCCCTGTCCAAAAAAACCATATATATATATATACACACACACACACACACACACACACACACACACACAACTGTTCTGTCAACAACAGTTCTGACTAATTACAGGTTTTCAGTAGACTATGAGGGATCAGCAATGAAGATGTCAGTGATAAGTGAAATGGAAAATGTTTTGTGTGTCTTTAGTAAACAACAAAAACAAAACAAAAAACAGATGATTGGAGAACACCTGTTAGGGATACTGTGAGGTCTAGCCCTGGACCGGAGTCAGGTACTGATGCTTCCAAAGAATCCTCTAAGGATAATCAATCCAGAGTTTCACACAACCCCATAACAAGAAGATCAGGATCACCTGAGTACTAGACTTTGGAAGTATATATAGACCTAAGAGACATTCTCTCAGTGCAAAGTATACTAAGCCCTGCCTAGCTACTAAGTGTTTCCCTGGTTTCTTATTGTATTGCCTTCTCATGTTTTCTGACCTTTTTCTAGATTTTTGGATTACTCTTTTGCCTTGTGGACTAGTTTTTGCCTGCCTTGGAAAGGATTTTCTGTTTTTGGACTTCATTTCTTGGACTTTGCGTCTTGCATTTGTGTCTTTTAATAAACCTCCTCTGAGTTTTCTGCATTTTAGGTCCATATCTGAGTAACGTTATAGATACAGAAGTGCACTTTTGTCAACCAAGCAGTAATAGGAAAAAATCTATGAAATGGTTACCAAGCCCTGTTTAGAGAATATCAATTAAACATAACTGAACCAAAAACTGATCCCTGGAGGACACCAGCTATGAGGCTATGAAGCATTGCATGTAATTTCTCCAAACTCTGTATTGTAATTGGCTTTAAAGATGTGTTAAGAATTAAGAGAGGATGCAGTTTCTCGTGCACTTTGAGAGTTTAAACATAACTGTGAAAATATGCATATACTGATTCACAGTATTAAAGTGAAAACACTCACTTCTTTGTGCTGTGTGGAAGGTTTTTGCAACTGCCAGGATCACGGTTCAGTCAAAAGCTTGGCCATGTATGGCTTAGAGAATGCTCCCAGAGATAGATTGATACTTAAGACTGTCTGTCCCAAGGTCTTGCACTGAAATAAGAGAAGAGAGACAGACCAATACTTTCCAATAATTGTTGAGTAAACTAGTTTTAAGATGTTTGAAAGTTGTTGGAAAAGTATTGATCTCTACAGTTAAAATGCTGTGCAGACATTTTTTAGACAATGTGTATGGGAGCAAGATGTAGAACGGTGGATGATGACAGGTTTCACTGTTATCCTCAGCGAGTACATTTAAAAAAAGCCTCATTGGTTTTGAGTTATGTGTATAGGCTGGGGCCCATTCTGATAGAATGACTTGGAGCTAGCGTGCAGGAACAGAAGGAGAAAGATTAAGGAAATAAAAAAGTGGAAAATAACTGTTATGGGTCCAAAGGCATGTGCTGATTTTTGAGAGAATTTTATTTAATTTATTTAATCAATTATTTATTGCTGGAGTAATAGAACACGCTCAATATTCTGGATTTGTTCTTCTTCTTCATCTCAGCTTCCCATAATATTGTACTCTTGGACAAAAATTGTAAATTTTCCCACATTTATTTTATAGGATCTGAAATTTAAGCCACCTTGAAGTTCACAACCTTTTAAACAACCTCAAAGCTCAAGGTGTCTGTGAAAACCTGCATCAAATCTGTTTTACTCAATGGCACACACTGAGGTCAGAGAGGTGCGATAAATTCTTAAAGTCCTTGAAACCTTGAATGAATACAAATAGGAAAGGACATTACAGAGCCAAGAACTGGCTTATAATAGCCCAGAGCATGTTGTTCACCTGGTGTTCATATTCAAAAGTCCCAAATGATGAACACTGACTAATCTTTGTAATGTTTCAGGAAGTGCCCTGTGTCCAGTGCTGTTATTTTATGTTATAGATTTTATTTTGTATATCATAGCACTGTACTCTGCCCTTCTTCCTGACACCATGTCTAATATTGCCTGTATTTTTGCCCCATGTCCATATGTTTCTCCTCTTGTGTTTTGTTTGTCCACTCAAAATTGTACAGCGTCTTTGGGTATTTTGAAAAGAACTTTATAAATTAAATGTATTATTATTATTATTATTATTATTATTATTATTATTGCAGAATGTTTTGTTTTTGAAGACTGACCATAATCATTGAAGATGTAGGCTAGGCCTATACTATTTATATTGGTTACAATTTAATGTCATAGGCACAATTTCTGTTTACATTTTGATAAGCTATGTCTATATTTTTTATTTCTGTTTACAATTTAGTGTAATAGTCACAATTTTTGTTTACATTTTCCGGTTTGTTGAGTGAAAACGGGAGTTTATATCTCACTGCTTGTATTTGAAAACATAACAATGTGAAGTAATGTAGAAAATTGATGGGATGCATCATGATGCATTGCAATGCATCGAGATATCGAAACAAATCAAGTCACTGACATGATAATTGTAATCGAATTGAATTGTGAGAAAAGTGAATGTTCACACCCCTATTGCTTATGCGTGCATGATAATGGCAAAATTTATAAGAAACATCAACAAATGACTACATCAGGGTGATTCTCACCATTCTGACATTTATATTACTGCAGATATTGCAGTTACTGTGAATGCCACTAGATGCCACCAGAAGACAGTGGCTAAAAGTAAAGTCAGCAGCTAAACATCACTGATACATGTTACATTTTCATTTGATCATCTGAGAAATGTCTTTCAAATCTGAGAAACAATTGAATTTCAAATGTCACATCTTTGGGATTTGTCAGGGATTTGTTCAGTATTTAATAACTTCATCAGTTGCCTGACTAAATATAAACCAACAGAGTAAATCAGTGTTAATGATCATTTATTTGTCAATGCAGAAGTTTTTTAAAGACATTTTGGGTGGAGGTCAGCCAAAAGTGCGAACAGGGATTGATTCCAATTTAAAATGTAACCCGTTACAGGACATCTTGAAGACAGCTGGGTGTCCTTAAGTTAGTTATAAGTTAAACCTGGTTTTAATCAACAGGTTCACAATGTTTCTATGATTATAATCATGCCTTGAAGCCTCTAGGAATCTTCAGTCCTCATTACCCAATCAGTAATTATCGCAATCATGTCTCTTGGCCCTCATTTTAATTGAATTCAATGACTAAGAGTAAGAAGTCCTGCAAACTGACTTAATCAATTAGGTTCAGTGCAGGGTCCACTTCAAGTGGTTGTCTTTGTCCCAACCTCTGGAGCTATCAAGATGGACCGAAATTTGATTAAGCCCCGCAGATATCAGGTACAGGAAAGTGGATGGATTTCCAGCCTATCAGCTCCAAAGACAAGGAAGTTTTGTCTGTGTTTGGCAGTAGAGAGAGCACTAGGTCATTTAAAACTGATCATCTTTGAAAAGATAAAATTAAGCTCCATATCTATTAAGCAATTAGGACGAGTGCTTTTGGGCTGATCAACTGATTCATAGAGGCTATGATGCCTTTTCCTGCTGTCAAAATGCTAGGTCCAGGTTTGAGGAAGAGATGGAACTGATGGTCTAAATCAAGGACAAACCATTTGTTTTGTAGCTTTGCTTATAAGTTTGGTGTTCAGAATCAGAAAACATTATTGATCCTGGAGGAAATTGCTTATGACTGGTTAAGGCTGGTCTTAAAGTATTTTCTTTGCAATGGAGAATCTCCATTCAGAATGCTTAAACTGATGTTACCTTCATTCACAGTGAGGAAGCACCGCCCGTTAGAAATGCTAACAAATTAGGATTGTGGAAAAAAGTGGTACTACTGAGAAAAACTGACAACCAGAGTGATAGTTCTATATAGTGCTGTAGTTCTGTAGATTTCTTGCAAGTTACGTAATTACCATCCAGTCCCTTTACCAAATATAGTTCTATTTACAGGATTAGGAAGGTGACGATAATTAAAAGTATCGGAACAAGTGCTGTTTTTCACTTTTCATACCCGTGTGTTGAGAGTGCACTTCAGAACCTTTGGGCGATGGCACAAAGTGCACTCAGATGAGCCTGCAAGTGCATGTGCTGAAATATAGTGATAGGTGATAACTAATAATGGCTCCACCATCTAAACATAAAAGCTCTTAAAAACACAGAGAAAGGAATTTGTTAAGCACCTAATCTAGGTGTCTGTTAAAAACAGCAAGGGCCCATGGGCTCACACTTGAGTTTCTCACTCTTTCAGCCTCATAACAACCAAGTTCAACATCTTCTTTGTGTTGAACTTGGTTTAGCCTGCAATTGCAGATAATCTGACCAACATTTCTAACGAAGATGTATCTACATTATATATTATATCTTGTCTATACTTTTTCATGATTATCTTCTATTAACAATAGTTCATGTGATTATTTTATTGTGAACGGGCAGAGAATAACGTTGGTATGTTCTGTCTAAATTTAGTTGGGCATTAGTAAATTTGGCACACATGTCAGATCTGCCAAAGAAGCAATATGTATTATAAATATACTGCTCACAGTATATTTAAGAAACTACAGCAGGAATGGGAGCTGGCTTTAAGGAAGCTGTTCTGGTCCTGCTCTTCCGATACAAAAGCAGCAAAACTATTATTTTCTGTACAACAAATATTGTAATCTATAACTGATCTATTAACTATGTAGAGCAATCAGATTCTTAACATTTTCCAGCCAATTTTAAAACAAAACAATATTTTCTTTAGCCCAAAAAAGACACACAGAGCAAGCTAGTTTCAACTATAATTATATATCAGTTTAGCTAATCACTGTATTATGAATGGTCATAAATCTGTATGAATGCAGTATAAAACACTGAAATAACTCGCCAAGGTCCTCAATATTGACCAAGATTTATGTTCTCCTACTGAAGTTGTTTCACTTGTGATAGAACTGAATATTGACCATTAAAATGGCATTGGATTATGACCTTGGCTCTCCTTTCAGTAAAGCAGCTACATTTACTATGAAAACACATCATTAAACACACATTCTAAAAGATTTACATATTGAACTTTATCATTGCTGTTATCTTGATAAGCACAAATCTGGGTTATAAAGTGATACAACATGCTCTCACAGTTCTGAGCATACAATTAAATAGCTGGGCAGCTTTTTAATGGTATTCAAAGGTACATATATTTTTTTAAACATAACTTAGCAAGTGCTACAACTTGTCTTTACTGTTAAAACACATTTTAAAAATTTCAGACCAAGCAGCCAGGAGCTTTAAGGAGAACCCATCGCTGACATAGGTGGTATTCAGTTATGCACGCACACAGCTTGTATAATCTCCAGAAAGAAGCATTTCCAATACAATGGGATGCTGTGAAGTAGACACACACAAGCCTTTTTTTATTCATGTTTCACATATATTTATCTATGTGTTTACTGCTTACATATTTTGCTTAACTCTGTACATACTGTCTGATATTGTACCACCTTGTAATACCTCCCCCATCAAATGGTCCTCTTCAACTCATGCAAAATGTATCTGTTTATGTTGTAGTTATAATATTGCTATATTTACTCCTCTTTATTTGCACTTTACTTGTGAATTATACTGTTCTTCTGCTCCTCTGGTGAGATGCAAACTGCATTTTGTTGGCTTTGTACCTGTACGTTGCACAATGACAATAAAGTTGAATCTAATCTAATCTAATCTAAGATCCTTATACTCAATGCCAAGCCCCCCCAGCTCAGTGCCCAACAAAGGAACTGCATTCTCTGGAGTGATGGAGCACCATCCCATTTGGAATCAGCTGGAGTGATGTTCATATGACACTTTTAACTAAATCCCAGTAAGATAAAGACACCCTGGAACTCCTCCTCTATAACATCTTAAGGATTTGGCCCTTTATTTCCAGGTAGGCCACCCACGTGCCTTTTCGATCTCTTGTCATCTTTAGACATTGCCTTATTAAGAGCATCATCAGAAGCATCACAATTTCCTCCTGGCTAGTATTTATATGCCAATCATCAAGCTCTTGCAAGAATACAATGCATGTCTTTGCTGCTACTTCTTTGGTGCCCACGTCAGATTCAAAACCCTGATGCTCGCTTACAAAGGCCTGTTAGCAATGGTCAAAATTCAGTTAGCACCTCAAGCCCTTTGAGCTTCAAGTAGGCCTCGACTTGGCCTGGCATCCTTGGAGATGCATGGAGGACAAGACTCTACTCTTTTCCGATGGTGGAATGAACATCCATTGATTGTCCAAACAGAAGAGTCAACATCAGACTGAAGACCTATCTGCTTGCAAACATTTAAATAAACACTAATTTAATAGTGTTTCTGGCAGTATCCTAGCTCAAGGGTATTTTGGACTCTGCCGAGCTGAGCTGAGCTTGCCGAGCAGAGCTCTACTTGCCGAGCTGAGATCCAAATAAGACTTATGTCTGTAGGTCTGCTGAAAACACTGATCAGTTGGATCACATGTGGCGCAATAGGTTTCAAATGAACCTGTGAGAAAAGTGGACTTCTCGGAGGAGGGTTAATGACCATAAATTAACCCCAGTTGATTTTATACAGAGTGCATGTGAAGTGAGTACTTTTGAAAGTACTAATTTGTATCAGAATAGTTAAGTATGCAGTTTCCATCAAGGACATTACCGCAACTGGATGAATGATGTAGGCAAAAGCTTTTCAGAGCATTTTATCTTTCTATAGAGTCTTAATGGTTATAAATTTGTGTTCAAGTTCTCCTTTGCTGAAACTTTTGCAAAGAGAGAAAGTCAAAATGCCTTGTAAGCGAAGAACCATCATTTGCATCTCACTGAGTGGTGAGGCCAGTTACCATTATTTTAAAAGAGGACTGTGTAATAATCCTAAGCATGAGATCTATGAGCAGTAATAATTTGAGGTTCCAAGTTCTGCAGTGCTTAGTGCTGCAGATGTGCTGGACTTAGCGAAGGAGCATTACTCAGGCAATGTCTCTGAGTCCTGCCGTCAGTCTAATTGCCATGTGGAAGCACTTGATACATGCCAGCTGCATCCTGCGACCGGTGCTGTGCACCCACATTTGTCTCTGTCATTGCCTTCAGGGCCTGCCCGCTTCTGCACCCAGATGAGGCACGCTGGCACAGTCACCAGCCTGCATCAACCTGGCCTCTCTCGCGGCCAATGTCTTTCACACAAGCGGACACTATGTGTGCAACACTGCTCAGCCTGGCCTTTTTGACATTTCTCATGATTTCTGTTACAACAATTCCTCTATCTCCAAAGAATGGAAATGTTGCTTTACTTGATAATTAGATTGGCTTTACATAATTCATTTGTTCCATGTGCATTAAAATGATGACATTAACACAATTATTGTATTTCAGCTTGCTTACATTTAGGCAATAATTGGATGATATAATGTCATTTATTCATGTGAAACTGATGTGTACATTTGAATCATGTAACTTCTAAGAGCAATTTGTTTTGTGTGACTTCGTAGAAAAGCACTATGTTCTAATTATTTTATGTGTCATTTGATTTCTTTTGGTCCATTAATCTTGAAATCTTCTCACAATGTAAAGTATAGTTGGTGTGTTTGAATTGTGTGACTTCATAGAAAAAGCAGAATGTTTAAATTTTTCAGTTATTTTATATGTCATTTGGCTTCTATTGGTTCATTAAGCCTGAGGTCTTCACACAATGCAAAGTGTAGTTGGTGTGTTTAAATGTAGCAAAAAAGAAAAGAAATAAGAACTTATTAGCTTTTGATATGACATCGAGTTTGTATCTCTTTGTGTTTGATGTTAGAGAGCACCTGCCCAACAAACAGGCAGGGCTGGGCCTAATAGAAAACCTCGCCACTATGTCATCATGTTGCCAACAGAGTTTGCTTCCCTACTTGTGTGACATCTGCCTGCACAATTGGGCATTCAGCCATGGCAGCTGAGCTGTAGCATGCCAGCACTCCGCCGGTGTCACTCAGCTGGCCCAATCGTCTTTATCCCGCACTTTTCTTCCTCTGGGCCATTAGGAAGTGGAAGGCCTCTACCCTGTAATCTCCTGTCCTTTGCAGTAGATTAGATGGTGTGAGTAAAAAGCCAGTGTGTGCGAATGAGGGCCAGAGGTACGCAGTGGTGGATTAGACCCACTTGACCTTATGATTAGCTCCATGCACTTGCGCTTTGTGAGCATAAGCCAGCCTGTGGCTGTTTTTGCGATGAAGAAAGAGGGAGGAAAGAGAGCAAGAAAAGAGCTTTTGCTGCACAGGTGTGCCCTCATAAATCCACTCGAACATATGGCTCTATCTTTACACTCTTCCTTCTCATTGATTGGAGCCCAAAGATGATTATTTATCCTCAAGATCCGTGTTAATAATTTCATGTGATTTCTGTAACTGTAAATAGAAATGGAGCATGCACTTGTAAGTCATGCAAAGATATGGCCATAGACAGATGAATAGATGAGCGGATGGACAGTGGGAGAAAAGGATGGAATGAATAGGCTGTCTTCAGGGGAAATGTGGATTCTACAAAAAATATGAGATGAGATAAACACATAATGAATAGAACCACCTACATGTTTACTCATGGAAGCATTGTGACACAAGTTAAGATCTACAGAAAGATTGTAGAGTGTGTCTGAAATTCATTTTCAATGTGTTATGTGTAAGAAGAGAACCTCATATCTGCTGAATTTGTATCACTCAACAGAGCCCATGTCCTGGATAGCTCCACTCTGAATCCAGTTATTCAGGGTCTTCAGGAGAACATTAGAGTCAGGTGTGTTGGAGTTGAGCTAGGGCACCCATGGTATAGTTTAACTCCAGTGCATTTTTGTAGCCTCTTCAAAAAAAAAACGTGTGATCAAAGTCACAATGTAAAAACATGACAGCCTAGAGAGCTGCATACAGTGAGCCCAGACCAGATGATCCAGCAAAGAGCCATGTAACTGCATGGAAGGGTTCATCAGTGAGTGAGGCTGGGCATGGAGTGATTAATCCCTGCAGGCTCTATTGCTTCATGCTGGGACTGTGAAGGCTACCGGAGCCATTCACAGCCACATCCCATCAGCCCCTCTGCCTGAGTTATAGTGACATGCTTGGACCGTGGCAATGCTGTTGCAATAAGGCCGCCACAGATTTATGAAGGCATTGCCATGCTGGCTTTTCTCCCCAACTCTCCACTCCTTTTTTCTTCCCACTCCCTTAAGCTTGTCAGACGAGTGGGGGAGAAAAAAAATATCACAGCACCTTGAGACAAGAACACAGACTCAGCATATGCTTGTCACCTTCTGCACTGACAGCGAATCCTGGTTAATGTATAGAGTGGGAATCCAAGTGATGCAACCCTCAAAACCAAGCCATGGTTTCATAGCCATACAAAAGCATGAAGCTGAGTTAAAATAAAACCAGATCTTTGCACAAACCGTCTCATAACATGGAGTAAGTTCTTATACTCTTGTTCAACACTTAAAGGTCTCATGCAGTGCATAAATACCTCTGCTCCTCTCTCTTTGTCCCAACCTTTAGCTTGTCTTTTTTCCACCCGTTTTCGGACAATCCACGCCCCTCCTGCACAATCATTGGCTACAGCCAACACTTGCGGAACTGTGATTGGCTAGTAGAGCCTCCCCTAGAGCGCCGATTGGGTAGAGCTAGCCATCCCTCTGCACTTGGATAGGCCAATAGTTCCTTTTCACGTGACTTACTAACCAGTCCAAGCTAAAGTGGGCGTGGTTTGTCTCAAAACGGGTGGGAGGGAAAAACAAAAAAATAGACCCCACAGCGCCTCCCCGTTGGCTGCGCCGAGTTTCTCTCTCCGCGCGCCTCAGAGAAGCGCGGGATATAAAGACCGAGACAGAGAAAGAGAGATAGAGAGAGAGAGAGAGTGAGAGAAAGAAAGAGAGAGACAGAAAGAAACCTCGAATCCGGGTTGTTGTTGGGTTTTTTCCTTCTTTTTCGTCTCTTTTCTTTTCTCCAAGAAGGAATTAACACAGTGAGACCATGACGGCGCTGCGCCCTGCGTAAAAACCGCGTCTCCCCCACGTCCCCGCCCCCCGCGACCGATTGTTCTGGTGGTGATGGGCTCCGCAGGCTCGTGCATCCCCACACAGAGGCTCCTACTCGCCCTGTAAAGCGGATACCAGGTGGGATCTATGGTCCTCACAGCAGAAGGGACTCGAGAGGAAGTTTGAGAGCAGAGGGAGGATGCGGGCTGCGTGCTGGTGCGCCGTGTTTCTCCTCACGCCAGCGCTCTGTTTGGTGAGCAGCTTTTACCCTTTACACTTTACAGTCCTCTCCAAAGAAGGGGGACAGGGGTGGTGATGGCCTAGTGGTAGGATACTTGCTTCTGGACTAAGAGGTCATGGGTTCGCATCGTACCTTTAGCATACCACCTCTGGGTTATGCACCCCTTAACCCCAAGTTGCACAAGGGAGACTGTCCCCTGTAGTTAGGGGATAACGGCAACTGCTAAATGTCTTTAATTAATAAATGACAGTGACATCTGCGTACGCGCAAAGTTACATGGCTTTCACGCCTTTACTGCGTTTCTGCAGAAAAATTAATTTGTGCAAGTTAACGTGTGTGTTTAACCTCCCAAACTGAGGTTATCGTTTCTTAAAGCAGATCAGAGACTTAAGGACTGACAGCAAAACAGAAAATAACACCTTTTGCGTTTCTTAAAGTAAAATAGAGTCTTAATGTTCGATATAAAGAAAAGAAAAGCATAATTTTGAGAATGGGAATAACTGGCAGGGTAATTAGTTAATGGGAGGAGAGTTGGTAAAAGGCGCTAAATTGTCACACTACACAAAGATGTTTTTCAGCTCTGATTCTTCCCTCAGTCGCGTCAAAAGTACAGAAATCCTGTTGTTATTCTGTTTTAACTCATGGGGGCGCCATAGTAAACGGAAATAAAAGCGCGCGGTTTTATTAACAAACGTTTTCAGGAAGGTCACGCCTCCTGCGCTCTGATTGGCTCGCTGAGGTCGCGCTCTCTTGCGCCACGGTTGGCTGTTGGCTCCATTCGCAAAAATGGTTTGTGAATTTGAACGACTGGCCAATCGCGTCGTGGGTGGGCGTGGCTTAAGCCTGGAATGAGGTGCGCCTCCCAGTGGATGACTGGGAGAGCGTTTGACTTGTGGGTGAAAACTAGTAGGATTATTGAGGCACTTGAAAGGAAAGTGTCGCGTGTTTGGGAATAAAACCAACACCCCGTTAAATACGACATAATCTCGTGACAGACTGTTCATGTAAACAGTGGTTTAATTAGGCGTTCAAAAGAAAAACTTAATTATTTGGTCAGATTTTCATGATGTGCGTCTTTATGGGACAGATGTTTATTTCTGAATGTATATATGTATATATATATATATATATATATATATATATATATACATATATA
>JBBJLS010000140.1:20687399-20703871 GCA_037577275.1 Bryconaethiops microstoma | reverse complement strand
CACACACACACACACACACACATACACACACACACACACACACACACACACACACACACACACACACACACACACAAGTAGACA
Source organism: Bryconaethiops microstoma (assembly GCA_037577275.1). Lineage (NCBI taxonomy): Eukaryota > Metazoa > Chordata > Actinopteri > Characiformes > Alestidae > Bryconaethiops > Bryconaethiops microstoma. The sequence continues at coordinate 20,703,787 of JBBJLS010000140.1, read as the reverse complement.
TACAAACGTTCCAAAACAGAACAATTATACAGAACCAGAATCCAAATCCTCTGACCTATTTTCGCAGCTCAGATGCCGCAGTGCTCTCGAAACGCCTTCAGAACGACTAAACAATGTTTGCTAGAAAACTCCTCAATCCTTCTGAAATGGCTTTGCAACACTGACCATAGAGGAGCAGCCTCTCATACGGTCCGCAGTTTCCACCCTCACCCCAAACGTACACGACCAGCCAACACAGTTTAGAGTCTGAAATTTGCTCCTCTGGGTTTACGCTGGGGCTAATATAACAAGTGGCTGCTGCAGCAATCAGCATCGTACAAAACCAAACCATCACACACTAGCCTCAAACCGCACCCACTGTCACTAATCCCAAATAGACTTGCTTATGAGGTTTCTTTGGTCCATAACAGTGTGTCATCATGGTGACAGGTTTGGTCATCAGTCTGGAATCAGACTGGAGGTTTTGGTCAATTTTTTTGAGAAGAGACACTTTTTGGTTATTCTGTTGTTTGGTGAGGAATGTTGCCTGCACTCTCACACACTTCCAGTGAAAAACAATCTTAATGATTCAGCATAGCAAGGTATTTTGTACAACGCCATGCTTCCAACTTTGTGGACCCAGTTTGGGGAAGAAGCTTTTATCTTCCAGCACGACTGTGTCCCAGTGCACAAAGCAAGCTCCATAAAAACTTGGCTGGATGAGTTCGGTGTGGAAGAACTTGACTGGTCTGCACAGAGCCCTGACCTCAACCCCATCCAACACCTTCATGATGAACTGGAATAGAGATTGCGAGCCAGGGCTTGTGGAAAATCTTGTGGAAAGACTACAGAGAAGAGCGGAAGCTGTTAAAGCTGCAAAGGGGGGACCAACTCCATATTTAAGTCTTTGTATTTGAATGCATAGTCACTAAAGTCCCTGTTGGTATAAAGTCCCTGTTGGTATATCGGTCGTCCTGATACTTTTGGCCGTATAGTGTAGAATATAATTTTTTTAACAAGTAATGTATTATTATTAATACGTTAACAAGGGATCCTTGAGTTACAACAGTCTCAACATATGATGTTTCGAGTTTATAACGCTCACTCCCACTCCTACTCCCACTTGGTTTATGCCTCGTATTTACGCACTACATGAGCAAACTAGTTTGGTTGCGCAAGGTGGAAGAATATGCAGAAATGCAACGTATGAATGAGGGAGTTTTCCTTGTCCTTTTTCTGTGGCTTAGTTGTGTTTTTATGATTTTACAGCTGTGTTAGGATCAGTGACTTAGGCTGGGGTGTGTTTCGACTTACACCAAAATCCGGGTTACATCACTGTTGAAAGAACAGATCTGTGGCTCAACTGAATTTAGTCCATTTACTTTTTTGTGAATATAACAATGAACATATCACATTTAAGTAATGTCCTCACTCAAACTACCCCCAGACTAGTGCTCACCTTACTTCTCCACTCCTTACAAAGTGCATTCCTTCTTTCCCACACTACCAGTTAAAGGTTTTTGCACACACTTATATTTTAGACATTTTCTCATTACTGGTGTTACTCATTTAATGTCTATTAAAGTACACTCAATATTCTTTGCTACCAAATACACCGCAGTGTGTCCACCGTTTGATCACCTTTCTTAGACAGACAATGTCCTATTTTTATTCATCAATGTTAACCTATAACAGCCACTTTAAATAATTATAATTCTAATGTGAATCGGCAAACAAATGTTAGATATTTAACAAGCTATTAAGTGACAGTCAATGGTATGAAACAGTAACTAGTGCGTTTAAAGTTAAAGAACAGTCTAGAATTTGACTAACCATCAGTTAATAGGATGTCTGACATGGACTATTACATATCTTACGAAGGAAACTTGGTTTATTTGACATTTTCATTTATAGTTGTTCTCTTCCTGTGTTTAAAAAGAATTAAAATCTGCATTTTATGACATACATGGATAAGTGGTAAAACCCGGTGGTGTTCAAAAACGTTTGATGGTAGTGTACATAGTGTGCTAGGTAGATATTAAAATACTCCTGGATCTAAACAGAGTGTAATATATCTAACAAGGAACCATTTTTGAGTCAGTCACATATGTATAATTATATCCTGGTCAAGTGCATGATTTGCTTGTAAAAGCCAGAATTTTGTAACTTACTCGTACGTCACACTATATAGGGGGTACGGAGCCGTTTGAGATTCAGCCTGGGTTTACAGCTGTTTAAAGCAGATATGACCAAAAAAGCTTGTAGGACATTCTTTATTTTTTGCAGTAAAAACTATAGTAAGTACTTTCATTTCAAGCCTGTAATCATTAATTATGATTATTAACAGAGCGGTATTTTATGCCACCCAGCTTCTGGTGCAAGCCACAGTTATCTCTCACCTCAATCACTGCACTGCCCTCCTAGTGGGTCTTCCAGCTTGCATGGTAAGACTCTTACAGCTGGTACAGAACCAACCCAAAAGGTTGCATGCCACCCCAGTGCTGATTGACTTACACTGGCTACCCATGGCTGCCCAAATTAAATTCCAGTCACTAACTCTTGACTAACGAGAGACATCTGGGTCTGCTCCCAGCTACCTTAATGCTATCGTTCAGCCTTATGTTCCTACTTGCTCCCTCCGCTCCTTCACGGAACATCGCCCGGCTCTGCTATCCCTACTCACAGGGCAAACCCAGTCCAGACTCCTCTCTTTTACGGTTCCCCACTGGAGGAATGAACTGCCTAAGGCAACCAGAGCAGCGGAATCCTTCTCTAGCTTCAAAAACCTCCTGAAGACTCATCTGTTCAGAGAGCATCTCCTCTCCTAAATCTTCTTGCACAACTCTTACATAAAGAGTTTAGCACTGAGAACTTTCCTCTGGTTCTCACACTGTATTGAAACTTGAATGTAACAGTAAAAAATTACTCCAAAAATTAAACAAAAATGTAACGTTCTTCCCATCTTTTCCCTGTTTCTTGGCTTTTTGTAATGCTCTTCTGTCTTTTCCCCATTTTTTTTGTCTATGTCATTGTTTATGTCCTCTCTGTTTCCAGTGCCGACCATGTGTCCGTCTTTCATTTGAGTTTTGTTTTTGTTTTGGTCTTAGCCCACCTTTGCCCAGTTCCCTTGTTACTCTGTTTACCTGTGCCTTGTTTCTGTCTCGTCCTCTGCCCAGATGTTCTCGTTTCCCTAGTCGGTATATATATATACACCTGTGTTTCAGTCTGTGTATGTGGATTCTTTGCAACCTTCTTGTGAAATGTCTTGCTAAAACTTTGCAGTTGTCCTGTCGTGCCACTTTGCTTGTGTCTTTGTTATAGCTGTTATTCTTTTCTTGTGTTTATGTCTACCCCAGATCCCTTGTTGACGTGTTGTTTGGTGTCTTATTTTTTGTTTTTTTATTAAATGTCTCTGGATCTCACCCATTACACACGCAGCAGACAGAATTGCTGTTAGGTGGTCATTTACTGAGTACTTTATAACAGTTGTTATCTGATGCGTCTCAGCCAATCAGATTTTAGGGATTTGATGATCCATCTTATAATGCTCTTCAAGGTTTAGAGACGAAGGACTCCAAACACCAATTACGTTATTTAGGATTTATAAAGCTCTCGTAGTCGTGGTTTAATATAACATGGCCTTAAAGAGCCCCTTTTTACGGTTACAATAAATGGCTGTATATGGCTCTGCTTCATATGTAGAACCCCTAAGCAGCGCTTTATAGAAACATTTCACATAGTTTTCTTTAAAGAACTCTAAAAGATTCTTCTGAAACTCAGAAAATAGTTGTATGTTCCTCTGTTTAGCTCAGAAGGTTTTAAAGCATGCTGAACTACAATTAGCACTGATTAGACACTCACATGACAAAAGATGCAGTGATAAAATCACAATGTAGGAGGTCTCGCTTCTCAAGTATCAAAGCCCCAGCAGTTCCTTATTAAACTGCATATACTGGAGTAACTTCATGTGGTAGAGACACACACTTGCACACATACACAGATAGACCCCAGATGAAGCCCATCTCCTTTTGTCTTTACATTGTACAAGCGCCGTCTTGTGCAGTGTGTCCAATATTTGTGTTTATATGGTCATTCTTAAAGACCAGAGCAAGTGGGTGGGCTTGGGTTCCATGAGCTTATTTTCTCCAACTTCAGCATGTCTATATGTGTCAGAGCTCAGCAATCTGTGGCTCTTTAGCCCTTATCTGTTGGCTTTGTTCAAAAAACATATGGAAAGGAATAACTTTTTTTACATTTTGCCATCATTGTTGTATGCCTAAACTCATTCTCATCCAATTGTAAAAACATTTTGTATATTCACTGTAAAAAAGGGTTTTAGCGCTTCATTTGAACAATTCAAGTTTTTTAACACTACATCACGGCCTGGCCCCACTACATCACGGCCTGGCCTAAACTCCACTACCGCCTGTCTTAATTTATTCAACCTCAATCTCTTCGAACAAGCACATAAACAAATAATTACACGTTCATTTGTGTTGCTGCAGTTCCATTATAGAGTAAGTGTTTAAGACAACGTCCGTAAAAGTGCCCTCACCCTACCGATTAGGGCTTTTATGGAACGGACCCAAATGCAGACTGGGAGAGCATCGCGAATGTGCCGTTAGTCGTGGAGGAAAAAATATCTGCCATGAATGAAGGTCAAACCTGCGGCGGGGAGCTAGATGGAAAAAGCTTTTCCACGAGTGTGATACCACTGAGCCGCTGAGGTGGAATATGGGTGGTGACTCAGCCAAATGTCTCTTATGAGGGAACGGCCTGAAAAGAGGTGGGAGGAAGAAAGGAAAGATTTTCAAAAAGCCAGTAGGGAACACACTGGTGGGTCTGAAAAAAATGGACAAGTAGTTCCCTCAGATAAATGGAAAAAGGGAGAATAGACGTGCGTGCCTAACTGAGAATGTGCTGTGTTCGTTTCTGATAGTGTGTTGAAGAGGGTGCCCAAAAAGGGCCTAAGGATGGTGATGGAACACTTGTTATTAAGAAGAGAGGGAGATCTGGATGACATGGATAAAAGGGGAAATGTGAGATGGACACAGGGAAACAGAAGGGTGTGCCGAAGCACCCGAAGCTCCAAACGTAAGGACTAAAGGAGCTGAAGATAGCTCAGGTTTACCAGTAGCAGCTAAGTCTAACCCAAAGACTTGCCCTGCTTATAAAGGGCAGACTGCAGGTGCCACTGATTATAATGATTATAAGCTGTAGGTGCCCTAGGCCTCCCCCAGGCAAAAGGAGTGGCGGGACCAGCCCTAGGGCTCCCTCTGGTGGCAAGTCCAGGGAACAAAGTCCATGTCAATCATATTTTACTTGGTAAATAAAAACTAATTCTGTGGCTCTCCATAACTGCATCTCTGCTACACTTATTAGGCTTAACATTATGTGTAATTAAAAACATGTAAATGTATAATTTATTCAAAACATACACTCACACACCCACACAGTCCTACTGATGCAACACTCTCGGTGACACAGTTTGGCAATCGCTGCCCTAAGTTATACATGTGTGGCTTGTTTACTTGTTGCTGGTGTGCACATTTGTGTTTGTGTGTGTGTGTGTGTGTGTTTGTGTGCAGGAGTATTTGCATATCTTTAAGCTGCAATTGACTTTCATGTTCTCCCTCACATCACAGAGAGAGGAATTGATCCAAAATAACTTCTCATATAAGCACAGAGCTGTAGATGCAAGGTACATAGAGGAAGGAGGTATAAGAGATTAATAAGTTATAAGAGAAAAGAGAAAAATAAATCAGGGACATCCTCAGAGACCATAAACGAAAATCTGTTCAAAGGCCGTTATGTTGTTGTACACTGATGGATGGCGTTCAACTGATACTCACTCACCTGTCCAAACCTGACTGTATAAGGACCAAAATCTATTCCGCACCTGACTCAGAATTCAGCTCAGATTTTCTGTTCATCAGAGTTCATCAAGACACAGTCAGGTTTGGTCGGAATTTTGTCAGTATTCCATCGGGTTGGGGTAGAAGTTTGCAACTTTAGCTTGGATGTCATAGTTCAGGTTGGTTATGATTTTCTCAGGCTTCAGCTGGACCAAAGAGATAATGTCAGGTTGAGCTGCAGTCATGTTTATATACTGTTGGTTTGAGGTGAGACTGAATTTTGTTAAAATATAGTTGGGTCGAGTTAGAATTTAAAGTCTGGTTTGAACAGAAGTTTGAGGTTTCTTGTTTAGCAGCTACACTTGTGGTCAAAATCAGGTACAGTATTGTGGAAACTCTTAGGTACCTGCAAAAATAATATTTAAAAATTGTGTTTTTTCAAATGAATATTACTAAATATACTAAATAAAACAAAAAATAATAAATACAAGTAACACTTACAGTAAATGATGGTTTTATGTTCAGTATATTAATGTGTTGCTTGTGAAAGTCCAGTAGTACTTGTGATTTCCATCAGAGACCTGGTTCGACTTGATCAGTCCCTCATTAAATTAAATCTTTAGCTGCTGATAGAATTTCACAAACCCAAACAACAGCTGGAGGAACCGAGGAGAAATATGGAACCGCACCTGTGTTCTCCTCAACAGCTCACACAGTATCAACTACTTTTTTACAAAGAAAACAAATCTTGAAACTTCTTATTGATTTCTTGTTTGCTTGTATTTATTCTAATGTTAACTTTGCTAGTAGAAAGACACTTAATCACACACAGGGAAACATGGTTTTAAACAGTTTGCATGTGACTTTTACACAGTAGTCTCCCTCAGTTAAAAGCAAAAATACCAGTAACATATTCTATAATCTCTGATTAAGTCATTTAGAATGCTTAAGTATCACTCAGCAAATAGGCTTCTATACAATATTTAAAAAAAGGTCCAAGGAACCCTTTTTGGTTTTATAAAGAACCATTTATAGCAGGTTTTACATCATAGGGAAGAACCACTGAAACATTAATATTAATGGTTCTTTGAGTTGCTGTTGTTCCATATATAACCATTTCCTTTACTAAAGTGTCATTTTTGTGTCCTAAATAGACATAGACCATACAGTGGTGGCCCGATCTAATTTACTTTCATCCAATTTACAGCAGAAAAATAGTGTGAAGGAAACAATGGGACACACTGTGCCACAGAACTGCTCTCTGCTCATAACTGATTCACAGGCATGTGTTAGGGAGTGCAGAGGTTTAGGCTGTGGATAAATCTCTGACTGCCTCTTCCTGTTTTCGTCTAAGAGACGTGAACTCATTGTTTGTGCGTCCGTGTGTGTGTGTGTGTATGTGTGTGTGTTAGAGAGATGCGTGTGTGGGGGTGATTGTGTATGGACTCACAGTAAACGGTATGACACATCTCAAAAATAAGAGCATTTTTTGGCATCGTGCTCACAGCCATGACAACTGTGAACAATCCCGGATCTCCAGCAGCGGATGCATTTCACACTTTTTGGGACGCCAACAGCTTTCGTTTTTTTGGTACCATATTAAGATTCGGGCGACTTTGTGTCCTACTTGGACATCCTACTTAGATGCAGACAAAAGCACAAGATCCAGCAACTGTGAAGGTCCTAGATGGAGATTCAGTTCTGGGGGTGCTTGCTTCCCCTTTATGTAAGCATAAATATAACATGCTAACCTTCTTCATATTACACATTTTTACACTCTCTTGGACCTATAGTGACATATTTGGCATCATCCTCATCATCCAAAAGCTTGTACATGGTTTATAAACCCATATTAAGGGTTTATAAATGATTACAAGTTACAGCAGTTGTCGTACATTTATGCGGGCTCACTACTTGATGCAGGCAAAATTGGTGTTTTAATATTAGTAGCATGTTAACGGATACCTGATAAAGTGAACTGTTTTACATTCTCCCTGAGAAAGAGACAAGGTAAGGTCAGCAACTAACAAGATCTGAGCTCTTCCAAATAGTGAGCCTGCATTAATGTGCGACAACTGTGATAACTTGTTTATAACTGTTTATTAATGATTTTAAAACTGTCTACAACATAAACAAGTCAATTATAAATCATTTATAAACCCTTCATAAGGATAGTCTTATTGTAAAGTGGTTCCTTGTTAACACTAACTGGCTAACTGGCTATACCTGTAACGGCTGCGTGCGTCAATTGATGCAGTGCCCAATTTTGCACAAGATGCTTCTTGATATGACGCTGGTGCAGTGTGTTCATGCAGCCTGCTGGCATCCACGCAAGTGTCCACACAGCAAGTGTCCAGTGGACTTTGGACCCAGAGCCCGTCGTACAACGGCAATAGCCGAATCAGAACCAGAATCAGAATCGCGTTTATTGGACGACGTGAGCGACACATACAAGGAATTTGATTCCGGTCGATGGTGTCTCTCAAGTATAACAGTATAAAACAACAACAATATGTAAAAATACGTGTGTACATGTGCCTACACCACACCCATATGTCTCTTACAGAGCATGCTACTGCTCCAATAGGCCAATAGATGCGATTCTGATTCTGAGCCTGATGAAATTACGTCAGTTGACGCTGTCAGCCTTTCTAGTGTTAAACAGTTGTTCTCTTTTTTTTTTTTTTTACCATTGTGGAATCGAAATAGGGAATCGATAAGAACCGTAATCGATTAAGCGGAACCGGAACCGGAACCGGAACCGGAATCGTAATTGAAAAAAATCAAACGATACCCATCCTTACTGTTAATGAGAAGAACAGTCCAATCTGACTGCTTATCACTCCTCAGTCATTGGATGACAGTATTGCATTTCATGGCTGGGCCCGGGAGATTTCAGCCTTATTGATTTGAGCAATTTGAGTTTTTTTCTTGGAAGCACTGTGTGTACGTGCAGGCAGGGCAGGGCACTGCGAGAAGTCTTTAGGAGGAAAGGGGAGACATGGAGGAGAGGAAGGAGGCAACACAGAGGATTTAAACACTCAAGCACCTTCTCTGACACCTGCCAGTCATTGTCAAGATAAGATTCATCCTGTTGACTGAACTCAAAGTGGAGGAGGCTGATAGCCAATAAGTATTCAGAACAACCGAGTGATGTGCCCTTTCTCCTACCCTTTCATTGTCTCTCATTTCTTTCTCTTTCTATTTTCATTTCTCTTACTTTCTCTCTCTTTCTTTTTCTCTCTTGCATATTAATTTCTCTTTCTGTATTTTGATTTCTCTCTCACTCTTATTTCAACATCTCTCTCTTTCTCTCTTATTTTCAATAAGGGAATATTTTTTCTCTCTCTTACATTAATTTGTCCAATCTCTCTCTCTCTCTCCATCTCTCTCTGTCTCTTTCTGTCTCTCTCTCTCATGTATTTATTTTTCTTTCTCTCTATTTTGATTTCTCTCTTATTTCAACTTCCCTCTCTCACTCTCACTATCATATTCATCTCTCTCATACTCTTTCTCTCTGTCTTACTCTTACTCTCACTCATATTCATGACTCTTTTTCAGTTTTCATTTCTCTCTTTGTTTGTCTCTCTCCTTCCCAATGGAAATGTTTGTTCAATTTGTTTGAAAGTTGAATAATCGACTAGAACAGAAGTGACATAACAATTTCACAGCTCTGACACAAGACAACTCTCAATAGATTCAAAAGAAGTTTAAATTTTATTTCTAGCTTACTGATGTGAACTTATTCTACAGTGTGGACTCTTTCTACAGTGTCCAAGAAATTTGTAATGGAATATTTCACACTGGTAAAAGAAACAAAAGAACATTTATACTGATCTATACTGTTACTGCTAAGCAACAGCTTCTCAGTTCCCTGAAAAATACAGCGCTTTACAGTTTTCCTTGACTTAAATGCGTATGTCTGAAAGAACCGCGCTGATGTAATATATTTTATTCAAGAGCAACTTATGAACACATTTGATTCAGGCCCATTCAAAGCACCAGTTTGTCAGTGCTTGAAGGCCTTCAGTCTCTAAATAGAAAATGAATTTTCATATTGAATTCATTCAATATGAAACTCCTCCACAGGTCCAAAGGGTTTCATTCTGTGTGATAGTGGATCTTCATCAATGTGTAAAGTGACTGTAGCCTAAAGTTGATGATCTCTCAAAGTGTTAGAGAATATGCTTTTGGTTTGACAATTTCTTCTTGATTCCTTTGCAAGCGTTTGTGGAAAGTTAAATCTTATATGTGAAGCTTCTCATCATATACTTAGACTATATATAGACTATAAATAGACTACCAGCAGTGGGTTGTTCATTGCACCAGAGAAAGCAGAACAAATCTCAAGCAAATTATCAGGGGAGACAAAACCCATGGAGATCCATTCAGTTTAGGATTCTTCTTTAATGTTCAGACGATTTCTGGTTTGCTTTTATGGTGTTTTGTAGTACAGCCTCAGATGGCAAGACCCATGAACATACACACACACACACACACACACACACACACACACACACACACACACACACACACACACACACACACACACACACAATGACCTGCCATACTTCTATAAATTAAATCATTTGCAACATTTATTGACTGAATTGTAATTGCTGTTGTCAAACATTGTAGTATCTGTAATATATCACATTATTCCTGTTTCACACTTGTCGCCCGTGTACAGTATACATTAAAAAATAAGGTTCTAAAATGGTTATTTGAAGAGAGTAAACCACTTTTGGTTCTCAGTGGCCCCCAGTTGCCATAATGGATGCATTACCTCTGCCATAATGGATGCGTTATACAAAGAACCTTTTTGTAACTGAGATATGTTGCATCATTTCCTGTTAAAAAAATATTAACATGATTTCAAGTCTTGACTTTAATGCTTAGACTCTTCAGCATGTTGAGGACACTGTTAGCATGTGTTGTGCTGACTTTAGCAGTAATTCAAAACATTAGAAATCCTCTGAATGTGGATGGACGTGGACTTACAGCATGCTGTCTACAGTGTTTTGAAGGTGTGACTTAAGTGACCAAGTTGCTTTCTTCCCGAGCTCTTCCTTTCTTTCTTTACATTCCTAAAAAACTTCCTTAACACAGACTATGAATAGACTATCTATTTTGTAAAAACACTTCTAAAATGCTGGATTCCAAAAATGTAGAAAAATATGGACGAAGTATAGAAAAAAACACTGCTATTATGAGAGCCTTAAATTAAGATTTAATGGCAATTATACTTCTATAATATAGTGCTATCAGTTTAATTCTGTGAAAATTATGTACGGACTTTTGGTATAGACATCTACACACCAGTTGAGTTCATCTTCCCCCTAAACCTTTAAGACAAGGTTGAAGAAGTTCTCCTTCCCTTTCCTCAGAAAGTCCCCTGAAGTGCCTCCTTTAATTAGGGAGGCTGTGCTTTCCTGTGTGTGTATTGTGGAGTATTTATCAGATCGATTGCGGATGATGGGAGTAGCGAGGGGTGGGAGCGGTGTGGCATTGTGATAGATGCGCTCTGTTCTCCCACTGCAGCTTGAGCACTGCCAATCTGTCACCTCTCAAAAGCTATTACTTAAAACATTAGTCTGCCCTATAGCAGCAGCCTCTCAGCTCCAGACAGCTAACCATGAGTGCTCACAATGCCTCCACTGGGAGAGCGCTGCTGCAAAATGGTAAAATGGAACAAGGTCTTTGTGTGTGTGTGTGTGTGTGTGTGTGTGTGTGTGTGTGTGTGTGTAACTTTGTAAAGCCTTTTATTTATGTACTGATTTATATAAAGATACATGTTTCATGACTTGGAACTGGAAGGGTTTTTGATTACTGAGGTCAAAGTTGAGGTCAGTGTAACGGTAGGCGGCTGCTACAGGCTGTCCTTTTCTGTTCTTTGTATTTTGGAGCTTTTATTTTGACATGCCTAAGCACACCGGTCTTGAGTTAGTGTTTCAGCTGACCAGTGTGCTCAGTTAAAGTGATATGGAGTTCTTATTGGTTTACTGAGTTTTAGGTTTGGTATTTAAGTCCCTTTGTGCTGGACCTCAGTGTCGGTCAACCGTCTTCATAGTTTTGTTTATGCTCCTGTTTCCTTCGAAAATATTTATGTTTAGGCCCTCGAGGCTTCTTCTTTTGTATTAAATAAAAAAATTAAGAATGGAAGTCTGCACTTGCGCCTGCTCTCATTGTGGAGAGGTGGAGAAACGTGACAGTCAGTTTTAGGGTTAGACTGAAAAAATCTGATTACATGTAGACAGTTACATATTTTCAATACACATTGGATTTATTATGTGTCGATATTTAAATATCATGACTGTGTGAAAAAAAACCTTCCCTATATACAGCAGTCAACCACAACATTAAAATCAAAGTCAAGTGAATTGATTAACATTGTTTATCCCAAACTGTAATGGATAGATGGCTGGTTCAGAGCATCATCCAAAACCACTGGTCTTGTAGGGTGTTCTCGGCATTCCTCGATTATTAATCAGTATAAGAGGTCTGAGGAAGCACAAGCAGTAAACCAACAACAGGCTTATGAGCAACCAAAGCTCTTTGAGAAGAGCTTTTCTGGAAGAGAAGGCTAATCTGCCTGGTCCGATTGCACAGAAGAGCTACTGTAGCACAAATTGCTGAAAAAGTTCATGCTGGTCCTGACAGAAAGGTGTCTTAACACATGGAGTTTAACAGCTTGCTGTGTATGTGCCCTTGCTAACCTCTGACCAGCACTGAAAGTGCCAACAATGAGCATGTGGATAGGTTTATATGTGGTTTACCTAGAGAAGAGATGACACCAGGGTGCACCTTAAGAAGAAGACAAACAAGTGGGGGTAGTGTGATGCTCTGTATAATGTTCTGCTCTGAAACATCATAGCATTCATGTGGATGGTACGTACCACCTACATAAATGTTGTTGCAGTGTTCAGGATTGGCTTGAGGAACATTAGCAGGTACACAATTAAATATATGCATATACCCTGAAAACAAATGCATGGAAATAATCATTAGAGCACATTACTGTGAAACATTAACTCATTAACTCATATGTTTTAAATGGTTGTTGAAGTAATCTGAGTGACCTAGTGTCCACTGGGAAAAAAACAGCTCATGTTCTTCTCATTGTCTTTCTGTGTAAGACAGTAAAGGTTCACTGCAACCTCTCTGAACTGTCATAACTGCTTTGATGACAGCAGAGATCATTTGATGTTTACTCCAGAGGTTGTTTTTCACTGGACCGGACAGGCCACAGCTGTCCTTTTTCTCTGGATTTTCTATAGCCAGACATGCAAATTCACTGATCCAATCATTTAACTTGACAGTTTTCAATTTCTTTCTTAAAACAGCATTGTCATACAGGGCAAGAGACTCCGACAGTGATCGGAATTATTACTGACAGGTCCCATAAACGGTACAGCATGCTTTGAAATGAATGCATTTTTTAAAAAATCTTTAAAAAATGCCTACTTTTGATTTATTTTAAGAAATTCATATAAATTGGCTGTTTTCAGATATCAGCCTTGAGAAACATCACACTGAAATATCTCTCTCTCTCTCTCTCTCTCTCTCTCTCTCTCTCTCTCTCTCTATCTCTTTCTCTCTCTATCTCTTTCTCTCTCTCTCACTCCCCCTCTCTCCCCATTCACAAATCTACAGGGGAAATCTGCAGACTTTTGACTCTATAGAGTCTTCGATGAATGGCTCAGACAGTAAAGCCATTGCCAAACAGCCACAGTATTCATTAAATGGGTTTATGGTTGGCATGTTATTTTAGAGTCAGCAGAAATGTGTCACTTATTTTCTTCTTAAGATAGGAATGGATGCTGCAAGGCGCTAGCGTGTGTGAATGTGTGTGTGTTTCTTCATAGTCTGTGCTTTGCAGTAGTCAGATATAGAGAGCAACTCATTAAAATGACAGTTCTGTAGAGAAAGGGCAGATGATGTGGCTACACTGTGAAAAGGATTTGTTGTATTATTAAGATGAAAAAATTAAAGTAACTGGGCAGCCTGCAGATTCTGAGTTCATCCAACATCTGATGGTCAATAAACAGAACAACAATCAGTGTATTACATTCTTTTATTTTAAATGTAATTAAGGTAACTTACGTTTTAAAGTTAAAATACAAAATAGTTTTTTATAATATGTTTTTAGGGATACTGGTGTTAGCCAGCATGTGGTGGGCCGTGCTATATAGCACTGGACCATCAATACACCACTGATGCCATCACTCTTATTTGAACTTCTGTCACACAACAATACTCAAGAAAGGAATTTCAAACTTTAAGATTTAAGGTTCTTTATCAAACACATACATAGTTATAAAAGTACAGCATATATTGATAAAAAGACCGAGTTGACCCATGTGCAATAGAGTTATCAAATTATTTAATGCAATTAAAGAGAAATTTGAAAAGACTAAACTAAGGTAATAAAAATACACTGATTAAAGATGTGTATTCCAAATAAATAAACACTACAATTAGAAACAAGATCTGTACAGTGAGCAAAAATGTAATACATTTCTAGTGGCCTCCTACAATAATAAAATGTTCATTTATGAATGTGCAGAATGTAGCTCATAGCATGGCATTAATAGAATAGAATTCAGATAATGCAACATGTTGAAAAATAAAGGGTTTTTTGTGTGATGCTTTCGAGCAGCGGTTCCCAACTGTGGCTCTGGAGCCACCCTTCTGCACATTTAAGTACATCCCTTGCTCCTGACTCACTTCTTCTTTTAAGAACCATTTTTGCATACTGAGATTTGAGACTGACGTATGAAGAAGCTTTGTTAAGTTTAAAGAAGCTTCCCATAATGTGAAGATTATGCACCGATTCAAGCTCCTAAGCATATTTTATATGAGTTTCTAATATTGCTAATTCGTCAATAGGCCTTGTTCTTAAGAAACTCTTTCTGGCATTTTACCTTCTCAGCTGGATTGTGCACATTTATTTAAATGTTTAATTCAGTTCAGTTTATCCTGCACCCACCCATGAATAATCTTTTTTTTTTTTTTTAAGTTTTAAAACCCTACAGATCATGTAAAGTAGAAAGAACTGTGATATTGGCAAAAAACCTTGTAACCTTATGTAATGGTTTTTCATGTGCTCAAACCTAATTAAATGCAGCACAAGGGTTCTTCCAAAATAAGTGGCATCATTTTAAAATATAATAATAATAATAATAATAATAATAATAGTAATAATAATAATAATAATCATCATCATCATCATCATCATAATAATATGTCTCATAATATTAAGTAATTATTCTACACATTTCCATATAGATGAGTATACAGACACGTTACTGAGTGTCTACTGGATGTGTGTTTGTGTTTGGAGGATGGCTTGCGAGACATAAAGTATGTTTAATAGGTCAATAGGTTACTAGACATAAAACGAACTCCTTAAAAGTGTGTGCATACACGTGTGTAAATGAATTTGGAGTAAAATGCAATTTCTGTGATTTTGTGAATGACTAATTGTCTTAGGCATTGTATTTTACTGCTTAATAATTCAAATGAATGATTTATTCTATTAATTTCATGCAACATTTAATTATTAGCTGAACTGTAGGAACAGCATTGCTCCTGAATGCCAAAGCCGATGCTTCTCACTGTATTAAGAAGAGTGGAGAACACTGCCGCCTGCGTGAGAGGGAGAAGTGGAAGCGATGCCTGTGCAGCTTCCTCTGCTACTCCGGGGCTCGCTTTGATGTGCTATTAGTCTGTGAAAGTGCATTAGACCAATGGGACAGTGTGTGTCTCACCAAGTAATACTTAGTAATCAGAGTGCTGGATAACCCAGAAGGAGGGGGTTTGAAATTAGTTTTATAATCTCCACTTGACACAAATATATCCACTTCCTTTTAAGTAACAGCCTGAGAGCGTGCTTGGAGTAGAAGCATCACCACAGCACCCAAAAAAACAGCGATAAGGAAGATTTTATGCTCCAAAGACATCGCAATAACATGTCAGTGGTTTGAGAGACATGATATGATATCACTTAATGTCCAACTTTAACAGAGCAGCCTCAACCCCAACTTTACTGACGACTCTGTAATTTCATGCCTGCTGCATATTTATCAAGTTTCAGTGTGGCGGAAATGTCCGCACCAAATGTTCCCTGAATGAATCTCATTTGTTTAAATTATATTTAAGCACTTCATGTTAAAGTAACATATGTGAAAGATACCAGTCATGTACGGCCATGTAATTATTCTGAAATTCTTGATATTTCTTACATTAGTTATTATGTACTAATGTAATAAATATATGTACAATATATGCACTGAGTACTACTTGTAAGTACTACTTTATAACTTGTTAAATTTAAAGTAATTTTGGCATTGTTGTGCCATATACTGCTGTACTTACCTGATAGTGTAGCGTTTTTAACATTAAAAAAACAATTTGATTGCAGGTAAATGTGGAAAATGATTCTGATGTGCTACTCCAGTCTAATATAACAGGTTTTAAATAATTAGTAGGATGCTGGGAAGCTGTACATGAGAATAAATAAGAAGAGACGGAGCTGTAGATTCCTTAGAGCTT
>JBBJLS010000140.1:20652404-20676556 GCA_037577275.1 Bryconaethiops microstoma | reverse complement strand
TATAGACTATAACCTAGTGTATTATAGAACAGAATGATGAAAGGTGCTGGTAATCTAAAAACACATACTAAAATACCAATCGTCCAGTGCCAATATCCATGTGCATAATACACAAACAAGTTGTCAAAACTCCTGCAAAAAGTCAAGGAATGTATCCAGCATGATTAATGGACCAATGGACCAAAATGAATAAAATGTTGGATAACTTACATTTAAAGTTGAGAAAGTTTTTACTTTCTCCTGTAAAGTTACCATTTTGTTGCGAGGGTTTGTTCCGACAGGAACAAATGTTATTAGAATGAAGAGAACTGGTCTTTACTGTAAAGTGAAGAAAGTTGTGTTTAAAAAAATGTTGAAAAGTGCTTGGTCTTAGATAAGATATATTAGTGTTATGGGTTGTTATGGTAGCTGGTTTGTCACAGAACAGCCTGCGGTCATTTTAGTACACACAGACACACAATCTCAGACAGACACATGCATGCGCGCCCACACCCACATCCCCACATAAGCACATACTCTTTGGACAAAAGAGCCTGCTTTAATGGTGCATCTAACAGCCTTCTTACAAGGCCATTAGGCAGTTCTAGTGCATGGACACAGTGTGATATTACAGTGCTGCTTAGCAGCTGTCCAGCTCCTCCACTGGGCCTCATGCATCCCTGCCCTGGCAGCTTATCCCAAAGCTCAGCGCCTCGTCATGACGCTAATGGGCTGCTGCTCCATGCTTCTGCGCTTCCCCTAACCAACACGCACTGGAGGGAGGCAGGGAGGAGAGCCTGCACAATGCTTTGTTAGCAGTAGTGGATTTAGCCGGAATCCATCTTAATTTTTGCTTCTTCTTTTCGTTTCTCTGAGGCTGGGCACAGCATGGGCAGCCTAGTTAAGGAATCAGCCTTTTGGGAAGAAGAGTGTATGCTGAGAAGAAGATGCACATGCTATTTTCTCTCCTATCTCACAGTTTAACTGTTGAGGAACATTTTAGGAGGATGGAACTGGAAAATTTGTGGCCTGTTATTTTATATGGAAAAATAAAAGATTAAAATGGATTCTTGCTTTTGTAGCAATTTCTCCATGAGATTTACATTTTGGTTCACAAAATTTAAATCTAGGATGCAAAGTTGGTGTCACATGATTTAGTCTGTATGCATAGTGCATTATGTTGCTTGTGAAAGGTCACAACATTAATATACACTGGACTTATTTGGCTAACAATGGCATGATGGCAAATTCATTGCTGTTTTTAAGGTGCATAGTTTTCATTAGCGAAAACCGAGAATGACTTTGTAGAACAGCATTCAAACTGGAAACATTGTGTAGCAATTTTTAAAAAGACTATGTCAGGATGAATGGCCAACAGTTCGGCCAGTGGAGCGTGGAGGAAAACCCCAATTGTGGCGTGACATGAGAGAGTGTGTAGTCCATGCACTTTGATCTAAGAACTCTCTCTGACTAGATTAGAGATTCCCACCTGGAATCCACGTTCTCACACACACAAAAGTCAAGTGCAACTGGGGCACTCCCGGTCTCACATTACTCACAGATATGGTGGCGAGGTGAAAACTCAATGACTGAGCAATGACTACCACCTTGACCTTGGCTTATATACCATGTAATGTAATCACTTTTAAGGCCTCTTGCGCGTCACATGACTAGTGTGGTAGGGAGGTGCATCCTTCCCACCCAAATAGAGTGAGGCCAGTACGGCAAATCAGCATACTTATGCCAGAAATGACAGCAATGGTGGATCTTAGTTGATCAGTTGGCATGAGACTGAGAGCATCTCAAAACCAGTGCATGAGGCTTGTGAGGTACCACTCACATGCAAAATCAGCGCCTTTAAACTAAGTGAAAGTATGCATACATTCTCTTCCGAGATCTCAGTAAAATACTGCACATTTTAAAGAACAATTACTGTTCATTTGATGAATTCATCATATTGGGAAAAATATATTATGTGTTCTGTACAAAAAGTATGGCATATAGATCAAATAAATAGAAAATTACATGTTTAAATGTGTTCCCTGTAGCGAATGTGTTCTCATTTTTACTTAGAAAAAACAATGAACAATTTGAAAAATTTAAAGAAAGTGACATTTAAATGTGTTCCCTGTAGAGGATGTGTACTCATCAAATGATGAGGGATGTTTAAACATTTGCATACGTTTTGACCATTTTGTCTGTTCTTTTTGTATTTATATTTGCTCAAACTAAGCTGCTTCCTGTCTGGAAGTGAGTTATCCACCACTAAATATAGCCAGCCATATACCATATATTCACAAACATTGTGATCCGGTGTATTATATTGTTTTCAGTTAATGGTTACAGATATGTGTGGTACCATCAGGAATCAAATTCATGATTTGAATCCATTCTTGTCTTGTAAAACTTGTCTGACATTGTTATAACAGAACAGATCAGTGGAAGAAGCATGACTAGGCCAGTCGAAATATATTTCAATTAACATTCTATAGTTCAATTTATTTGTGCCTATTTTTGATAGAACACATCTTTTAGCAAACACATGTGTGTTTCTCTGCTTTGTAAAAAGTGAATGCATCTAAACATACTCAAGATAATACATCCTGATAATTCACTCTCTGTACAAAATCTAAACCTCTCTACTCATTCACTTCTCGTTTCTTGAAAGCTACAAGCACAATGCTCACTATTACCTGGCCTTCAGTTAGCCTTCAACCTCCTGGCTGTTTCATGTACACTGCTGAAGATACAACAGTAAACTCTGCCCCATTATACAAGGCTACAACTGTAAATGCTCTTCATGGGATCCTGCTGCATCTGCGTCGGATTGCTTTCTTAAAATGAATGCTTTTGTTCATTTGCATTTTATTATGTCTTTTATGGATTCAGTTAATTGTTTGCCTAGTTTATAGAAGCCCTCCAGATTCCGCTGTACTTTCCACATCAAATGAAGTATTCAGCCTAAACGGGATTTCGAATGGGTCGTTCCAAGTGCAATTTCGTTGCGAACATCTTTCAGCCCCTTTAGAGAACAGAGAGACCTAAATGCCTGCATGGGAACATTATGTTTTCAAAGACAAATAAGTCTGGTGACAAAATGTCAATAACAAACACGTGACAGAGCTTAAATGCCAGCGAGTGCTCTAATTGACTTATTGGTGCATATTAATACCTTGATTAGTGCAAATTAATACTTAGATGGAAACACAAATGTGTGGCAATAGCATAATTGCTTTTTCAAATTAGCTTGTGTAATTATTCCATTTAATCCACTAACTTTAATTACTACTGAAATCTGGCTCTGCTTCAGCACAAAACAAGTATCTTCTAATGCCCGCTTTTAGGAGGATCTGCTGTACAAGTCAGAAGACTTATTTTTTTCTCAGTGATACTCAGTGCAGAGTCTGATCTAAAACTGTGCTTTTGCAATAGCAATAAATGGATATTTTCATATCTGATCAATTCTTCCTCTGCTATGTGGTAAATCAAATGCAGTGCTGAAGAATCTTTTCATAAAGTATCTCTTCATAAGAATCTCTTCATGAAGTAATTTGGCTCTTTAATCCATGTTTGACAACAGTTGTCTTGTTTACACATTAAATATTAAACGTGTCGCTCTAGTTGGCATTACTTGGTTTTAATTAGAGGAAATGCTTATTCAGCACTCTCGTGTATACATATGAATGCCATGCTGCAGTCGTGGTTTCAGAGCAGCTCTCTTGCTCCTCTTAAGCTGGTTTCCTGATTTTTCTTCTCTTTTCTTTATTTTGCCAGATGTGTAATATTTACAGTATTTTGATGAGACTCTTGTTCTTCAAATTTATTTGACATAATATGTCAAGCTGCATGAAAGCGACTGCCTTATTTTTTGAAGTGAAGGACCCCTTGGTGACTTCAGGACCACTGATGCATACAGCTACAATCAAAAAACAAGTTTTACGGAGCATGCTGAAAATTGTACAGATGAACACTTTTCTGAATGAATTTTTAATGAAGAAGACATTTAACGCCCCATAACATCTCGCAACTATGAATGAGAGATGTTTGTGTAATCCTCTTCTTCTTTATTGTCCAAATGCAGATCGTGTTTTTGTGGCTGGAATTCTCAGATTTTAACCCTCAAAAGCCAGGACTTATTAGTTATGTTTTAATATTCAGGTCTATTCAAATGCACGTATGTAACCACAGATGTCATTAAAATTTTTATTTCAAAGAATTACATTTAGACACAGAAAAAAAGGACATTGTCCAATTACATTTTAGTTCCCCATGGTACAAACTATATTAATCAACATGGCCTTAAGTGAATAGTTTGTGAAGAATCAAACTTACGCAGTTGTCCAGTTAACCCGTATTTAGTCAGTCCGCTAAGACGTGTTTGGTTTCTTCTTTAGTCTAGAATTGGAGCTGTCATTAGTCACCCAAATCTTTTTCCATCGCTAGAACATCTCTCAACCCACTCAGGCTGCATCCAGTTCTTGATTAATGTGCCACAGAACTGAGGATGTGGTTGTTTGAAATAGCTACCTGTAGCAGTGAAGTTTTTATATTTTACTTCATATCAAGTCCTAAACCACACTAAGAAGTCTGCACCATCTTTATGGAGAGCTGATCTGAGCAGGTTGTGGGGGATATTTATGGAAATGATTTGGGTGACTCTTGACTTATAGTTTTTGTTAGCGATATTAGCCTCATAGCTCAAGTTCTGAACTAAAGAAGTACAGTTTGGACTCCAAACAAGGCTTGGTTGATCAACTATATTTAGGGAAAGTAGACAATTTTTTTTTTTTTTTTGCCGCAACATTCTTTTGAGATCCATATGAAGGTCTTAAAGGTGCTCTTATTTTCTCAGGGTAGAAGACCACATTTGTACATTTACTAAATTTCTGAAAAATAAAACAAAAACCTGTCAAGACAAGATGTATAGAGTTAATGGATCTTCAAAAGTATATTAACAGCAACAGAATATGGTAGTCATGTTCCATAACTAAAGATACTGAAGGTGTAACCTTGAGAGTAGCAGCCTAGTGACAGCGTTTGCACTCTGAAATGTCTCGTTATTCTAAGTGTGTTTTTAAGTATGTGACAGATTTGGGCCCATATTTCCATCTGTTTGTTTCAGCATCAAGCAGTGATAAAAGCATAGAATAAAATAAAGGATGGTTTATATTTTCTGTCACATCAGTTTGCACAACAACAACCATTCATCAAAATGGTGATAAAAGATCTCTTCTTTCTATCTGAACACAAATGTGGGGTTCAGATTTTCTCAACTTGCAGCAATGAGTTATTAGAAATAATTAAAATTTACACTATTACATGAATTACACGATGCTTTCGTTATTAGTGGCAAAAAGTGCAACTTTAACCTGAAGTCAGCCTTTGAGCGGTGAACGTAAGCGAAGCTGTTAAGACACATAAGGCATGTCCACATGCTGCTCTTGCTGACCCGACATAGTGCATTGCCTGAGGGAACCCAGCTGTTTGTATCCGTCTGCCTGTCAGTGGCATAGGTGCAGGGCTTGGCTGTGGTTTTCCCCTCTCCATGTTTACCAGATGCACTGTCCCCTCAGGTGAATGCTGCAGCTGGCTGGATAAAGCTCCAGCAGACACACTGGCCGCCATCCCAACATGGGCAGGACAATGGACAGTTGGAGGCTAATTTCACATAACTGTTGTGCATACAAGCTTTATGGTCCAACACATTCATTACGAATTGCTGTTTTCTCTAACAGTGGTTATTTTAAACAGAAAATTGCAACTGAACATGCTTTTTTGGACTCATATCCTTTATTGTCCAATGGCTAATGGTTGACTGTATATAATTAATCTGTTCTGTTAACATATCTTAAAGGGTTTATATTATGCAAAACAGAGTTTTTAGAAAAATGTGGTAAAATGTTTGATGTAGTATTTAAACAACGTTAACATTTCAGAACATACCATACAGTCTCCAGTCTATTTATGGAAGTTGCTCCGAAGTCACTGTTTTTCTGATATCGTAAAAAAACCAACTTATTAACATATATCCACCTACGTGGCCTACAGCAGTTTAATCCCATACATTCACTACAAAGTTATAAGGAGTGTTCCAATCTGAATTGGTTTCCGAATTGGTTTTTTATACCAGTCTTAAAGGCACACGCTAAAATTAAAAGATTATGAGATTCTGGAAAATTACTATGTAAAGATAAGGTTACTATCTGTGTGAAGATAAGATTTACTTTGGTCAATCAAACCATACAAACATTATAAGTGGACCTCAGGGACCACTTCTAATAAAAATGCAGGATTAAAGAAACATCTGTTTTGACATTTATAATAAAGTTAGCTCAGGTGTCCACATGCCACGCCGCATTTGTAAAGGTCCATTCATCAAAGACTATGCACTCACCCTTCACCAAGCTGCAATGAACTGTACGCAAAATTGCTCTTTCAGAGTTGCACACTCTGTGTATTTTCCCTCCAGTTATTAGCCATAAATAATTGGCTCAAGTCTTTAATCATGCTTCCCAAGCATGTACTCACTGGCCATAAAACACACATCATTACACTGTTTCAACACAGGACAAAGGCTGACTGCCCTATTATTCCAGGTGAGATGAAGAGTAATTGATCTTCATTAGGGTTTTTTTTAATACAATTTTCTACTGCAAAATATTCTTCTCATTTCCCAGAGCTCTTAATCAATATGTGGGCACTGAGTTTAATGAACTATGCCTTCATAAAGGGTAGGTTAGAAGAATCATTTGGGTGATCTGTATTCTAGTGGTAGGATTGATCAGCTGCATATGAAGCTGTAATTTATTCCTCAAGCAGTAAGATTGAACATTTGAACAACAACCCCTTAAGATTGTTAGATTTGTTTGAGTAAATAACTTGCAATTTGCAATTCAAAGCAATTTTAAGGTCAGCTATTGATTCCTTCAATTTTTCTGTGAATTTCTCAGGTGAGCTGCCCTGGCCCACCCTTTCCACCCAATGCAATGTTTAAAACTAGCCCGCATTGGCCTTATGCTGACACGCACTGTGAGGCAATTCCATCTGAAGGGTCAGTCTGATTGGTAGCGAAACCTTATTTTCTAACTATCGATCCTGGGGGCAGCCTACGAGATGCAAAATCCACAGCAAGACGGATCTGCTGTCACGTCTTACAGTAGAAATCAGGCAATCAATGTCACAGCTCTTCGCCGCGCTCTGTATGAACCTAATTCCACTCATTGGCACTAAATGGAGAGAACCCGGAGGTTCATCAATCATCAATTCAAGGAGCACTCGCTGGTTAATAGTCAGCTCTTTACTCACTGAATGGCTGCCACCATTATCAGGCCAGAGCTGCTGGAGATCCCTTTACCACTACCCTGTAGGGTTGGATGAGGAAAGGTGTGGGGTGGAGGTGGCGAGCAATGCTGTTCGAACTTTGATCGCTGTGTTCTTTTTCTCATTCGCCACGCTCTGTTCCATTTCCCAGATGGCTTCTGCCAGCTAATACTCTTCTAAATTGAAGCTTGCAGCTAGGATCGATTATCTCTTTTCCCCCCAAATCTATTTGATCTGTCTTTTTTTCTCTATGAGATGCTACATGAGGAGGTGGAGGTCAATATCTGTGAACCTGAAGATTAATATCTGCGAAATAATTCCTCATGGCATGCAATGTGAAATTAAATGCTCACTTGTTTAACATTGTGTGTCAAAGTACATCTTGAAGTCAAGTCCACTCAATAATCAGTGTCTTCTTGATTGCCATCCTAGGTTTCAAGTGTTCACGGTTCCATCCCGGGGAAGTCAGAGTTGCTCAAGTCAGGAAGCCCCAAATCAACATTAAAGCACATATGGACAGAAAGCAGTAAGGACCTGTCCATCAGTCGGCTGCTGTCACAGACTCTGCATGGGAAAGAGAATGCCACAGCCCTGGACCTGCGCTATGACACGCCCGAGCCCTATTCGGAGCAGGATCTATGGGACTGGCTGAGGAATACCACTGACCTGCAGGACTCC
This sequence comes from Bryconaethiops microstoma, assembly GCA_037577275.1. Lineage (NCBI taxonomy): Eukaryota > Metazoa > Chordata > Actinopteri > Characiformes > Alestidae > Bryconaethiops > Bryconaethiops microstoma. The sequence goes on along the minus strand of JBBJLS010000140.1, from coordinate 20,668,579 downwards.
AGGCCCAGGGCCAAGCGGCGGCCCATGGTCAAGACAGGAAAGTTCAAGAAAATGTTCGGCTGGGGGGACTTCCACTCCAACATCAAGACGGTGAAACTCAACCTCCTCATCACAGGCAAGATCGTCGACCATGGCAACGGTACCTTCAGCGTGTACTTTCGGCACAATTCCACAGGTCAGGGGAATGTGTCCGTCAGCCTGGTTCCACCCACCAAGATCGTGGAGTTCGATTTGACAGCCCAGCAGTCTGTCATCGATGCCAAGGACTCCAAGTCCTTCAATTGTCGCATTGAATACGAAAAAGTGGAAAAGGGCTCAAAGAACACGCTCTGCAACTACGACCCATCCAAGACATGCTTCCAGGAGCAGACGCAGAGCCATGTCTCCTGGCTCTGCTCAAAGCCCTTCAAAGTCATCTGCATCTACATCTCCTTCTACAGCACCGACTACAAGCTGGTGCAGAAAGTCTGCCCAGACTATAATTACCACAGTGACACCCCCTACCTCCCCTCTGGCTGAAGCCTGCCACTGACGCCCCCGTCTGAAGGAAAGCAGAGGCAGGATGGGGCCCTCTCCCCAAGCACAACTGATATGTGTTTCTTGTACTGTCCCAAACATGCCTACCTAAAGTGACCCAGATCTGATTAAATATTGCAAATTAATTAAACTAGTTTTTAAGTTAAATGTGTCAGTCTGCTTATTATTTTAGATTAGTTTGTTTGTACCTGTTAGTGTTTTAGGTGATTTTATTAATGAAATGTTGCATAGATTACTGTGTTTCATCACAGTTGTAGGGGCCAGTACATTTTGGCATCTGCCACATGTTTCTCCTTTATTATTATTATTATTATTATTATTATTATTATTATTATTATTATTGTTATTATTATTATTATTATTATTACTGTGTGTAAAGACTCATTATTTCTGTGTATTTGCATTTCTAAATTGTTAAGTAGAATTTTTTTTCTTCCAAAATTTATTGACATTATTTGATGAGACTTTGTTAGTTGTTTGTTTCTCAACCCCAATGACAACACATGGAAGCAAAGACAGTACATTTTCTGCCAACAGTTCACCACAGCAGTGGTGCAGTAGGGACATTTATAGTCTGAAAGGAATTGTTTGTACAAAATCCAAAAAACATTCCCCTATCTACCCCTCTGTCTAAGATCCTTGAGAACCCCAAAGCTTTGCTGATTTCTTCCCTCTGGAGCCAAACACCTGCCTGAGACCTAAGGACAAACTCAAAAATGTGTTGGCACATTTGTGGACGAGGAAGTGACATCAATGGGAGATGAACAAGCCTTGACTAGGGGCATGTTTTCTACCTTTAAAAAAATATGAAGAGAAATGTCAGAACCTGGTAAACCACAGCTGTTCCTCAGCCTATGTTCTAGTACTGTAATAATTCTGAATGGTTCAGCTCCCACTTTCTCTTGTAGTGTTAAAAAGATCCAGCAGTGGTTGGAGGGCTTGGTCATTGCCATTATACTCCACAGTAATGTATTGAATTCTATATCTTAGAGCTTAATTTGTATGAATGGTTTGTATTGTACATAGTCGATCCTGCTGGAGCTGCTTCTGTATATGCCCTCATCCACTGTCTGTTGATCCTCCTCCCTGCCCTATCCCACATCTCTTTGACCCCCCAAACCCCCATCCCATATATGCTTGTTCTTGGTTTCTTTGACAAAGAAAATGATGTTGCTGATGTAGATGTGAATTCCACGAAACCTATGCTCTTGTACAGAGGCTGTAAAAGTTGTCAAAAATATATATATTATAAGTACTTACCATCTGTATGATTGCAATTACTTTCAGGGCAAAAACTGGGGGTGGAGATGTATATATGAATAAAATACTGAAAGTTTTATCAGTTGATTTTTTTTAGTCATTTTGAGTCACATAAAATGACTGCTCTTAGTGCATAACTAGTATGCTGTTAGTGCATAACTTTACAGAAAAATAATTTTATGAAGATTCCACTCATTTTCATCCTCTCTCCAGAATAACCCTCCCTCTTTCAGAAAGAGCAGCTGAACAGTTTTTGTAGAAGTCCATGGAGAGTTTTCTCTCTTTTTTCAGATGGTGCGTATTTCAGTGCCAGGAAAAGGGGGCCAATAGCGTCTGTTCTGGGAGCTCACAGTGGCACCTGCCATACAATCCTCTGACTCTGCAGTTAGGATCAGCAGTCCCTTTTTAAGTGATTAGAGCCTCCGGTGGGAGAAATCCACTGTGTTTAGCTGGCTCACAACTTATCAGTAATTAAAGAGGATGTCAGGTTTCAGTGTTCATTGGCTCTTCGTGGGGGGCTTCTACAGGATTTCTCCATCTAAAGCTCTTTCCAAAGTTTGTCCCGAATGCTCACTTTTAATCAGGCTCAAGGATTAAGATTTCACAATGACTGTTTGTCAATATTCAAATATACTACTTTCAGTGTGTAAAGAAGGTGCTACACCCTTAAAAAGTAATTCTTTCGTAAAATCAATGGTTCTTTTTGAGCCACAAACACTCAAATTACCATTTGAATGCATATATGATACAATATGCATATATGTTTTATGATACAAAACTATTGTAATTACATATACCACTAAAATGTTTTTTTTTCTATATAAAATACATTTTGCTAAGAGTACTTTGTGTACCATAAAGGGTCTCTGATTAAAGAACTGTGCAACCCTTTTTTAGTGCTATATAGAACCATTTCATAGGTTCGTTCAATAACCATTTACATCAAATTCATCACACTACCAAAATGAGCCTTTTTAATGGTTTATACAGAAGATTTTTTCACTAATCGAGCTTGAGTTCCTTTGTAAACAGTAGTTCTAAGCAAGATGCAATTCTTGCTAACAAGTAATAAAAGCTTGTCATGTTTAGCATTTTAGGTTTTCAACCTTTCTGTTTTTCATAAAAACGCTGAGATTGCCATGTTTTTTTACAGCAGACGAGATTTAAGCATGTGGTTTTGCAGAAAAAGTCACATTTCTCGGTAACTTCTGATGTAATCAATCAGGCAACACATGTTTGAGGTACAAATTTTGCTTCTTGAGTTTTGCACTGGAGCTGTAAGGTTAATGTTGCTAAAAAATGCTAGAAGTCAATGGTCACGCAAAATCTTTTCTGTAACAGATGTCGTCTAAGAAGCTTCCCTCTGCATTTAGATACACAGTGAAATTCCATTTACGTTTATAGCTCACAGTAAGTCATACCATGTCCTAAACCAAAGTGTCAAGTCTACACCACCTAATGAAGACCTGGAAGCAGTTTGAGTTTGAGTTGATAGTCACATTTTAAGATTTTGGGTGAGTACTGACTTCTGGTGCTTTTAGGCAAGATTTGCCTCTTAGCTCTGGTAAGTGACATGGTGAACTTTTATTTGAATTTTCCATTAAACATGAACACTTAAGAAGAAGCTCATCTGTATCATAAAAGCTCATTACACACAAACGGGTAATACAGTGATCAAGAACCTCCATGTATTGTCGACGGCTTCACGGAAAGCATGAAATGATGATGCATTCAGTACATTTGCTGGGTCCATCAACAGCCCCCTCCTCCTGTGCAAGAGTCAGAGAAAACTGCATTTCTCCCCTCTGCTGGGTCAGAACATTTCGATCTCTGAAACATACCCTGCAGCGGAATCATAATTAAGTGACAGAATAAGCGAGGAGACTATTTATTCAATTACGTTGCTGCCTGACACTCCCCTTGCCCAAGCCAGTTTCCTCTTCATTTATGGGCCTGACTATCATGTGCATTTAATTTAAACGTTCCTCAATACAGATTACCTGCTAAACACCTCTATGATGAATGTCTTTAATACCTCTAGATCAGATTTAGCAGTCGGCTTCCCCTTGTTAGCACTGCACGCCTATCCTGGGAGGGATGGAAGGAGAGAGAGAAAGCCTTTCTGGGAAATCAGGAGCCTACTGAACAATGGGCTTTGGTGCCTTGCCCACCATTAAACCATCCCTGCCAATCCCATCCCACTCTTACCCCTTGCTTTTACCTCCAACAGAATTTCTGTTTTAATCAAAAGCGGAATGGAAAAAGGACCCTGCATGCCTCTGGGATATTTTTCCATTAACCATTCTGACACATGACTGACTGTGGGGGATTATTGGTTTTTGAAGAACTATTAACAGCTGTACATTTGCATTTTAATACAGTTCTCCTCCACTACTAATGCAATTTTGCTTCTCAGCTTTGTTGCCGCCTTGTTCCTGGAGCAATTCAGAGCAACAGCGAAAAAGGCCCTTCGGCTTTAATCATTTTAATTGCCATGAAAAATTAGTTTTCATTAATCACTCCTGAATCTTTGCGAGTGAGCCAGCGTGCCATTACGACTTCCCTCAGAATGGTTGCTCATCCCTTCCTGAAAGTTTTCCATGGTGCTGGCCAAGTTTCCCCTCAGAATTTTAAGTGGCTGAGGTGGAGGGTTTGAAGACAGAATGAGGAAGTCAGATTAAAAAAAGCAAAACAAAAAAAAGAAAAAACGTGTGGCATCACATGACTGAAGTTTCCTTTATTTTCAGCAATGACAACTGACTTTTTGCAGCCCATGGAGTCTCCACTTTTCTGCCTTTTTCCCACTGCGAAGCACATTTCTGCATACCTTTATCAGTTCTCTTACCTGCTGCCTATTCAAAGCGTGCATGTATGGCTGAAGATGCATTCAAGGTCATTAGTATGAACTGTGAGCAGCTTATTCAGATGTAACATTTCCTTTGATTTCTGCGCAGGAGGCTGCGGGAGCGCTGTGTAGAGGAGCAGTAACCTTTACCTCCATTATCATTTTCTCCCTGTGCTCTGCATCCAGCTCGTTCTCCTCCAGTAAGCAGGTGAGCACGCCACATTAGACATCTCGCATCGACATCTCATTTGAAGCAGCATTTTCTCGCCAAGACTTTTGAAAGCCTCATGCAGCTTCGAGTTCTTTTGGTCATATCGTCTTTAATCTGCATCACTGGGCAGCCTGACATATCGATGCTCTGCCCACAGTCTTTTCTTCTTGGACAAGCTTTACAGAACACTGGCACAAATCCCATTCAACTTAAAGGGCCAATATATATAAAATTAGATTTGCAAAATCTTTGCAGTTGGTACAGTCCATATATGGGAATTATCTACATCAGTTTAGTTAAAAAAACACTTAACCAAACTACTGTATACATGAGGCATGACACACAGCACCAAGTTATAGCAGCGGTCGTTTACATCTCATTTACAGTAACAAGAACAGCCTTTTCATGCAATTGGTACAATAAATACACACTCAAAAAAAATACAAGAAAATGTTGGATATGGGCCTTTGAATGAGAAACTCTGAATTTATTTATTTTCAATGTTGCTGGATAGCATGGCATTCTAAATTAGCACAATCATCAGGAAAAGTTTGATTCCCAGTGATGCCACTGCCACCTGTGGAGATGAGTCCAGGAGAGCATAACTGGCTGTCACAATGAGAGAGTAAACAGATACGTACCTTGCCAGGAGTTCGCCCATGTAGCGTGATGGATGAACCCAAGCACGGACAGAAGCGAGAGCGTTGTTAGAATCACGCAGTTTGATCTGCAAACACTCCACACAAGAGTTATAATTCCCACCGGAATCACTGTTCACATTCATGCACACAAGGTATAGAAGTGAGTACTCACGTGAATCAGGGTAGATGGCTGCAGGGCAAGATGAAAGACTCAATGTCTGAGCAACATGGATCTGCCAGTTTCCTGTTTATATACCTTGTGATGCGCTCATTTCCTGTGACCTGTGTGCATCACGTGACTGGTGCATGTGACAGTATCCCCTCCCAGAGGAACATCCCCCAGACGGACCAGGCTGGGAGGATACCCTGCAACGGTAGTCCTGCATGAGAGATGGATCCAGAATAAACCACCCAGGAACCCAAGACCGTTCTTCTGGACCCTAACCTTCCCAGTCAACCAGGTACTGGGTGCTGTGGCCGCGGCGTTGCGAGTCAAGGATCCGCCGGATGGTATAAGCAGGACCACCGTCAATGATGGAACCAGGGGTGACGTATTGAAGGGCTTGAAGTGTGATGAATGAAACACAAGGTGAACCCGAAGGGAGGCAGGCAGCTGTAGCCAGAAGGTGACAGGGTTAATTTGATGAGTGATCCAGAAGGGTCCAATAAAACGGAAATGAAACAACTGTCCCAGAGTATTTCGGTGGCGATGCTGATGGATGTATCGCTGGTTGGCTCTCTGGATGGCATCCCGGGCTTACTGCCAGAGTCGCCGACACCTGTGGACCAACTGTTGGGCCGTCAAGCTCCGGTTCCTGATGGTCAAACATCGGAGGTTGGAAACCATTGCATACCTTAAAAGGACTGAGGCTGGTAGCAGAGGAGGTGAGCAGATTGTGAGACAACTCAGCCCAGATGAGGTAGCGGGCCCAGGAGCACTGACGATCCATGACAAAACATCTCAAAAAGCGCTCCAGTTGTTGGATGGTCCGCTCCGTCTGACCGTTAGTCTGAGGGTGGTATCCTGAGGAAAGGCTGCAAGGGACTCGATCAGACGGCAGTCCGGTAATAAAGTCCAGCGCGATGTGCGACCAAGGGCTATAAGGAACAGGAAGAGGTTGAAGATCTCCTGGGCTGGGCTGATTGAGTGTCTTGGCCCTGGTGCACACCACACAAGCCTGAATGAACTGTGGGTGGTGATGGCCTAGTCATGGGTTCGAATCCTACCTCCAGCACACCACCACTGGGTTCCTGAGCAAGACCCTTAACAGCGGAGACTGTCCCCTGTAGTTAGGGAATGGAAGTCGCGTCTGATAAATGCCATAAATGTAAACATCATTTGCTATCCACCAGAAGGTTCACTGGAGGAGAGAGAGTTTGTTGGACTTAACATCGTTTGCCATCTTAGGTCACCAGAAGCCTCACTGGAGGAGAGAGAGTTTGTTGGAGTCGAGGGTTGAGTTGTTTCGCCTGCTGGATGCCGGTAAGATTTTGGTGGTTGGTCGAGACAATGAACGGGTCACTGCCGCCCTGGAGATACCTCCAGAGATACCTCCAGAGCCCACTTGATGGCCAACAGCTCGTGGTCCCCTACCCCTTATCACTGTTGAGGGGGATTACATTTTTGAAAAAGAAACATCATGGATGCAGTTTCTGGTCTGGACCTCGTTGGGACCTATGCCCACATCAGAGGCATCCACCTCCACAACAAATGGCTTGGCAGAGTCCGGATGACTGAGGATGGGTGCTGAGGTGAATAACCTGCAGAGGTGGTGAAAGGCGTCAGTGGCTTTGGGAGTGAGAATGAAGGATGTCCTGATGGGTCGGGTGAGGACAGTATGAGGTGCTGCGACCGAACTGAAGCCCCAAATGAAATGTCAGTAGAAGAAAGCACTGGAGCTGATTAATCGAATTGGGTAGAGGCCAATTAGACACAGCATCTAGCTTCTGGGGATCCATGGCCACACTCTGCGGGGATATCACGAACCCAAGGAATGTGGTGGAATGCTGGTGGAAAGCATTTTTCCAACTTACAGAACAGTCAATGGGCCAGCAACTTCTTTAACACTGCTGGACATGCTGGGTATGTTCTTCTTCGGTTATTGAGTAAATCAGGATATCGTCCAGATAGGCAAAAACCCAGTGACCCAGCATGTCCCTGAGGACGTCATTAATAAACTGTTGAAAAGCAGCCAGACTATTGCACAGGCCAAATGGCATTACCAGCGTTCCATAATGACCGGTGGGAGTAATGAAGACCATCTTCCACTCATCGCCCTCCCTGACGCAAACAACATTGTATGCGCTCCTTAAGTCCAGTTCAGTGAAGAAGGAAGCACCAGAGAGAGCATCCAGGGTGGTGTTGGTCAACGGAAGTGGATGGCGGTTCTTCACTGTAATTTTACTCAGTCCCTGATAGGCAACATGGATGGTCTTCTGTCAAAGTCCTTCAGCCACATATTCCTCCATAGCCTTCTGTTCTTCCTTCGACAGCGAATAGAGGTGGCCACGGGAGGGGCGGGTACCATACCTGGTTGAAGGTCAATAGCTAGGTCGTAGGGCCGATGAGGAGGTAGGCCCTACTCTTGCTGAACATCTCCTTTAGGTCACGGTCAGGGGTAGGGATGGTCTCTGCATCGACATCAGAGACAACGGGCTCCCTTGAACACATCCCAGCAGCAACGGAAGACAAAGCTCCTGACAGGTCGGACCCCACTGAAGAATCTTCCACTGTGACCAGAGGATGACCAAGGGTGTCCAAGAATAATGGGCAGTGAATTGAGCTGAGTGATGAAAAAGGTGATCTTCTCTTAGTGTTGACCCACAGTGAAGTGAAGTGGAGGTGTTTGGTGAGTAATGGGACTATGATGAAGGGGCCGACCGTCAACGGCTGTGATTTTGATCAGCTCAGATAATGCCTCAAAACTCTCACCCCGTTTAACAGCAAAGAATGGTCAATAAAATTGACAGCCACTCCTGAATCAACAAAAGCAGTGACCATGACCCATTTGTGGCTGAATTGGATGTGAGCTTGAATGGTCAATCGGGAAATGGTCGGCTTCATGGAGGCAGAAATGATGAGTCCAGGTGAGTTCCTCCCCCTATTCGCCTGGTCTGACCATTTCCCGGACGGATTGTGCAGACAGCACGATGGTGGTCAGGGGAGGTGAAATAGGCACAAAGGCCTTCGCAATAGCGTCTAGCCCTCTCCGCTGGGTTCAAGGAGGTGCGCCATAATTGCATGGGTTCCACAGCTCCTGAGTGGGACTCTGACGGAAGTTGAGGTTCCGATGAGTTGATGGTGGGTGGTCGTGGGGTCCCTGGAATCGCTGGCGGTAGGGGACGAGGAGCTGACCTCGGGCGAGAGCTCATGCACTGATCCATGCGCATGCACAGCTGTATAATGCCCTCCAAAGTATCTGGGAGCATTCGCCCAGTGAGCTGATCCTTAATGCAAGAAGCCAACCCCTCGTAAAAGCCCGTCTGGAGTGTGGAGTCACCCCAGGTGGTCTTAACAGCGAGGGTACGAAACTCTGGAGTGTATTTACTAACCAGACAGTCCCCCTGCTGCAGATGGTACGAACGTGAAGCAACCTCCACCTCACAGTCAGGGTTTTGAAAAGCAGCCCTGAGTTGGCTGGTGAATGCTGGGTAGGAATAACAAGCATCGGTGTTGGATCTCAGGACTGCTGTAGCCCACTCTGCTGCCCGCCCGGTGAGGAGGGAGACAAGACGCGCCATGCGGCTTCTGTCCGAGGGGTATCTCTCCAGCTGAAACTCAAACAGAAGGCTTAAGTTAGTGATGAACACATCACACTTCCCGTTAATCCCGTTCCATTTTTTTGGTAGTGACATCTTAGGAAAGGCTCGTGCTGATGAAGAGGGAGTTGGGATGGGCGGTTGTGGCGCTGGCGCTTCGACAGTGAGATCAGATCTGGTCTGCTGCAGAAGCGCAACCTCATGGTGAAGGTCAGCCACTTCCTTTCTCAGGTTCCCAAACTTGACCCCCTGCCGATTGATCAGATTCATTAACGGCTGCAGGGCGAGATGAGAGTCTCAATGTCTGAGTAACATGGATCTGCCAGTTTCCTGTTTATATACGCTCATGTCCTGTGACCCGTGCGCGTCACGTGACTGGTGCATGTGACACTGGCCTATTTTTGGGTTGGACCTCTCTCTCCTTATCATTCAGTGCAGTGCTAGCCTGTCTGTATTGTAGCAGCCTAAAAGTGCAATGAAGACACAAATATATTTTTTCTCATTTTGCATTTATGGACTTTCTTAAAAATGCATTTTGTGACTTCAAAATAATTAAGCTGATAACAGAACAGAGATCACTGAAATTAGAATTTAAACAAATGGCACACCTACCACTTTCAAAATTATAATTTTCATATAATGTAATATAACTGATATTTTCTCCTTGTTTCTTACATCAAATGTGTCTTTTTCCCTTTTAAAAATTGCTATTGTTAAATATAACCTCTCAGTGTTTACATGTTTCTAATTGGTTCTTGGCTTAGATGAGCAGTTCTAGGAAAATAAAGCTTATTTAGTAAAGGAATTTTATTTTTTTTTGTGGAGAAGCCATGGCAAATTTCCCCCACTGAGTAGATCTCCATCATAAGTTTGATAGCATAGCATGGCATTCTAAATTAGCCCAATCATCAGCAAATGATTTCCAGTGATGCCACTGCATCTGTGGAGATGAGTCCTTGAGAGCATAACAGGTCTATTTTGGGCCTGTTATCATTCCTCATCATTCAGTGTAGTGCTAGCCGGTCTGGGCATTTGTTAGCTAACATAACAGTACTGTCAGTTAATGTTTTCCTCCAGACATGATGAGCCATTCAATGACATTGTGTTAGCAGCAGTTTGAAAACATGCTAGTCTTCACCCTTCCAGTGTTGGTGGTGTCATGTGATTGGAATAGTCCTACCTGGTAGTGGTATTAGACAAGAAAAAGTTGGGGATAATAATAATAATAATAATAATAATAATAATAATAATAATAATAATAATAATAATAATAATAATAATAAAAATAAATAAATAAATAAACAAAGAAAGAAAGAAAGCAAGAAAGAAAGAAAGAAAGAAAGGGTAGAGCTTGGGTAGATCAATTATATTCTCATTCTATGACAGTGGATTCAACCATTAATGGCTGTTGTTTTGCTTGGATGCGCATTAAGAATTCTGCGCCAAGGGCTATTGTTCTTACTTTAAACAATTAAACTTTTAAATAGCTCAGGACCACCCTTCTCCCCTACACCTTCCAAAAATCTATTTAAACTAAATTACTTGAGAAGAAAGAAAAGACGGCGCTGTAAAGGTTACCCTCACATTTAATAACCTAAATTTCCCTAGGGAGACCTGGGGGCCTGTCTCTAAACTACCTTCTCATAGAAGTGTTTGTTATCCTTATTAAAACTTTGATAGCGCATTTTAATTAACGCAGATTGTGTGTTAATGTGTGCATCCTGGTGCACATCATGATGAAGTGTCTGCAAGAATATATTGCTTTTTAATTATATTTAGGGTGGTCTTGTGTTCAGTCATGAATGTGTCCCAAGCCTTTATACCATTACCCTCCTTAATTCAGCATTTCATATTTTAGATTTAATAATTTGCATGGATATTGTTTTTGTCCATATTAATACTGACATGTAATGTTACATTGTACTTTGGTTGATGAGAATACCTCTTCATTCATTCACTACAACAGACAGTTTATGCCCAGTTTTAACTGAAAGATAAATACCTCTGCTTAAAACCTCCGGTCCAGTGCTCTTCTTTATAGAACAGATAACTGGCAAATCCTGAAAATGACACAATTCATTAAAGTGTATGTTCTTGGACTATTAGGGCTACAACCAAATTCTTGGCCTCTTTTGAAAGCTAACTCTCAAAAATGTGTTGTCCTCCTGTAACAATTACCTTAAGTATTACTAAAGCAAAGCAACTGAAGGTCAAACACAGTACAAGTGACTTCTCTCTGCTTTTTTTGCACCTAAAATGTTTGTGAAAAGTGGTGCCTGTATTGTAGCAGCCTAAAAGTACAATGAAGACACAAATATATTTTTTCTCATTTTGTCTTTATGGCCTTTCTTAAAAATGCATTTGGTGTCTTTAAAACAATTAAGCTAATAACAGAACAGATATTACTGAAATTGGAAGTTAAACAAATGGCACACCTACCACTTTCATAATTTTCATATGATGTAATAAAACTTAAAAATGTTATCTTGTTTCTACAACAAATGTGTCTTTTTCCCTTTTTTAAAAATTACTATTGTTGAATATAACCTCTCAGAGTTTACATGTTTCTAAATGGTTCTTGGCTTAGATGAGCAGTTCAAGGAAAATAAAGCTATTTAGTATAGAACCTTTACTTTTTTGGTGGAGAAGCCATGGCAAATTCCACCCACTGAGTAGATCGCCATCATAAGTTAGGGGGATAAAGGCCTCGTGTGCTTCTTCCAGTAATGCAAAGTGCCATCACATCTTTTTGAACAGTCACCAATGTTGTGTAATTAGACTGTTCAGCATGTTTGGAGGAGAATACAAACTTCCAGTTCTGTTACATCAGCTTACACATGCCAACCTAATAGGAAGAAGGAGGGCCATTCTGCTCACCCAGAGAGATCCAGGATAGTAATGTCTTTTGGATTCATGGCCACTGATGCCTGCTTAATGGAAGTCATGGTCTCTAGAGGATGGGGGCAACCCTTAGACAGTTGCACCAGTTGGAAGCCACTGAACATTGTTTAGGTTAAAACACATTTCTTCACACGTAACTTAAAAGGTTCCTCATTCTCACATACATTTACACATTTAAAGATGTTTAAAGACATGCTAGATTAGTACTCTTGTCAGTGACCTTGACCAAGGCACAAGCAAAAAGGCCTGGAGTTTATCTCTGAGTGCTGGCAAAGGTGGTTATCCACTGCCTCTAGCTCATAGTGAGCATGTCTGTGAGTGAGAGTGTGTGTGTGTGTGTGTGTGTGTGTGCGCGCGCGCTGACTGGTGTTAAGATGGGTTAAATGCAGAGACTGTATTGCACTGCTCACGGCTCAGTAGAAGCTCATGGCTTCTACGTCTACAAGAATGCTTCCTAATCCACCTGAAAACTTTTTAAGGGAGTCAAACATGGTTTGAAACATGTCTTCATTCCTAACTCTTTTTGGTCTATTTAATTTGAAGACTGTTTTGGTAAAATATTACATCTGACCTAAACAGGTTCCGTGCCCCATGCACTTAAAAAGTATGACTTCCTAAAAACATCTAATTGTGGTGCTTTTCTGTCACTTAAGTAAAAGCTTGGCCAGAGGACTGTTTCAAGCATATCGTTCTCAGCAACATATAAACAATATTGTTCTGTTTATGTGATGTGATTAAAAACAATAGTCTAACACTGATAGGAGTAAAAACAACAACCTACCTGCTTCTGTCTTAATAACTTAATTAAGTCAGTTGATATATCTTTAGTATTCCTCATTTAGTATTCCTTATCAGTCAGTTCTTGGCGTTCAAAATATCTTCTGATTCTTTTCTCTCAAAGATAAATGTCACACAAAACCTACTAAAATGAACAGTTCCAAATAATGATGTCACCCATCTGACACCAAGAACCATCCTATCCTTTTTAACTGGATATTTGTTGCAGCTGTGCACTGATGAAATGTTTTTCTTTCCTAATATTCACTAAGCAGTTTAACTCTGATGCTGGGGCTGATTAGAAAAAGGACTTCACAAGTTTTGGCCAGCTAGATAGATGGATCTATACATATACATTATGCAATGCTGTGAAATTTAGGAAAATCTAATTTATGTGAAACGTCTCAATAATAGGGGTGTAACAATGGATCACAATATTGTGATTCTCAGTGCAAAAATGTGACAATGCATCATGGAGCACAAGAATTATATTAATTATGATATTTGATCTCTGTTGTTTATAGTGTTCAATCAACAAACCAGTCAAGCACATTCATATCATACATTACCTCCCCCGCCCCCATCCCTACGGCTCCTAGCTGTACTGAATTCACTTGTCTATTGTACCGAATCATAACTTAATTATATTACATTTGTAGATACATGGCTCTGCAACAGAATACTTTCAAATCGAACAGTATAAATTGCAAAATCTAATATACTTAAAGGTTGAGGAATGAATAAATGTATTCAGCAAACTTTGCCTGGGGGTTTAGAGAATGTGTAACTTTCGAGGTTGTGTGTCATTATGGTTTATCTTAACTAATTGTTAAATAGATCCCACAAAGGTAGCATTCTGTCCCAATTTAACTCTTTGTTATGAAAGCTCCCCACACTCATACATTTCAATTATAATTTGGTGACAGTGCACCAAAAACTTCTCTTGGCACCTATTGTACAACTGCATACACTTTCATTTTAGGAGTAAACAAAATTATATCTGACCTATTGGAATTAAAATAATAGCCATATTGATTGGATCACAGTACACTGAGAAAAAATACAGAACTACAATTTCATTTTTAATAGAACATCTCTCGGGGGAATGTAACCTTAAATGTGACCTGACCTGACCTCTACGTTTAATCAGCCCATTTCACAAGAAGAGAGGTCAGTTCATGGTTTATAAGATAACCCTTTTGTCTTTTAAACAAATCAAAGAGAGAGAGAGAGAGAGAGAGAGAGAGAGAGAGAGTGAGAGAGATAATCAAATAGGGTTAAAAGACATTGTCTATAAAAAAGGGCTTTTTATCCAGGTTATCATTCGTAAACAAGAAGATGTGGGTCTGGCATAGAGGCATACAATATATAAAGCAAGCTCTGCATAGCAAGGGTAAAAGAGCTGTTTGGATTTGCACAGTGCCATCCCAAACCCACCCCTAATAGGATTAATGTAGCCCCCAGCCATGCTGTTCCGCCTGGCAGAGGATCAATCGAAAAAAGGCAAGAGCATATTAAAAGGATTATAGATTAGCAATTAGATGTCTTTTGACTAGGGGAAGAAAAAAAGCTCTCAGTGAGGTGATGGAGGCTCTTTACTTTAAGTCAGTAGTTCAAAGGTAAGCAAAGAAGGTATATAGAGAGAATGAGACACCAGTGTTCGTATTAGAGGAGTACATAGAGAGATAGAGAGAAGGGGAAGAAGGAAAGAAAAAAGAGAAAGACAGAAAAGAAAGAAATGGAGCGAGAGAATAATAAGAGAGAAAAGGTGAGAAGCAGAAAAAAAGAGAGAAACATGAGTAATAAACCGAAGGGAAAGAAAGAGAAGGAAGGGAGAGAAGAAGACAAAAAAAGAATGAAAAAACAAAGTAGAAAGACAGAATTAATTTGTCATGCCAATAAAGCACCTTGAATTGAATTGAACTGAATTGACAGAGAGAGAGAGGAAAGAAAGAAAAGGAGAGAGACAGATGGACAGATGAATTGATAGAGAGAGACATAAAGGAAAGAGTACAGAGGAGAGAGAAATAATAAGAAAAAACAGAGAGCAAACAGAGAGAAAGAGAGGGTGAGAGAGAGAGGGAGAGGAAAGAGAAAGGAAGAGAGAGAAAGAAAAATAATGTTGAAAGAAGCAGAGAGCAAATGGAGAAAGAGAGAAAGAGAGAGCGAGAAAGGAAGGAGGGAGCGAGAGAGATATCATGCTGCAACATGTTTTATTATGTTTTTATTCTTTCATCTACCTTTCGAATCTTTCAATCTTTTACACATGTGGAATTATGGTCCGCTTCACAGGACATGAAGAACTTTTTTTTCTACTTTGTTTTTTTTCTCACTGGTGAATTTTGCAAACACCGCTGAAACCAAAGTAGTGGAGCAGGAACTGGACTGTGTCCAATGTATATTGATTTGTGGTCCACCTCACCCCTGTTTTGGTATTGGTGTAGAATGCAGCTCGCAAGTATGTCTACAAACAAATGGACTACTTCATTGGTTGTGACAGCTCCATTGCTTTTGATGGACAGGAACTAATTTCTCCATCATACGCAAATAAAAACAAAAGAATGGGACTGCATAAGTGGCTTATTAGAGCCAGGTGTTGGGCAAACCCTATAAATGCAAATAGCTCTAGCTGTTCACTGTTCCTTGCTGCTTCTGGATGCAGTATTTTCAGGGGCTGTGGTGACTCCATTCTGTGTTAGGAACAAGAGAAACACACAGATACACATGAAAACTTATGGCTTTAGGTGTTAGCGGTTCTGCCAACAATCACTGGCCACTTTATTAGAAACCTTGTAGCTCCATCATGTTGGTACAGTTTGAGACTGTAGACTAGCTGAAGCACAGTTTATGTTAGTCATCTAGTTTTTCAACAGCTGTCAGATTTCAATCACAGGGCTGCTGCTGGCTGGGCATTTTTCAGAAGTGGACCACTCTCAACCTAGCAATAATACTGACTGATAAAAACCCAGTCAGTATCATTGATGAGAAGGCTCTTTTGTTCAAGTGATATCTGGTCAACAGTGCCTCAGCAACATATGGATTTTCAGAGTTCCTCTACTCGTGGATAGGGATGAGTATCATTTTAATTTTTTTGATTCCGATTCCGGTTCTTATCGATTCCCTATTTCGATTCTACAAAGGTAAAAATAAACAAAAAACGAAAAAAAAAAAAACAGTTTAGCACTAACAGCTGACAGCGTCAATTGACGTAATTTCATCAGGCTCAGAATCAGAATCAGAATCG
>JBBJLS010000140.1:20624101-20652304 GCA_037577275.1 Bryconaethiops microstoma | reverse complement strand
ACAGAGGTGCCCATAGCAGGGCAGGTAGCCATAGAGGGGCCTGTAACAGTCACAGAGGTGCCCATAGCAGGGCAGGTTGCCGTAGAGGGGCCTGTAGAGGGGCTAGCAGCCACAGAGGGGCCCATAGAAGGGCGTATAGCCACAGCTGAGGGGCCAGGAGGTGCCACAGGAGCCGGGGGCCTTCCCCTGAATTTTTTTGATGGGGGGTACTGGGGTCTTCGTGGCGAGGGGCTCCCTGGGAAAAAATGGACCACGGAGGCAAGGAGGAGCTGGGGTCTCCGCACCAGGGGTTGGCGAGGGGCTGCCTGCGGAAGGGTTCCCAGGAGGGGGCCTTGTCCTAGAGAATGGAGAGGAGCTCCCAGGAGTGGGCCGCATCCAAGGACTCCCAGTAAGGGGCTCTGTCCCCGAGAACAGTGAGGGGCTCCTGGTGGGGGGCTTCACCCCTGAGAACAGCGAGGGGCTCCCGGTAGGGGGCTCTGTCCCTGAGGACAGTGAGGGGCTCCTGGTAGGGAGCTTTGCCCCCGAGGACAGTGAGGGGCTCCCGGTAGGGGGCTCCGCCCCAGAGGACAGTGAGGGGCTCCCGGTGTGGGGCTCCACCCCCCGAGGACAGTGAGGGGCTTATAGTCACATGTAAACATGCCACACAGTGTGATTTTTTTTCCTCTGCATTTAACCCCTTCAGCAAGTGAAGCAATGGCCTTCCACCAATGCCCTTACTCAAGTGATAACACTAGCAGTGTTGGGATTTGAACCCACAACCTTCTGATTGCAGGGACAACTCCTTAACCACTAGCACCAGCTGCCCCAGGAGCCCATCTCAAAGTTTCAGTAAGAGGATACTATAACCCCAGAAAAAGCTTCCCTGCTGAGAAAAACAAATGTCAGGCATGGCTATGTATATTTCCATATTAGTATTTATTTATTAACAATGTTTAACTGGTGGTATTGTATTTGTTATATGAAATTATATGTATATATAATTATAATTAAATTAGATAATAGTGTGCTAAAGCAAGACACATACTTGTTCAACATGGATTAGTTAAAGGGCTCATATAATAAAAAAAAGTTTTTATTTTTACATTAAAGTGGTTGATGTTGTACAGTGTTAAAGTTTGTACCATTTGCTCCTCAGTCCACACACTCTGTATTTGACATTTTAGCCACAAAACAGGCAGTTTTAAATGTTTTGTGATTTTATGAAAACCAACACATTTACATAAAACTGCCTGTTCAGCCTATATCAGTGTAACCCTGCCCACTTATACGGGAATTATAGTGTTTCAAACTAGACTACTTTTTGAGAGCAGCCAAATAAAGTACAGTACCAAAAACAGCCTTTTTAATTCTAAATGAGAAAGAGGGTTTGGGAAATGGTCAGGTGAAAAGTAATGGCTATTTTTGATTAATTAGACCAGCGGCCCCCAACCTTTTTTGCGCCACAGACCAGTTTCATGTAAAACAATATTTTCATGGACCGGTACAGATACAACTAAAAATAAAGTGTGTAAAAATATATAGAAACTCTCCAAAGATGTTTGTTTTTCTACTAAATTTTGCTAGCTTGTGGGCTAAATTTTGATGGATAATGCGAGCACTTTTTCAAAATAAAAGACCTTTCAGACTCTGATCATCAATCAAATATTTTTTATTTTGTCTTTCTGTGCGCCCCGGTACCAAATGACTCACAGACTGATACATGGCCTGATAGTCGGGGACCTCTGAATTAGACCACACAAATGTTTTAAATGCCTTCAGAAAAAAATAAAATGTAAGAACAACATAGGATTTGCTTTTTAATTGACAGGATTTTTCATTGTGGTCTTTTCTACAAAATGTAATTATATTACAGAAAGATTTGAACACTTTGTTGTGTATTGTGCTTGTTTTTAGTGACACAGGCACTGAGGTTCCTGAACGATGTGTGTTTGGGTTCATGCTCTGCATCTCTGCTTTCCTTGGTAACGTTCTCTCCTGTCTAATACTCTTTGGAGCAGAAACACTCAAATGTGTGACCTCGTTGCAGTTGGATTTGTAGGCCATTTCTTGAAATGATTCACTGCATTAAGAAATTAATATTATGATTTGATTAATATTATAATTAATTAATCTCATATTATGATTTTATCATGGTCATTTGGTTTGATCCAGAATGTAAAAAAAAACCAGCTAAATAAATATAAATAGAGGAATTATTTATAGTGGAATACAGAAAAAAACACAGGGTAAATGTGATGTAGGGAATTGTTATCAATTACAATTATTAACAGTCATAATATAATTTAATATTTCATTGACAGTATAATAACATTAAAGTACGTGCAATTTTTCCCCAAAAAATTGTTTTGTTTTCAAACATAATCATCCTTAAAAATCTATTCTATTCCATAAATCGAACTATTGTGTAAATATTTCCCCCAGTTAATTTGCATATTGTGTTTTTTTTTTTCATATTTTGGCCCTTAACAAAATAACACAATTTATAAGATTTCAAGACTTTTTGAATCACAAAGTATTGTGTGTGCGTGTTTGTGTGTTTCAGGTCTATGTACAGTGTATGTGCGCTATAAGCAGGTCCAGGCACTGATTCCTACGTCTGAGTTCCGTCTGCAGATGCTGAATTATGTGGGATTTCTGCTCGGAGTGTTCAGTTCTATAGGCATGTGTTTGGTCGCCAACTTTCAGGTTCCGAAATTTTTATATATAGCTCACCATTTAAGGCAGTGAAGCATATATGTAATAAAATATTTGTCAGCTCTTTCTACCCCATTCATCATTAGTTCTGACTACAGAACTGCTTTTGTCCAAATTATCTGGGTGGTGGACCAGAGAGTAAAGGTAAAGGGACGTTTTTTCAGAATGATATACAATCAGTTACAGGGACAGTCCCCCTGGAGCAACTGAGGCTTAGGTGTCTTGGACAAGGACACAGTGGTAGAAAGTGGGGGTTTAAAGCTTCGACTTTGTGGCCATAAGGTTCACAAGCAAGTGTTTTAACCACTAGGCTACTACAACTGACATGGTAGTGTGAGATACTGTCTGAGTTGACCACCACCCAAGTAATATCCAGCCAAGAGTGGCTCTGTGTTCACTGACTACTTATGAAGGTCTAGAAAAACACAAACTGTGGATCAACAGAGCCGTAGTCTTTAACTGTACACCAGCAAGATGCAGCTACATAGGGGGTTCTGCTAAAGTGTCAAAGACAAGTGCATCTGATTTCTGTAGTGTAGGGTATATTGTGTTTGACAAATTCTTTAATCGGGCAAGTATGAATGGTCGTGTAGGTGTAACCTTGGATGTTAAATGATCAAAATTACATGGTAGCATTTTGTAATAAAGTGAAATCTTGGCAAAACAAACCTATTCTACAATTTTACTAGATTTTGTAAACTGCTTTTTGTATATGCTTCCAAAAATGAATAAGCAAAACTTGGGACTTTTGTGTTTGTTTCAGTGACGTGCTTCCTGTTTTTGTCCCACTGCAACAGAAAACAGATATGATGTCCATGCATCTCTTTGGGGCGGGGGTAACCTTTGGCCCTGGAGCGCTGTACATACTGGTCCAGACCAGTGTGTCGTACCGCATGCAGCCACGCTTCCATGGCAAAGACATCTTGTGGGCACGCACTGCTATGGGGGTGTGGTGCCTCCTTAGCATGATTGTCTGTATCTTTACAGCTAACACACACACACAGCATTCCGAAGAACTCTAGATATAAAAACTACTGTGTAGCTTTAATGGTTTCTTACAACATATTGCTGCAAATTACAGAACAGAAAAAAAGTCCAATACACCAGGAACCTGCTAGTCTCAACAAGCTTGATTTAATCTGGATTTATAAATTCTCATCAAGCTTGCATTCCTAATATGCCCTGGAATGCTATTCTAGAGTTTTAAAAGATCTTTCGCAGGCTGAGCCGTAAGTGATCCAAGGAATTTGCAGTTTCAGCTGAGAGAGGTAGTCCGGACAGGTTACGATGCTAAAACAACATAATTCATAAAAAATGAATGAATATGCATTAAATGTAGGTCCGAATTTGTGATATCATGGTGGTTTCAGCAACAGAGGTAATATAATATTCTGTAAGCCTGGTTTACTCATCCTTAACTGTACTCCTCAGTGTTTGTGTCATCTATGTTGATGTATGATGAACTGCCTGGAGTGGAGGTGGCCACAAAGCTGCACTGGAGTCCCGGGGAGAAAGTGAGGATAATTACTATTGGTGCAGAATGAGCTTCAGTAGTTGAAGGATATTGAATTTTACATTTAAAGTATTGATGGAGCTAGGGTGAGGGACTTTCTCTGATGTAATACAGAAACTCTTACTTTGTACTTCCAGAAACTGGCCACTTTATTAGAAACACCTACCTTGTGCTTCTGCTCACTGGCCACTGCATAGCTCCAATATACGAGGTCACTTTCTGACCACAGTTGACCAATTATTGATTTGGTGGTGTGGTGGACCATTCTCAGCACTGTAGGTTCACTAACATTGTATCTGATGCTGCTCCCAGGGATTAACTTTTTATTACATACTGAACTATCTAATGAAAAGAGTAGGGGTAACTATAATTACAGAAAATACTGGACTATCTTGACAGCTGCGTTGAGCAAATCCCCCCAAAAACAATCAAAAACTATTTTTAACTATGTCTAATAAGGTAGATCCAAACTTTTTTAACGTATATTTCGTCTATGTCATAAGCTGTGGGTGACAAGCTCAATCAAACATCAACCTGTGTGTGTGTGTGTGTGTGTGTGTGTGTGTGTGTGTGTGTGTGTGTGTGTGTGTGTGTGTGTATTTCAGGGTTACCTGGCTCACCAGGTGAGTGCAGGGGCAGAGTGGTCTTTGGCCGTTTCCTTCATCTGTTTCTTCTTTACTTACATCCGTGACTTTCAGGTGAGTTTAAAGGAGACTTTTTCTTTTCCAGTGCTGATGCAAATTCTGCCTAATGTAAAGCTTAACTCTTCCATTATCTCAAATAATATTTAACTTTATGGAATATCCATTCTTAAAGATCTACTAGACTGCTAATTATTTTGCTATTTATTTACTATGTGTTTAATTTTTGCTCTGGAGCTAAGAGTCGTTGTTGTTAAGACATAATGGAATCTCTCCACCAATGAACATAGTGCAGACATCCATGTTTATCAATAAAAGTATGCCACACAGTGTCATAAACCACATAAGCAAGTGTATTAGAGACCATTAGAGACTGAAGAAGGTCTGCCGGGCGTACTACTTCAGTCTATACTGTACACAAACACACCACGCTAGCCAGTTGGCATGATGGAGAATGGACACTAGATTCCGGTTCAGGGTGGGTTTAAGTAGGGAGAGAGAGAAATGCAGAACAGGTGAAGATAATCAGGTCAGCGTGAGAAACCGAAACAGGATGGCAAATAGGGAAGAGGGACGTGCCAGGCTCAGTACTCCAGTGACCCGGACAGCTGAGAGTGTGGCACGCGACGCGTGGCTGTGACAGTCTCCCCACGTATGTATTGTAGTGATGTTCTGCCTCCATCAGTTTTCGTGAGCCAAAAGCACAGCGCTGTTATTTTCCAGGGCTGTGTGAAGACTGCCCCTATTCCAAATTCTGAGATGTCAATCTCTACTACAAAAAGTAGTGTGTGCTCAGGCATTTTGAAGATGGGGCACTGGTGAACAATTGCTTTAATCTGCGAAACATATTCCTTGCTATTGGTGTCCACTCTCTTTTTTGGGTTTGCCTTTAAGAAGGTAGGAAAGGGAGAATGCCACGGTGCTGAAACCCAGGATAAAAGTTAGCTAAACCCAGGAACACCCTCCTTTACCATGTCAGGCTCCAGCCACTCTGTTATGGCAGACATCTTAGCAATGAAGCCCCCACTCCTCTACACTGCAGTGGCCCAGTCCTAAGCCCACCTGGTGAGCCACTGGATTTTCTCAGAATTGGGCAGGTCAGGGAACTCTAAGAAGTACAGGTCCAGACTCAGGCCCTTTGGCAGGGCACACAACGGTCACCAGCTGGTTTAGCTTGTCAAGACATAGACAGGAGTCGCACTCCTGCTGTGTCTGAAGTGGTCTATTATTCTGTCATATTCCAGGGTAACCCAGGTTAACACCAGGAAACATCAGGTCCAGCCACTTAGGTAAACCTGTTCAGTTTCTTCAATGCAGAAGAGGGACTGCCTGGCATGCTACTTCAGTCTAGTCTGTTTAAGAGAATCAGAATCAGAAAACTTTATTCATCCTGGAAGAAACTGCTTATGTTACAACTGCACAGAGACACAGAGACACAAAGACATGAACAATTTAAAATATAAAGTCAAAATAAAATCAAACAAAACCTTACTGCTGTGTGAGGTTAATGCAACTGGCATGTAGTGTAATGATGCACTGGGGCATGCCTTCTTTGGCACAGGAACCAGAAATGATGTTTTCCACAGCGCAGATCCTTTCTTGATACTGAGGCTCAAATTGAAGATCCCCAGCAGTCCTCCGCATAGCTGGGAGTTGCAGAATTTGAGCACCTGTGGGCTAAGGCCATCTTGGCTTGGGTGGAGGCTCTAGCAGGTGAGATGGAGGGAGAGGTACTGATGGAAGAAGCACCTTTAAAAAAATGGGTAGACTCATTAGCCCTCTCAGTGCCTCTCCACACATCCCTGGTGTTGTTCTGTTTCAACCTTCGCTCTAGCCTTCTCCTGTAGCTGTCCCTTCCCTCCTTTGACTTCATAGACAAGCCCTTTCATACCTCCTTGTCTGCCTCCCTGTCACCTGACCTGAATACTTCTTTGTTCTCATTCAGGAGGGCTTTGATGTTTTCGGTGACCTGTGGCTTGTTGTTGGGGAAGCAGCTTATGGATTTCACTGGTACAGTGTTGTCAACACAGAACTCGGTGTACTCTGTGATACAGTTTGTGAGGCAATCAGGGTCCTCGTCATGTAGCTCATAAAGTTCCTCTGCAGTCAGTAGACTCCATATAATCCTCCAATGCTGCTCCTTTGACCACTCACTCACTGCCCTGACAGTGGCTGGCTGCCTCTTAAAGAGTGCTAGGTAGGGAGGAGATACACCAGGATAAAATCCGAGGTGGGATGGCAGTGCAGCTGTATGCCTCCTTGACACAGAGCAGGTCCAGTGTCTTGTTTTCTCTGGTTGCACAGTCCACGAACTGTGTGAAGGTGTACAGTGTCCTGTTCAGAGAAACGTGGTCTCCAGTCTCCAGAGATGAAAGCATGCACGTGCCTTGTCTGGAGGCTCGTGGTCGTGGGGTGGATAAAGTCAAACACTGTGATCTCACCGGCCTATTGATGGAATGTAAACAACAATGGCGATCGCATGTGAAAACTCTCATAGTACGGACATGGCCCCACCGCTAGCAGCTCAATGTCCGGGATGCAGATGCGTTCCTTAAGCACAGTGTAACCTAGAGGGCACCATTGCTCAAAAAGAACGAGTTTTCCCCCCTTGCATTTTCCACTATTGTGCCAAGTTCTGCCTGTCTGAAAACACGAAAAGCCTATGGCAATATCAGGAATATGCTCATGCAGCCAAGTTTACATCAATCACATCAAACTGCACCAATGTTCCCTTTTGTATCTGACTAGTGCTGTAAGCTTGTCCATCTTATTGTAAAGTTACTTCATTGTCTTTCCCCTCTGTAACATCTCCAAGGGAATGTCTGAAATGATCTTTCTGTGCTTTGTTGCGTCTTGCCTCAGTGAGATCAGCTGGTCGTAGGTGTAAACAAAAGGCCAGAGGTCACCAGAGGTGAGTACTCTGGTGACCCGGATGGCCGGGGTATGGCACAGGAGGCCATGACAGCAACTAGCTGTATGAAAGCCAGGCTTATAGTACAGTTTTAATAAAATTCTTTCAGTGAACATCAACACACCTTTCCAAAGAACCATTTGTAGTTTATCTTAGTACTTGTTAGAGTCGTTTTCATGATTACAGTTGGACTATAGGTAGCTGGTTGAATTAAGTTGTAATACTGTGTTTGAACACTGGGTGGTATATAGGTTAAAAATAAAGAGCACACCATTACAGCAGGAAGTCAGGTGAAGGTACAAGAAGGAACAGCATAAAGTTTTTGACCGTGTGGCGCTTTTGACGGACTATGCCACCTGAAATGGAGAATGGAATTTTTAAATCCTTTTATGAGTAAGTGTGGCATTTTTAAATAAAGAAGCTAATTTTAAAGGATACACCTTTGTGTTTTGGATTGTACATTGAACATGCGTCCTGAACTGCTCACACCTCTTGAACAGTCACCTCATTTTCTGTTTTACTTCTTAAATGATTTGTTATTCAGATTAATCATAAGACTAATTTTTCAAGAATTTTCCAATAACTAGTTTTTATTAATCCTTTTCTATTAATAATTGTTCAATTTTTCCTATGGCTTCTTCAGTTATTATGAGTTAATTACTACCCAATATACATATTATGCATTCTTCAGTATTTGCTATGAATTATTTAGTAATTGGTGTAACTACTAGAGATTATTCAGTATCTGCTATGAAGCTAATTTGTAAGTCCTGTAGTTATGAGAGAGGGGAACTGAGGTATGGATTTATGTATGGAGTTTAAATTGTTAAATAATTGCCATCTGTACAACATGCCACTAGTTGTTTGAAAGTTTCATTGTTTAAAGCCAGCCTTACAGTAAAGGCTTAATAATAAGATTATTTCCGTGAACTTTGCCACAAAGCAGTTTTACAAAGAACCAGTTATATTTGATCTGACTGGGTTTTTTTTCCCTGTTTCTTAAATGACCTATCATTCATATTAATCTTAACTCATTACTCAGTTTGAATGAATTCTTAACTATTAATAATAATTCATTATTTACTCTAAATTATGCATTACCTACTAGTATTTATTCAGTAACTGCTGTAAAACCACTAAGAATTATTCAGTACTTACTATGAATTATTCAGCTTCTACTAGGAATTATTCAGTGTCTACTACAAAACAAAAGTCCTGCAGTTTTGAGAGTAAGACATAGATTCATGTATGGAGTTTAAGGTGTTAAATACTTTTTAAACTTAAATCGCCTGTACCTTCCATCTATCTCATCCTTTGTTCAGAAAATTTCTCTGCGAGTTCAGCCTGTTCTGCAGAGTAACCATCTATACACCTACCCTCTGTACGAAGAGAGAGAGCATGTTCACCATGGGGAATACTCACCACTACTGGAAGGAAACATCTAGTGAGACACACACACACACACACATACACACACACACACGCACACACATACACACACGGGCCCCCTATGGTGTGGATCCAGAACTTCAATCTGCAGAGGACACTGACATCATCAGCTGTTTGTGCTCTAGTCCAACTGTGTAAATCTGTTCTCAGGAAATAAAAGTATAGTCCAAAGCCTGGATACTCATTCTCATAAATTCTTTTTTTTTTTCATTCTCCATTTTCTGTGACGGTTCTTCTTTATTTTCATTGTTCCACATTTCAGAATAATAGTGAAGACATCAAAATAGAAAGTGATTCATAAATGTTCTGTTTTATACTCACCAATGCAGCATTACCCACCCCATCCCCTTATACCTTAATGCAGCTTTACAACAAAACACACACTGAGTCAAAAGGGTCTTCATTATTTGATTGGTGCTGTCTGTTAGACCCAGGTACAAGTTAAATCATTCGTCCATTATCTGAAGTATCAGAATTGTTTCCAGGTCAAATCTGTAGTTTTTTATTAACTTCTTTTTCAACAGCTCTGTATATTAAACATTTTTTAAATGTTCTTCTTTTATTTTACAAATTCCTTTAAGACACATTCTGCAAACTAATCTGAACTGGAATATGTTATTGTCTGTCTAACATAAAGTGGAAATATCTATTTGACATTGGTCAAAATTGACCCTCTGCTATTGTTAAGCAAGGTGTCCCTTAGGGATCTGTCTTTGGCCCTTTGCTCCTTATACTTTACATGCTTCTTCTTGGTGATATTATTCAACGTCATCAGCTCAGTTTTCAGTTGTGCTCATGATTCGTTCTCTCACTTTGTTCAGAATATCAGTGTCCTGTTTGACTCCTCTCTGACATTTGACCCCCACGTTAGCTGCTTAATCAAAAGTGCACCTTTCCATCTTCTTAATATCTCGCACATCTGTCCATCTTTTTCCTTGAAGGATGCTGAAACACTTTTTCATGCTTTAATGATTACTGTAATGCTTTTTTTATGGTCTCCCTGCTATAACAATTTGCTGCTGTCTGTCATATGCTGTTTATCCTACATGTGCACTATTTTGTAAAGTGACCTTGAGTTTGAGAAAGATGAAATAAATGTCTATAGAACTCATACATAATAGTAGTTCTGTCACTATCAATAATGTTGGCAATCAAGCAATGATTGTTTATAATCAAAGAACAATAATACAAAGAGTTTCAAGAAAAAAGTATGTGAACCCTTACGAAACACCTGGATTTCTGCCTTAATTAATTATAAAATGTGGTTTGATCTTCATTTATGTCACAATTACAGATAAACACATGTGTCCATTAAATATAGGCACACAAAGCCTGCTTACTGACTAATCTTTTTTCTCAAGATAGATTGGTTAGCGTGAACCACACCTTAATTGGAACAACTTTCACACAACCTCATAAGATGTGTTACAGAGATGCATAAAGTTGGAAAAGGATACAAAAGCACTGCTGAACAAGAATGGTGCTCAAGGAAGGACACCATGAAGGAAGTCGCTGCTGAAAGAAAAAAAAAGCTTGCCGAAGCTCATGGATGTTCTACAACGCTTCTGGGAAGATTTTTGCACAGATGCACAGTGCTGTCTAAAATAAAAGCACTGCATGCTAACGGCAAAACCTCACCCCAACTGTGAAGCATGGTGGAGGCAGCATCATTGGCTGCCCTGCTGAGCTTGAATGTCTTGTGGTCAATGAGCGAATAATGAATGTATATCAATACATTTTACAAGACAACGTAAGAGCAACAGTCCATGACCTTAAGCTTAAGAGACAATGACCAAGTAATTTAACCAGTCACTTACTTTTTCTTGCAACTTGTACCTGATATTTGCAAATACATACACACAGTACTGAAATCCTTCTGTTTGCATTCTTTTTTCAGTGAAATGCACAAAAATGACTTCCAACTGATCTGTTAAACACAGCTTTATAATGACCCGCAGAAACCCTGTTCGTCCTATAAATTGAAAAGTAACCACTTAGCTGTTTAACGAAGAAAATACATTTTAATCGTTTGTTAATTGTGTAATTGATTAGAATTGAAAAATGTTGACAGCCCTAGATAATATACAAAATTTGGAAATTAAGGCAAATGAAGTATTAATATTAATGCATTACAAATTCAAGCCATAGAGATGAATGGTTATGAATAAATGAATAACAATTAAAAATAAATAAAAAAAGAGTGAATAAAAACCGAGAATATAGGGGTCATATTAAACTGTTACCATGGTCATGCCAATACAATCTTTGCAAGGGTATTTATTAAATCAGTAGTTTAGCAAAATAAATGAAATCTACCCCTTATCCCAAATGTAGTGTCAATGCTAAAATGAACACACATTCAGACTTCAGACTTTAATCCATGTTAATGGTTAATGTGTCCCACAGCATCAGGAACCACATAAGCAAGTGTATTTTGTGAATGTTACGCAGTAGCACTATGTTATTACTTGTTAGTTCCTTGTAGGTTCAGTGCAAAACTAAATAAACTCTGGCAACCAAACATGTCTGATTCACTACATTTGGGGAAAAGGTGGAAATTGGGCAAGCTACCTAGCGGTTAGGGCGTTGGCCCTGCAATCAGAGGATTGGGGTTCAAATCCCAATTGCTAGTGTCATGGCTGAGGTACCCTTGAGCAAGGTACCGTCCCCACACACTGCTCCCCGGGCGCCTCATTGGCGGCAGCCCCCTGCTTCACTTGGTGAATGGGTTAAATGCAGAGAAATAATTTCCTCCAGGATAAATAAAAAAATAATTTTTAAAAAATGTTTTATTTATCCTGGAGGAAAATAAAAAAATTAAAAAAAATTTCTTCCTGACAGTACAAATCTGATGTGTATTTCAGTTTGACTGAAAGTACTGAATCCAGTGATTTAAAAATACGATCATTTATTCAAGAGTTTCAAAACTGGCTCAGCTATTAAATCTGTTGATCAGAATGAACAAAATCCTACAGCTAAAATATTGCCGTCATTGCATTATAAGTCATTCATATGCGATCATACAGCTCACACACAGTCAAATTTCACCACAATAGAAAGCATCAACATACATGCACAGAAAATCCCGATTTTACAGTTAAAATTAAACTAACAAACTCAAGATAACTTAAATAATCTACACTAACAATCTACTTTCTGAACAAATATTTAAAACCCATTTGATTTATTAATTTAGGACCAACCATATATTTCACACGTGTATAACACTTCCTCAAGTCCATTCCTAGTGTTTCTTTGTCTTTTCCCTCGTCTTTTTCTGGTATTCAGCGATCTTTTGTTCAAAAAATCCTGGAGAGAAAAGAAAAAACATGAGCTTCTTAGAAATGTGGCAAAATAGCCATACAGTAAATAAATAAAAAATATGCATTACCATCCTGACTGGCAGGCCTCTGTTCTGCTTCCTGAATGAACAGATCAAACATCTGCGTCTCCACAAACTTTTTCACAAAATGGCGAGTGTTTTTGGACTCCAGAGCTTTATAGAAATTCCTCTTTTGGAACTGTCCCGGCTGCTTTGGACCTTTCCTCACGATGTGTTTAGCGAAGTGTCCGACCGTCTTCACGAAAAATGGCAAGAACGCCTCAGGAACTACGCGATTTAGCTCCTCAAGGGCTGAAACAAAACAAAACACGCTTTGATTAACAGTACATTATGTTCCATTACATTACATTGTAATCATTTGGCAGATGCCTTTATGCAAGGCTGCTCACAATACGAGGAAACACAGGACAGTGTTAGAACCAGAGGACAGTATTAAGTGCATTAGGAGACGAGATGCTCTCTGATTAACCCTTGGACGTCACTGTTGTTGCTGCCAATAACAAAATCAATCCATACCATATTCAAAGTGTGCAAAATGTCCATTTTGTTATATGTCCATTTTGAACATGAAACTGTTCTCTGTATTTAACTCAATTCATGGGATTCAAACCCATGGCCTTCTGATCATAGAGGTAACCTCCTAACCACCAGGCCACCAGCTGCTCCACATTTGTATTTGTAAGAAGGTGAGGAGATGTTTTATTATTTGTGTAATATTTGATTAAACTGGGGGGGGGAAATTGCAAGTTTATGTTTTGTTGCATTTTGGTCATTTATTTAACATCAAAGCAAACAGAAAAAAGTAAGGAGTGCATATTTCAACCTGTTGATTTAGAATGTAAATCAAAAGTAATTTATTATATACCTAATTAGGTATTTAATCAACAAATATAAATGCTCCAAAATGACTTATAATGTTATGTTACATTAAGTTACACTGAGAGTCAAGAATGTTTCTTACTTCTCCTGTAAGTTTAGTTATAACCCCAGACTTTTAAAGGTTAAAGTACAGTTTATTATGAGGATGTACTTTTTTGTGACAGTAATTTTAGAAAGTATCTTTTCTAGGTATAAATTAGAGAACTTACTGGCTTTCTCACGTCTGGCCTTCAGGGCCTGCAGGATTTCTTCTTTCAGTTTGGGGGGTATGATGCTGTCCTCATCTCCTAGCTGTTTGGAGAACAGCATATTGGGGTTAGACTAGAGTCCTGGAGGGCAACAGAACTGCAGTGTTTCCATGACTTAACACACTTGATGTAAATCAATTACCAAACAAGTAAAGAGGAATAGTGCCAGGGCCCTTTAGGATCCGCTGCTGAAAGCCGTATTAATATAAACACTTTAGGATTACATGAAACGCAATGTTTATATAAATCGTAATGCAAGCAGATCCACAAAACTAACTGCTTTGTATAAACAGGGAATAAAGACCACCAGATGTCAGCAGACACACAGGTATGATCAGCCTTTTCCATGTGGACATTAGAACATACAGAATAAGTCAACAATAAACATACATATTAAGATATGCATCATAATAGCATGTGTGTATAAAATAAATAAAACTCACTTGTCTGATAAATGTTGTTTTTCTTCCCTCTGACAAGTCGACTGCAAGCAGCTGTTAAAAATGTAAACATGACCACAGTGAGAGCCAGTCGCAACACACTTAAAAAACAAGTTACTTCTCGTCTAGATTGGCCATGTTGAGTTTGAAGAATAGCCTCACAAAAAAGCATTCCTCACAACCCAGTGTTTCTCAGTCCAGCCCTCAAACAGCCCTTACAGTCACGCGTGAACACACCACAGCACACAGTGCGAACAGAGTGAAATTCTTTCTCTGTATTTAACCCATTTACTAAGTGAAGTAGGGAGCAGCCACCAACAGGGGGCACCCGGTGGTGCCACTAGCAGTCCTGGGATTCAAACCCATAACCTTCTGATCAGAGGGGCAATTCCCTAATCACCAGACCAACAGTACACTTGTACACTGGGTTCTAAGGACTGCACTAAGAAACACGGAGCTGTGAGATGCACAAAAGGAACGCTTTTAAATTCTTTATCAAAACTAACCTATGTTACATTTTTAGCCTCCATTAGTGTGACGGTGAGTTACTCACATCGCCCTGGTCGATGACCTCGTCAGCGAGGCGTTTCTGAACACCCAGCAGGTACGGCGTGGGTGCCATGACCACATCTATGAGGATTTCAGGTACAATGGAGATGAGGGTGTGCTGCCAGATGAATGGGTGAAGAAGAACCGTGACGGCATGGATCACCTGAGATAACGTACTGAATGAGGGAAAAGCAAGGGGGGAAAATGAAAGAGAGAGTGATTGAGAGAGATCAAGGGAAAAGAAAAATAGGGAGGGAGGGAGAGAGAGAGAGAGAGAGAGAGAGAGAGAGAGAGAGAGAGCAAGGGAAAAAAGAAATAGCAGAGAGAGGAGAAAGAAAAAGAAAGAGTGGAATGACAAGCAAGACAGAAAAAAGGGTAAGGAAAGAAGAACAGAAGAGAGGGTGGAAAATGAGAACAAGAAGAGAGAGTAGGTGAGAGAGAGCAAAATGAAAGAAAAAAGAAATCACAGTTAAATTTATGGCTGAGTTAGTCAGTTATGACGTACGTCATGAATTTCTTGCAGTGTGTGTGTGTATGTACCCCAGTTTCTCTATGATAAAGGTGATTCTGCGCACTAACACTGCAGTGTGTGTGTGTGTGTGTGTGTGTGTGAGTGTGTGTATGTACCCCAGTTTCTCTATGATAAAGATGATTCTGCACTCAGCAGTATATGTATGTATATGTACCCCACTTACTCTGCAATGAAGATAACTGCAGTGTGTGTGTGTGTGTGTGTGTGAGTGTGTGTGTGTGTGTGTGTTTGTGTAAATGTTTGTGTATTCCACAACATCTGTGATAAAGATGATTCTGCGCGCTAACACTGCAGTTCGTGAGTATGTGTATTAACAAATGAGTGTATTAATGCATGTATGCATACCCCAGCTCCTCTGCAATGAAGATGATTCTGCGCTCCAACACCGTGGCAGCAAACACCTGTACCACTTCCTCATCCGTCAAACAGTTGAAGAGAACTCGGAAATCCACGTGTTCCAGCCATGAGTCAGTGGGACGCGTCAGACTGATGATCTACAAACACATGTAAGTGAACATCAACCATGCTCCTTCTATACAGTGCAAATACAAAAATAGAAACCGTTCTTCCCCAAACTGTGTTCACAAAGTTGGAAGCATGGCGTTGTTCAAAATGTCTTGGTATACTGAAGTATTAAGATTGCCCTTCACTGCAAGTAAGGGGCCACCTGAATTCAATAATTAAATGGTCCCAATACTTTTGTCCATATAGTGTAAATCAAACTGCTACCGTCCAAACATTTTACAGATGAGCTGAATTGCAATTGTTGGTAAATGGTGGTAACTGCACACTGACTAGAAGAAAAATTAGTTAAAAAAATGTATGAATATTTTCAAAACACAGGGCATTGATATATAAGTTTAAATTTTAAGTTTAAAAACAATGCACAAACATACAGTTGGGGCCAAAAGTCTGAGACCACTAGTGAAAATGCTTTTATTTTGCATTTTTCTCTCATTTAATACAGTGATTTTCATTTCTGAAAAGTCAAATCGTTGAAAAAAGCACAAACTTAAGATTTGCAGCCATTTATCATTTACAAGTGTGGCCACTCCTCAGGTTGTCAGCAGAACAAATCATACTAAGTAGAATTATGACAGTAAAAATATGTCAGCAGAATTAAGTGAATGTCTCAAGTTCTAAGCAAAGAAGGGCTTACTCAGCATCAAATAATGGCTAAACTGAAAAATTGTAAGGGGACAATGGATGGCACTCAAAATAACTGTCACCTGTGCCAGTCTGTGCATGTCAATCATGCAGGCCAAAGTGACCACACTCTAAGACCAATACATGAAGCTTTGCTCATGTAGAGACAGAAGAGTAACTCCAATCAGTAAAACTATCACAAACAAAGAGACAGCTGCATTGTTGTGGTCTCAAAGGATGAGTAACATTCTCTACAACACTTGTCAGGAAGGTAAACCAGGCGAACCGCTTGGCATGAGGACATACAAACTTTCGACAGTAGGGCACTGGAAAAAGTCCTTTTTACTGATAATTCCAAATTTGAGATTTTTGGCAGAAGGGTTTGTTTACCGAGAGAAACAGGCGAGATACTACAATGTATCCAAACAACAGGAAAGTATGGTGGACCTAAAACACAAAGTTTTGCAACAATGACAAGAAGACCAAGGACTGCTAACTGTCATGGACTTGCTTCCAGTCACACAGCCAGGAATTCAGTATCATCACAAGATGTTCTTTGAAATATGGGGCCTAGCCCAAATGTTGTCCCCATACTTTTGTCTATATAGAGTACCAACCTTGTGAATTTTGCTCTGTACTGGCTTGATGAGTCATCCATGCAGCAAACCAAGCATTGTCGTGCAAAGCTTGAAATAAATTTGATATGAATGCACAATTTTTTTGTAATAAAGTACTCAGTGACACCTGCCAATGTGCCTTATTTCAGCCTTTGCAATCACTGAACTGCATTTTAGACTGTCTACACTTCTATTTCATCAGTTTTTTCATTTCATGGATTCACACTGCGAAGGCCAAAACATAAACATAGGCGTTTACAGACCAGGCAGAAATTTGACTGAGATATAAACACTGTTACTCTCACATTCAGCTACAGCAGACTGGAGTGGACTGTGAATACAGAGGCAGTGTATAAGTTTGAGTCACCTCTGCTTCCTGAGGAGACTCAATTACTTTAGCATCTGTTGGTCTCTGCAACAGCAGTTTTACACTATACGAACGAAAGTATTGGGATGCCTGACCATTACACCAACAGGGACTTAAATAACACTGCATTCAAATACATAAACTTTAATGTGGAGTTGGTCCCCCCTTTGCAGCTATAACAGCTTCCACTCTTCTTGGAAGGTTTTCCACAAGAATTTGGAGTTTCTCTGGAAATTTGTGCCCATACATTCTGTAGAGCATTTATAAGCTCAGGCACTGATGTTGGAAGGTCTGGCTCTCAATCTCCGTTCCAGTTCATCCCAAAGGTGTTGGATGGGGTTGAGGTCAGGGCTCTGTGCGGATAGTCAAATTCTTCCACACTGAACTCATCCAGCCACGTTTTTAGGGAGCTCACTTTGTGCACTGGGGGGTACAGTCATGTTGGAACAGAAAAGGTTCTTCCCCAAACTGGGTCCAAGCATGGCTTGGTCCACAATGTCTTGGTATGCTGAAGTACTAAGATTTATCTTCAGTGGTAGTACGGGGCCTAGCCCAAACCGTAAAAAACAAGTGTCCCAATACTTTTGCCCATATAGAGTAGCAGGGGTGATCTATTATGCTGTGGTGTGTTGAGGCAACAATGCCACCACCAGGAACACCAACAAGATCTCAAACTGAAAGAAAGCTTCATCTGTTTTGGAAGTCCACCTGGACTCTTTTGGAACAATCCAAAACATTACCAAGGAAAATTCAGGCCACACAGGACAATTAATCTCACCTACTGCATCACACACTGGACAAACAAACCTTCAGTCGCAGACTCACACAGCTGCGCTGCTCACGTGACCACCACCTGAGGTCATTCCTCTCTGTTACAATCAAGTCTCTACAATGAATCTCTAATCTTACTTTTTCTCTCCCAGCGTCACACATATTGCTCTTTATGTGTGGTATAGTTTAGTGAACAGCCTTGTATATTTTGCAGCTTTTAAAATCACTGTAACAAAATTGTATTTAGTAAAGCTGTGAAAGCTACAGCAGCTTCTATGGCAACTTGAATTTCCTTCATGATCAATAAAGTATGGATGGATGTATGCGTGTATGTATGTCTGTACGTCTATGTACTGTATCTATCTCCCACTTGTGTCCAGAAATGAACGTTTTGCCATGGTGTGAAATTTCAATCATTAATTGAATGTATTATTCCACTTATTATGTAGCACGAGAATAGAGATTTCCACATGTATCCTAATCAATCACTTACCTGATCTCTGCTTCTTTATTATCAGTTGGTTTAATTCTACCTAAATTTGAACTGAACCAATCAAGCCGCATGTCACCTATCAAAACATATTTAGAGAATCCAAAATTTTTATTTTTTAAGCAAAATCATAAAAGCTTGAGTTCTCCAGATCAGGAAGGTTACTGCTTGAAAGTGTTCACCCTGGGTCTATGTTTTTGTTCCTAAGAAGAATGCTGCTAGCTGAGTGGAAACGCTGAAGCAGGATAAAACACCTGAAGCTATACAAGTCAAGTTTGGACAGAACAGGACACGCCTCTATACAGCCACTCATCTTTTTTCTCCTACAGCTTCCCTCAGCCAGCAATACTGAGGTTTCTTGCATCAGCGATTGTGTGAGTGTGTGTGTAGCGTGTCCTTGCCTGTATGTGTTTAGGATTACACCTGGTATTCCTGAAACACCTTGGGGCTTTCAGTTTAGCTTTCACTTTGGGCCTGCAGTCATGGAGGACGAAACCGCTCAAACATGAACACAGAGTAACTGCTAACATTATATACACGAAGCAAAAAACCTTTTTAACTCACAATGAAAGTTAATGTAACAATTGTCCAAGTAATTTTGGATCATTATTAACATCATTAATTTTGACAAAAAAGGTCAGTTTGTGCTTTGAGCTTACACTACCCAGACATTTTGGACAACGCCATGCTTCCAATGTTGTGGACACAGTTTGGGGAAGAACCTTTTCTATTCCAGCATGACTGTGTCCCCCAGTGCACAAAGCAAGCTCCATAAAGACACATGGCTGGATGAGTTCGGTGTGGAAAAACTTGACTGGCCCACACAGAGCCCTGACCTCAACCTCATCCAACACCTTTGGGATGAACTGGAACAGAGATTGTGAGCCAGACCTTCTCATCCAACATCAGTGTCTGACCTCATAAATGCTCTACAGAATGAATGGTCACAAATTTCCACAGAAACTCCAAATTCTTGTGGAAAGCCTTCCAAGGACAGTGGAACCTGTTATAGCTGCAAAGGGGGACCAACTCCATATTAAAGTTTATGGATTTGTCTTTAAAGTCCCCCTTGGTATAATGGTCAGGCATCCCAATACTTCTGTTGATATAGTGTATGTACAAATTATCTTGCTAAAATGGCACGTGTTAAGGGCTGAGACATATTAGGCAGCAAATGAACAGTCAGTGGCATCATTTGGTAGGTACTAATCACTGAATGCTAGAAGCACCCCATAAGACCTGCCGTTTTAGAGATGTTTTGATTCATTATAATTTGACCCAGGTCTTTTCAACAAATCAGAGATAACGGATTATTATCAGATGTTACCTCAGTGCCGGATTCAGGGATGAAGCTTTTGATGTTGACTGTGTTTCCTGGTGCAGGAAAAGGAGCTTCTCGCAGACTCTGCATGAAGGGATAGATCATGGCCATGGACTTCTGCCTCCGCTTCTCCACTTCGTCAAAGATCTGAACCAAACTGCAAAGTTTAGTGACGATAAAGCAACTATGTGCCTTCAGTATATTTAACTTTAATGCTCCGAAATGTGCATCACCCTGTTTTCCTTTGTATGAAGAGCAGCTTTTGCCCAAGTAATGATTTGATCCTGTTCTTTTGCAAACTGTCATTAAAAGCTCATATTGAATTTTGTTGCTTTAGATACTTGAGTGACCTGGTGTTGACAAGGGCTGCATCACTATGGCAGCTGTTTCCTCAGTTTTGAGATATATCTAAACTTTTAAATTATGAACATAGAAAAATTGGTGGAAATTTATGATGCCTAAAATGATGCTATGCTCAGTATCAGACCAAAAGCATGATAATGCCAGATGTTTTTCCTAATGGGCTGCTTTGTAATGAGAAAGGGCTTATGGCAGTATTTGGCTAGCATTAACAGAGCACACAGAAAGAGAACAAAGGTTAATCTGACCGCAAGCCAATCAAACACTATCAGCAGGGAGTAAGACTTGGCCTATTGCGGGTTTAAATAAAGAACGACAGCACATAAATATCTGTCCTCGCTCTCGGTAGGGATATAAGAGGTGAATGCTGGTGAATTTATCTGTATTTTGGTACAGAATGATTGTGTTAATTGGAGAATGGTGGTTGATGTGGTAGAATGCTGGTGTTTAGTGGAGAATTATAAATTGTGCTGGGGAATAGAACGTAGATCTCCAGTGTGTTGTAACGCAGTGGTTCGCAATCCTAGACCTGGAGTTGCACTGCTCTGTTGGGAAACTCTAAAATGTGGAAGACAGTACTATTCCAGAAAAAAGGACTGAGAACCACGAGTTTAAGTTTACGGCATTTGGCAGACGCCCTTATCCAGAGCGACTTACAATCATTAGTTACAAGGACAGTCCCCCTGGAGCAACTGAGGGTTCAGTGTCTTGCTCAAGAACACAATAGTAGAAAGTGTGGTTTGAACCTGAAACTTTGTGGTCATTGGGTTCAACTGTAGAGAATGGCAGTGTTTGTTGGAGAATGCTGGTGTTTAGCAGAGAATGCTGGCATTGGATAGTTAATTATTGTGTTCATTGTGAAATTGTTGTCTGGTGAAGAATATTGATAAATAGTAGAGAACGCGAGCGGTTTGTGGAGAATGATGGTGCTTGGTAGAGAATGCTGGATTCTCTGTGCTCTAGGAGACCAGTGCTGGGGTCAGACACTTGAAGAACAGATTACCTTGGAGAAGAGTCCAAAACAGGCCACCTTGCTGATGATGCAGTACGCTTCTGGCGGACGAGCACCATTTCCATGGGGCTGAGACAGGGAGAACGGGAGGAAAGATATTAACAAATTTAAAGAGAAATAAAACCCTTAGACAATGTGTTATGCCAGGGGCAGGAGGAAATATCAGTGTATAACAATGAATGCTGTTGGAATGACCCAGTTTATAGTTACCAGTAGCCTCCGGCAGTAACCATTTCGTCTACTTCCATCGATTTCTGTCAGAACGAAGGAGAACGTCTCACTGTGTATGGAAATAAAGGGTTTGAAAATACAACCAGTTCTGCATTTACCTGAGGGCAGGTGTATTGGGTGTGTTTTATATAGTAGTCCTGTCTGTACCTACGATACTCTGTCAGCGGAGCCCAGTTAATGCCTTCTGGGAAACAGAACAGAGTGATAGCCTTCAGTGTCTTCTCCTCTTCCTCCTTTTGAAAACGTACCATGATATCTCTCTGTGAAACACACAGAATAAGAAATTATTGTTGTAGTTAATGCTGATCATGTCGTTGGTGTTGCTGAAATAAGTGCTATTCAGATGAGATTAGTTTTACAGACATATGTCCATGCAGTAATGTTATTACAAGGTATCTGTAATGTTTATGACTAATTCAGACTGGATGAGAGATCTCTGCATAAAACACCGAGATGCAGAACTCATTAGAACACTGTTCTGTGTCCAATACATATTCTAACATCAATTCATTTAATTGTAATTTTATTACAATCTTCCCAACAACCTGGCTGCCTTTACTGCATGTCATAAGTATCACTGTCCGCTACATGTAAGTACAGGAGTATTTTTCAATCATACGCTATATGGACAAAAGCATTGGGACACGCCTGTTTTTCAGGGTTTTGGCTAGGAACCTTGATTCCAGTGATTATTTACTGAATTATCAGTACATATGTGATTGGGGCTGGACATTACGACAATAATTAGCATTATCATGCATCACAACGCACTTTTCTAAGCATATGGTGGATACTGTCAATACACGGAGCAACTGCATTTATTATTTCAAAGGAAGCTTAATTAGGCCCGCTTAACTGGATTTAGTTCAGCTGAATGTGTATAATGTTAAATAAAAATGTTAAATTCAGTGAAATGTGTATGATGTTAAATAAAAATTTGGCAAAACAGCTATCATGAACCGAACTGGGCGAGTGAACACATGCAAAAGCTTTAAAAAAGATACTGATAATAACTGCTTTTAATAAATGTCCATGTCAGTGTACAATGATAAATGCAAACTGTGATACTTGTTTTACACATTAATTGCTTCACGCTTTAACAAAGTCCAACAAAACATGATAATGATGCAAAATGAAACTGTAGCCTAACACCTTCTTTTTCAGGAAGCTGAGTTTCAGAATGACACATTTCCATATCATCTGTAACGGCAAAACCAAGTTTAGGTTGCTAATACACAGGAGAAGTGGCTTGAAAAACAAACATCTTCTAACCTTAAAAGTCCATTTCAGCTGAAAATTTTACCATACAAGTTTGAGTAGTCGGCTGGCTAGTACTGACGTAGTAGTAACGTCATAGTGTGTGTGGTGCTGGTACCAGTGTTTCAGGCTAGAACAGGGGTCGGCAACCTTTAACACTCAAACAGCCATTTGGACCATTTCCACAAAAGAGAAAACACCGGGAGCTGCAAATTATTTCTGACATCTAAAATGAAGATAACACTGCATATATTGTTTTTTACTTTTTTTGCTACGTATACAAACTAGGCTAGTGTGCTGCTTGTGAAATTTTATTTATTCAAAGAAAATATTTTGAACATTTAGAACTCGAACTACAATAAAAAAAAAAAACAATGAATAAAAATAAAATACACAACACCCAGAATGGCTGACAGCGTCAATTGACGTAATTTCATCAGGCTCAGAATCAGAATCAGAATCAGAATTGCGTCTGTTAGCCTATTGGAGCAGCAGCATGCTCTGTAAGAGACATATGGGTGTGGTGTAGGCACATGTACACACATATTTTTACATATTGTTGTTGTTTTATACTGTTGTGCTTGAGAGACACCATTGACCAGAATCAAATTCCATGTATGTGTTCGCTCACATACTTGGCCAATAAACACGATTCTGATTCTAATATGGTGACTGGCGCTGTACGACGGGCTCTGGGTCCACTGGACACTTGCTGTGTCTTTTGCAGCCGTTATAGGTATAGCCAGTTAGCCACCAGTTTAGTATTAAGAAACGATTTACAGAAGTGAAATAAATAAAAAAAACGAGTGGGTACCCGGCACTGGGTATTTTCGAATTGGTTCTTATTTGGAGCGTAATTTCGGTTCCCATCCCTACTCATGGAGGGCTAACATTAACAATGAAATTAAGTCAGGTCATGAGTTGTAGAAAACTATGACAGCTTTTCATAATAAAGGGTGCATAATAACACAGCGGTGGGTGCAGCTTTGAGCTCAGGCTATGTTTGACTGTAGCTGGAAGTTCTTACCTTGGATTATTAGCAGTATTATTTTGTACAGTTTTTTAAAGTCATTGGATAACTACTAAGTGCACCAGATGACTGGATGTCTACTAAGTACACCATAATAACCTCTATTTCAGAAATAGTTGCTTTGTTAAGAGTTTGTCAAATGAACATTAGCTAGCTCAGAAGCTAAATTGCTTGCATTGTTAGCATATGTTGGAGCAACTAATGACCTGTAATTTAACAGTCTCAAGAGAAAATGGTAAACTTGCTTTACTTTGCACATTCATTTGAGGAAATATAGGTGTGTGTGTGTGTGTGTGTGTGTGTGTGTGTTTGTCTGTTTTGCTAATAACAGTCTCAGAGTATTCCCAAAGCTAGCCTCAACAGGTGGATCCTCAGTAGCACCATTTTATGAAGATTCCTTATTAGTGTAATATTAAGGTTTTTCAAGTCTTCTTTGTTATGTCAATAGAAATTTTACAACAAAAATTATGTTTGTAAAAATTATAGGAATGACTAAAAAGGCACTAAAATGTTAATTTGCCACCCTGCACATAATGCAAGAATATATTTACATTTATGGCATTTAGCTGATGCTCTTCTCCAGAGCGACATACATCAGTGCTCAAGTAATCCACATCTGTTTCTTAAACCCGTAAAGCTATACTTAAAACAACGTCCACTATTCAACCAATTTACTGCATGTTAGGTACACCTAAACAACACCTGTCAAAGTAAGGAAGGGATGGGGATAAGAGTTTTTTGTTTTTTTTTGAGAAATAAGCAAACAGGAATGAGAGGGATATTTAGTCACCAAGGTGCTCCTTGAAGAGATGGGTCTTCAGACAACGCTTGCAAAACTAGACTTGCATCATTTCGTTATTATTATTATCCTTTCCTCTAGACTCTCTATACCTTTATGTAGTTTATTCATGTGCTTTCATTTAAAGCCATATGATTAACAGATGATAATATATTTATTCATTTGAAGCAGTCCAGTGTTTTCATTGAGGGTTGCAAAATGTTACATCAAAGCTGTTCCTACAGTTTACTCTCGCAGTGCCTCTACACAACACAGAGAACAAATGGAGGGATAACTGAGAGATCCAAGCCTAGATTAGCCTAAGTGGTTTGAGAGCAAGACAGGGAGACAAAGAGATACAGTAAAACGGAACATCCAGAGTGAAATTTACTACATTGGGAATGAGACAGATCCACTGAAAGCTCAGCATGAAAGCCAATCTGGAATAAGGTCTTCATCCATCAGCGTAGTTTTGCAGTGTGATGGGACAGCGTGGATATAGCACAGCGTGACCGCGCAGACTGATATTTATCAGATGCTGAATTAATAGGCAGCCTCTCCGCTCTCTCCTGCCATGACAGGCTCATCGCAAAGCCAGTGCTAGCCACTCCTCATCATGTGCTGGTGTCAGCAGCAGGCCAGCCTCTACACGCTCACTCATCCCACCCAGGAGATGGAGTCATGAATCATCTTCATGGAAGCTCCACGCTGTCAAGAAGTGCTTCAAATATGCATGTGGTAAATCGAATTGTAAATCAAGTTCCACTCATGCAGCTTTTCACGTGACCACGAGTTCAACATGACCTGTTGTTTCTTTTGGTGCTGAAATGCTTTGTGCATATTCTCGCTGAATTTGTCACCAGCATGTTTTTGTCACCTGCTATTATATGTACCCACATTCTAAAGCACATGCTCTCTCCTCCAGACTTGCCCTTCTGGCCTAGACTTTTCCCATAACCGTGGACATTTATTTTTTCTGTTCCTTCCTCCGGGTGGCCAGTTTCATCAACTAACTCCTGACATAATCCCAGCATGCATAATGGCTGCTGTCAGCATGGCTGAAAGGACGACCATGAAGAACTTCCTCTGGAGTCATCGTTATCGCGTGTAAAGCCTTGTACTTAGCCCTGTCACCTGTAATTAGCATCAATGGAGAGCAGCCGCTGAGCTGACACACTGTACTATGACATGCTGTCAAAGCACCCTCCCCCTCCCTCTCACTCTCTCGATGCCTCCCTCTGTTCTTCACCAAAATACAATCAATATTGAGAGGCAATTCTGGCATACAACAGCTTTAAGGAAGTTAGGACAAATGTCAAAAATTGATTTGTGCTGATCTGTGTTGATTTTTGTCTGATCAAATGTGTCCACAATTTTCACATGAATTAATCATAGCATTACTATGATAAAGCAAACTGGAGAATCAGTTACAAATCCAATTCATCACTTTTGTCAGTGTGGTAAGCCATTTAGCAAAGCAAAACAACAGTCTAGATCAGAAAATTTTTCATTTGACCTTATATATTTTTAGGAACATGATGTCATTTTTTGTGTAAAGTTTTGAAATCAACATTTGAGACCAACCTACCCTCTTAATTGTATAATTAAAATGTTAAATAATTTTGTCTTCTGGCTCTTACCTCAACATCCTGGACTTTGGTCCCCCATTCATTTATTATATGTATTTTCTGGAGGAGAGTATACTGATTATTTTAAATTAGAATGAAGTACTCTTCTTTATGAACAAGAAAAACTTCCTTCTTACTTTCAAAGCATTTATTATCTCTTTTTTTAATCATTTCCTTGCTAATCAGGCAATTTCCGAAACATTACATTTGTCTTCAGTTCATGCCTCTACAAAATGTACTATTTGATCTTCTACTGCCCACTAGTCAATACATCACCTGGGTTGGGAGGGTTAATTTAAAACCCCATTATATTGACTACATTGCCCGTTATGAACCCGTATATAAGATCTGTAAGATTCTGTTCTCAGTCTAGTTCATTTTATTTGACGTATGAAAAGCTTTTCACCCCATCTCAATGTTTACACTCTAACTTACCAACAGGAATACAGACCTGCATCACTCCTAATAAAGAACATTGACAGAAGTGATTTTTTTCTTTCACTTTAACTAAAAAAGATTTAAAAATTCTTCACTTATGTTCTGTTTTTGGTACTTTCCCCACCCTTTTTAGTGGTTTATACACACCACAATGTACATACCAGTTAATACATACCACCACAGTGAGCTTGTATTTGATCTCTGAAGGCTTTTTAAATGAACAAAGATGGTGATCTAGAAATATTCACATATGTAACAGTGAGAGGAACAGAAAGAACAGCTTTAGGTAGTTGTGTTGTGATTGATCCCTTTATCTAGAAGCACAGTCTGGATTATGAACTGTAATTACGACAAAGATTGATCTGCCATAATCAGGAACATGGTGAAATGAGGTTATGATCGTAGCTGAAGAGTCCCCCAGTGCTTTCTCAAGAGTCAAGTTACAGCATCTGTGAAACATCAAGCAGGCCTTAAGACCTCTATCATTTATCTAACTTATCCACAAACAGAACAAGTATCATTTTGGCTAGCCTTACCACAGTTTAATCAGACCACAGTAGGCCATGATAGTTAATATTCAGCTGATTCCCCATCAGCTCATAGGATAATTTTGGATGAATATTACAGTGTTACCTACCATTCAAAGGCTTCTAAAATTACTAAACTAAAAATGGATGCTCTCGTATGATTATGACCCAGTGTTATGACATTTATTTCTGTTTTGATGTTTGAAGCAGTACTGATTTTACTTCAGGGGCACATTGCATTATTGGAGCTGCTGGTGGACATTAAAATCCAATGAGATGCAGGAGTGAGAACATTAGTCTATTA
Organism: Bryconaethiops microstoma; assembly: GCA_037577275.1. Taxonomy (NCBI): domain Eukaryota; kingdom Metazoa; phylum Chordata; class Actinopteri; order Characiformes; family Alestidae; genus Bryconaethiops; species Bryconaethiops microstoma. Next base: position 20,624,828 of record JBBJLS010000140.1, on the reverse strand, counting down.
AAATGTTTCTCCATTCGCAGCATCCTAATGACATTAGAGCTTCATTTTTCAGCGGATAACGATATAATGCCTTTCTACCTATTTGTGCCCAAAGGAGGCACTTTTGCATAATGAAAACATTTTATCTGCTTTGCTTTTCTCCGTACAGCCTCGCTTGTGCGTAATATCAGTGCAGCAAGTCAGCTTTGTGGTTATAGCAGTTGTAATTACACAGGTTCATTAACTTTCCTTAGAGTCGCCAGTTATAGGGTGGTTTGCTGGAAAGTTACATTTACAGCATCGAGAAACCAGAACGATTAAATTCAGACACACAGTATTTAAGGTTAGGTTCTTGATCGGTTATGAGTTCTAGACATGCATGTGCATGACTACACATAATGGAAATCTGAAAACCTGTTCTATCTAGTTTGTAATTACATTTCGAGTAAGTTTTCTGTAACTATTTCCAGAAGGACCATATACATTTCACCAGGTTGTATAAGCAACAATCTCTGTACATGCACTGTGGGCTGGTTTCCCAGGCACAAATTGTGCCTAGTTTTGCACTGAAATCCGATACCAATGATGAAACCACCACTAGAATTGTATAAATGAGTAATTGGTATCTAGTGGCCATACTGGTTACAGAGGTCATTGTGTTTTTGCTAATTACTGACCTACACCTCTTGTGTCTGTCATTAATTTGTCATGTTAGCATGCCAAGCCTTCCACATAAAGAAAACATTAT
>JBBJLS010000140.1:20603100-20619053 GCA_037577275.1 Bryconaethiops microstoma | reverse complement strand
TCTAGTGATTGTAGTTCTTGGTTGTATCGTTTATATTTGGAACTGGTATAGTGTCAAATCTGGGGACAGTGACGGTTGGGTAATTTATTTTGTTGGGTAATTCCTGAGCACACCGGGTTTGAGTTAGGTTATTATTTGTTTCAGCTGCCGGTGTGCTCAAGAGTAAGTATGTTTGTTTTGTGATTGGGTTGTGTACTATTGGGGTTTTGTATTTAAATTCATTAGGGACCGACAGTAGTGGTTGGTACACCATCAAGCTTCATGTGTGTTTTGTTTCCAGCCTCCTAAATTCATATCTTGTGTTCAGTTAGGCCCTGATACCTGTTGGTTTGTTTTTTTGTCATTATATATAAAAGTATCTCGAAATGGAAGTCTGCTTGTGCGCCTGCCCTCATCTGGGAGACAGAGGGAAACATGACATATAGCTAATAATTTCCTCTCTTACATGGGCTTTAAATGCTTCCCATCTAATACTGGCCGTAGTTTCATTATTATTTACTTCAAAGTATTTTTCCATGCAGCTTTTGACAAAAATGGGATCTTGTAACAAAAACACTTCACCTCCATCTTTTTAAATAATGTTTTGTCCAACCCAAATGAATTTCCATAGAGATGGGTGCATGATCACTTGTTACAATACTGTTATACCAACAGTTTTTAATATGTGGCTCCTGTCGATCCAAAAAAGGACAAAGAAACTGCTTTGCTCGAAATAATCAGAAAAGGTTATTTACACTTGCAAGCGGAGACAAAATCTCCATCCAGGTTTTCAGGGGCAGTCCCTTCAGCCAAGATTCCAGATTCTGTCTGTCAGAGAGAAATTTAGGTACCTTCTTATAGGAAATTGTTGCCATGTAAAGCCAACTCCCTGGGGCCCTATCCATAATTGGAAGTCAGGAAGCTCCTACCAGCTCCTGGTCCAGGTGTGAATATTTTGCCGTCCCCCGGATGTTAGTGCCCAACGGGTGACCTTCCAGAAACACATGTTCACAGTCTTGTTATGTCTTAACCTCTGTCCCTGGAGACAGAGTAACCTTGCTGAAGCTTATACGAAGTGCAGGGCCCCCAAACCATATGTCATTGTTCCTCTGTTCTGTCCATTCTGACCCTCAAGATCAACAGACAGAACAGAGAACTCTGACCCTTCTCACCGTAAAGCTGTCTCTTACATAGAAGGTACACAAACACATATGACTCTCGTAAATAATTCTAAGACAGATCCTCCTCATGCTTTAACCATTACGTGATTAGGTATCTACACATAACTCAATAAGCTACTTAAAGAATAAAGTAATAAACAAATGAAAGAATAAATGATTAACAATGATGAAAATGTAAATTTTCTCCAACACTGGCACCATGCGAGATTACTCTCAGAGTAATGATGTTACTCTGAAGTCAGCCAGTCACTTGAAAGGAAGTGCAGGATGACCTGAAAGCAGCATATTTAACCATTACACCAAGAACAATGAGCACTGAACTTCACCACCATCTCCAGTTATCACATCTCACCAAAAATGTCTTTTCAGAAGTTGGCTAAAACCTCAGAGCATTTTAATAACAATGTATTCAGGTCAGACAAAACAAAAATATTATTGCTCTTTTGCAATAATTCAGCTTTCCATGTTTGGAGAAAGAAGAGATGCACATATAAGCCCAAAAACACCACACCTACAGTGAAGCATGGTGGTGGGAGTGTCTTGATATGGGGCTGCTTTTCTGTAAGCAGGGACATTACCTATAAAAGGCAATATGACTGGTGCAATGTACTGGGCCAGTTTAGAGGAGAATTTAATCTCATCAGGTAAAAAAGAGAAGAACTTTCTTGCCTGGTGAGGTTTCCTGTATTGATCCTGGAGGAATCTGCTTAGTCGTAAACATGCAGATGTAAGCTTGCATTTGCGCACTTACTAATAATCAACCCAAACATAAAACTCAAAAATAACTCAAAACTGGTCTTTAAAAAAGATGAAGGTATTTCAACTGGACTTAGTCATCTCCTGAAGTGAATTTTTATTGCCACTTTATAGAGGAATTTGAGACTGCATGTCCAAGGGACCCTCATAACCTTGGGGAATTTAATACATTTTTGGCCAAAATTGAACCACAGTGCTGCAAAAAGCTAAATGCTTCTTACAGTAGATGCCAGAAGCTGCAACTGCCAACAGTGGGCTTAGCAAGTTCTGATGATATTACTTTATGCTGTTTGAATCATTTCATCATTATGTTTTTGAAATATATCTTTGTATTAATACATACTTTTTATTCATATCTACAAGTAGAAAATAAAAAGACATGAATATGTGCACTGGAAGTATATTAGAAACAAAAGTATCTAAATACTTTTTTCCCTCACTGTTCTTTTAACTTCATATTAAAAGTAAAGATAGTGTGGTCATTGGTGATAATGTTTCTGTTAGGTCTTATTTTACATATGATGAACATTCATAACATTTCTTTCTTTCTTTCTTTCTTTCTTTCTTTCTTTCTTTCTTTCTTTCTTTCTTTCTTTCTTTCCTTCTTTCTTTCTTTCTTTCTTTCTCTCTCCATCTGTTCTGACCCTAAAAATAAACAACACGTTGCATGAAAACACAATAAGCTCCATGTGTGTTTACTGTAGTCTGTTACAGAAGTGTTCATTCAGTGAAATAATGAACAAAAAGTACATTTCTAGCAACAAATGAATATTTTCTTATTTCTCTGCACAGAAAATGAAGTTTCTAAGGCACTCATTTCAGACTCCTTTATTTGTCTGAAACAAAATAAAAAATGGTTATAATTTTAAGTCTTGTTTTTTTCTAAGAAACATTCACTTGTGGATATAAAACCAAAGTCCTTGACCAGACATCTGTCCCCATTATTAGCTTAGAATCTCCAGAAACACTCAAATAACAGATTTATTTATTCATTTGTTTGTTGCCTTGTTTATTTGATGTGACAATGTTCAGTCATTTTCCTTCAGTGCTGCAAGTGTCAATCCTGCAGTTATGCTCAGATTTGCATCATGTTCATCATGTAGTTATTTTACACTCTTGATTTAGAAACACTGAGGAACATGTTGTGCTTTTCACCAAAGCCTCTGTGGTTTCTGACTTAGGATCATCGAAAAGTATGGTGGCACTTTATTGTAGGGCAGCAATCATAAGACTGCATGCCTTCTACAAGAGCCTTTTATGATAGGTGACATTAACCTATATAGACATTTATGAAGGCTTGTTCCAACAAACCTCTAACCTTAAACTTGGAAACTGAGGAAAGTAGCCTTACTGATGCTTGTCAAAATAAACTTTTATGAATATTAATGTAGGTTTATGTCAGCTGTCCTAAAAGATTTTTGCAAGTATCATGTTGTCTTATGAGAGCTGGTCTTTAGTAAGGTGTTACCAAAAGTATTATACCAAGCAAAATAACCCCCTAAAACCTTGTATCTGAACAAAATACATTTTAATGACACTTATGCAACCATACACTTTTTCTTTGCAAAATACACAATCTGCAAAACAGCTTTCCAGCAAACATGAAATATTAAATACATTCTTGGACTTGATAGAAGTCATTTTTTTCTCACAGTAACTTCCTGTTAGTGGATCCAAAGCAGAAAAAAAGTTTAACTTCCTCTTTGATGCTTTGTGAGTTGTTCCCAAGTTCATTAAGTCTGTTGTATAATTTGAATCATGTTTCATATTTCTATAATGCAAATTAATGCAATCAAATAGCTACAGTGTAGTTATATCAAAACTCAGATAGCATGGCTGGTTGGATCATGGCAGGTTGGATCATTGCTGTTGAATCATTGCTGTTGAATTATTGCTGTTGGATTATTGCTGTTGGATTATTGCTGCTTGGATCATTGCTAGGTGGATGATAATTGAGGAAGGAATACTGTCTGAGGGAGATGATATTAGCCTGAGGGAAATTATTCTGATTAAACTTCCCAACTCGACTCATCTGTGGATCAGGCTGCTTGGTAATAAACGACACCTTTGGGAACTGATCTCTTCTCTCATTTCACTGCCAAACAGAGAATAAAATTTAACCTTTACGAGATTAAGATTTCATTTACTTGATCCAACTGTCTAATTAGAAAAAGGTGTTTGTAGAACCTCTTTCTTGGGGCCAGATTTAATGATCTTGGTTTCGTGTTTGGATTCTCCCTCTGACTCTTTCTCTGTGTAAATAGTTAAACACCGAGACTTAATTAAATATTCAAATGACTTCCAATTATATGAAATGTTTGCTTTGTGCCATGAGGTAAAGCATATGTAAATGCACCCAGCACTGTTTTGTTCTCATTTTCAGTAGAATCTAGAGCTAAATGGACATTATGCACTTACCAAAACAGCACTTGAATATAACCCAATGAAAATCAATTCAGATGTTTTAAAGTATTACATTTGCTTTCACTGCATTTGTGTGTATCGACTGCACATGTCATACTATGTGCCTTTATATGCACTGCAAGGTGAGGTCTAATCAATTACTACAGCCACCCTGTTTCTTTGGACTATCAGCTAGCAACCCACAAAGTCTTGATAAATCACTTGACGGCATTTTAGACATGTAACCACACTGCAAGGCTCTCAGCAAAATATGACCTCCGCTGTGGAGTGGATCAATGACTGCTGATCCATCTTCTCCATGACCTCTTCCACACTTCTGCCTCTGTATAACTCCACCATTGTGTTTCTCACAAAAAAACACACATTCTTCTAACCACACTTTGACTGCTCTTGTAGGTCAGGCTGTGCAGAGGAGAGCTCTGCCCTCTCGTCTTTGCTTATTTTTTCAGTACTCTGTTCATTGTTGTCATGGGTCAGAAGTGTCTACACCAGCCTTTATGTCCCTTATGAAAAAGAACTGTAGTAACAGTATAGTAGCCACCCTCCTAGAAATAAAGGTGCTAGAATGGTTATTTAGAGCAAAGTCATTGAAGAACAACCTTTGGTCCTCTAGAGAACATTTCACTTGACCTTTCACAGAGGCATTGTTGCAAATGAGGTGTGTAAATGTGAAGTTTAAAGAACCCCCATATAATAATTTACATTGTTAATGATTTGTCTCAAAACTATACATTGGAACCAAGGGCCATTTAGTAATTTTTAAAAAGGAAGTAAAAGAAGTGAAAGTGAACCATTTATTACATGTGAACACACAACAGCACAGCACACAATGTGAACAGTGTGAAATTTGTCCTTTCTACTACATTCAGTGAAGCAGTCGGCAGCTGAGAATGGGGCCCAGGGAGCAGTGTCTGGGAATGGTACCTTGCTCATGGGTACCTCAGTAGTGCTATTGGAAGTCCTGAGATTCAAACCTATGGCCTTACGATCACAGGGACAACTCCCTAACCACCAGGCCACCAGCTGCCCATGTAGGTACAAATATTATACATTACAGTGCAGCAGCACTATTATGGTACTTCACTGAGTGGCGCAGCAACAAGGATCCAGCTAAGGAGGCGAGAGAATAAAAGAACCTGTGGGTCTCGACCATTTGTACATTTCTTTACAAAAAAATTCAGCCACAGACATGCAGATTCCAGTTTTTATAGGTGTAGGTGCTCACTGAACCTTTTAATTATACAGAGAATCTGCCAGAATTAAAATTGACTTTCGAGAATCCCAGAAAAGACTAGAGTTCTTATAATACATTTTATGCAAATTTGTTCTAGGAACCCTCAAAAGTGATTTAGGGCTCATGCGAAACAACACGCTGGTCCTACTTTATATTAAATGTCCCTAATATGTCTGTGGTTTAACAACAAATGCAACAATGATGTAACTGCTGATGATGTATTCACCTTTACAGATGGACTATTGTAATCCAGTTTATGCAATTACATTAGTTTATTAACTTCAATGTTCTATATAATGATTACACAATCATAATACCACTAGTATAACTTTATGTAGTTATATATAATTATACAAGTATATTTTATGTGTATATGCGTAATTATATATACTGTTGCACCCCAGCTGTAGAGAACCCAGTGCGGTAGTAAGATGTTCTTGCAATAGCTTGTAGCCTATCAAGGATTTCTCAGAAGGTCAAATATGTAGAAATGTTTTGTGAAGCACCTAAAATACATGATGCTAGGGTCAACGGTAAACACAAACAACAAAAACTGTAGCTCAGGCACTTTAAGTCCTGATTTGTCTTTCATTGCTGTTGGTTTAATGTGAAAAGTCACAGACAGTGATTCTGGGTGATGTTTTGCTGAAATAGCGACTCAGGATTCAATCAGTGGTCTGCATTATTTGCTGCTCTATATATCCTGAATTGGTACTTGGAACCCCCCACCCCTCACACACACACACACACACACACACACACACACACACACACACACACACGCACACACACAAAATGTGTGATCACAGAATGTGGTAGCGCACTGCTCTGTGGAAGAGTGTTTTTGCATAGAGGTTAAAGTGTGAGAGAATTTTATACAAATGTTCTACAGTACTATAGAAGATCTCTTTGCGTTGTTTTTATTTCAGATTTCAAATATGACACAAACCAGAAGAAAACTGGTTAGCAGTGAAAAATCAGTAGAGTGTGGGCAGAGCATGCTCAGGGGGACTTTTGTGAGTCAGCCCAAATGTCAGAAAGCAGCAATCAGACTCAGGGTGCAATCAGGGAAGATGTTGCTCCAATGATTAAGAGGAGGTGACAGGAGAAGAGCCACATTGGCCCTGAGAGAGGCTTCTACGTTCCGACAGGAGCAATACTCGCGTATAGAAATACGAGCAGCGGCCAGCTTCTCTAATCAGGACAGACGAGACAGCGAGAGAGAAAGAGAAGAAAGGGAGTGTGGTGGAGAGAGAGAAAGAGAGAGCGAGAGAGCAGATTCCCTGAAGACTGTCAAGTGGCGTCGAGCTAATAATCAGTTTGTTCTTGGCTGATTAGGGGCTAATCATGGCCCAAACAGCGAACAATGCTGTACCACTCCTGCATACACTCAACCATTCCACTTCTGTTTCTCTCTCTCTCTCTCTCTCTCTCTCTCTCTCTCTCTCTCTCTCTCTCTCTCTCTCTCTCTCCCTCTCTCTCTCTCTTTCCCTCTCTCTTTCTCTCTCTTTATCTGTCTGTCTTTCTCACTCTATCTAACAGCCTCACAAAAAAGTAAGAGAGAGAGAGAGAGAGAGAGAAAGAAATCAACAGCTATTATCTATTAAGAAGCTTTCCTGATGTTCCAAGGGTGACAATATTTACCCGATTATAAGTTCTAATTTGCATCTGAACGCACACGCGCAGGAAGGCAAGGATAAACAAACAAAAACAAAACAAAGAAATATCTGTTTCTTCTATATCATTGAATTGATAAAACATCTGAGGAAAAATGTTGCAGTTTTTGATGTGGAACACTGGCAAACATTGCATTATTGAGGTAACTGCAAAATATATAAAATGCAAGACTTTTTATTAATTCCACCTTATTTAGTCATGTGTGACTTAATAGGACACCTATGGCTAGCTTGCTCATGCTAGCGAAATGGAAAGGAATAAACATATTTAGCAAACAGAGTTTCAGGCAAGGGAACAGGTTTTTAGTGTTGAGATGGGGGTTAGGGGGTTAGTATTGGGTTTTAATATTAGGGAAAGTGAAAAATAAAATCCAAATTAGATTTTTCAGTTCCTCTCAGTTATTTTTGGACTCCAGGTACTGTAATGCTGCAATGCTCCAAAGTGAAAAGTGTCATATGTGAACACACCACAGCACACACTGTGAACAGCACAAAATTCATTCTGTGCATTTAATCCATTCACCAAGTGAAGCAGCGGGCACACAGCGCCTGGGGAGCAGTGTGTGGGGGCAGTACTTTGCTCGAGGGTACCTCAGTAGTGCTTTGCAGTCTTGGGATCTGAACCCATGACATTCTGATTGCAGGGCGAATGCCCTAACCAAGTGTGTGTAATGTGTACTAAAACATGTATACTAGTCTGTATGACCTTAGTGTAGAGCTGAATGTGGTTTGAGAAGGTTCAGAGAAGTTTTAGTGATGTATTTTCACAATAATAATTCGGGCTATTTGGGTGACTATTGACTTCTACCCTCACATCTGAACTCAAGAAGCAACCTGTGGACACATGTCTCACAAGGTACAAAGCATCTACAGCATCTCATGGAGTGCTAGCATATTCTTTTTTCAATTAATTCAAAATATTTACTTTACAAATATACTTGAAATGCTTGTAGTTTTTATCACAAGTCCCACATGTACTTTCTCATCAAAGGAGCATGTTTTTACCAGCTGTGCCAGTGAATGCTTGATGATCTCTCTCTATTGCCAGACACACTTGTTTTTTGATGAATCTAATCATTCAGGTCTGATCTCTTCAGGCCAAGCCAAAGGATGATCTATCTGAAGTTGTGCTGAGCGTTCTGGTTCTCCAGTGCTGCATTATATGCATCTCCCCACGACTAGCAACGCCTCCGCCCCCCGCCCCCCACTCCAGAGCCTGTGAAATTGGGCCGAACTAATTAGAATTTAAATGAAACCATAATTGGACATTTTGTGCTTGTCAAGCGATGAGAGACAGATGGGTTTGTAATTACATTACAAGTCTGACATCATGGTGGTGTGTACCCGTGGTGTTCAGCGTGCCCTTCATGGAGAGCAGGCTGGTAACTGCACAGGTTCAAAGGCAATTTGGGCCTCATCTCCTTAATCACACGCCGGCAGCCCTGAGATTCAGCCTCTCACATACAAACACACACACAAAAACTCACCCAAAACACACAGCAGCATCTGGGCCGTTCTTCTACAGAGCCACTCAGTCTTCAACAGGTATGTGAGATAGTAAACAAGAAAACTATTTGTCTAAATGTCAGTTTTGGTGAAAGTAAGAAGGGAATTGATGGGTTGTCTGGAACTCATGACAGGCCACTTTCTACAGATTACGGGTTCATAATAGAAACAGTACAGGATTAACAGATTACTGCAAGGTTTCATCACTTCACAGCGCAGGGTCTTTTCTATGAATGCTAATGTAACATAAATAGAAAGGATAAGGACACCCATTGTTGCTGAATGATAAACAGTGAACGGAATTGTAAAAATGGTTGGTGGTGGTAGTGGTGGTGGTTGTAGTAGTAGTTGTAGTAGTAGTAGTAGTAGTATAAACCTTAAAATAGTTAGGTGTGTGATTATGTTAAAGATTATCTAGTTAGGTGCATAATTAATAGCACTCAGTATACTGATTTAAGTCATTTGTGGTGCAGCAAAAAATAATTATCATGTTTATCGCCGCTATGGCAACTAGATTCAGTACTTCATTTCAGTCTTGGGAACAGCTGATGAACTGACAAGGTCTGCAAATTGTAATGTGAAATATGAACTTCAGATGCAGTCATCCCTTTGTTTCACTTTATGTTTGCTGTCAAGAGACATTTTCACATCAGTATGCAAACAAGACTGCATCCCAGATCACATTTAATGCATCCTCATCTCTTTTTCAGGAAAACTGCAGATTTCAGGAATATTGCAGAATTTCTGGACCGTACCACAGGAATATCATAGGAAGCAGAAAATGACAGATTATTGTAGAAACAGTAATATAGAGATCTTTTTTTAGATCTCTTTGAAGGGTTAAGACATTGGTGGATGACGTGTTATTATTCAAAATTAGATTGAATACTTAGTTTCAACAGCAATTAAATGGTAAAGGAGAACTGTGATCCTGAAGGGCTGACATTCAGTGCAGATTGACAGACTTTACATTTTAGACAATGACATGGACAGCTATAAAAGCTGAAAAATACCTATGCCTACGCAGCTATGCATTAAAAAAAATCTGACTCACCGATTCCTTCCACTATAGTTCTATTACAGCAGAAAGTAGTTACTCTGGTCGTTAAAACAAAAAGTAGAAGTAAACTTCACTGTAGAAGTTTAGTACTAGATAACACAGGAGAAATGCAAATTACATAAAGACGCTGACTAGTTAGTAATTTTTTCCAGTTTTTTGAAGATATGTCATGAGGTGAGTAAAGACAGTGAGACACTTCGTTCTGCCGTTGTGTTAGAGCTGCTGTTTGCTGACGTTGCTTTCTAATGGCTCTGCTGACTTTGGTTTTTGTGGCTACGGCAGAGATTCGTTCATGGTGGCTATAGTCATCCCTATTGCCTTCGATGCTTAAAGTCCCCACAGTTCCTGCTCTAGCAAACCTGTAACTTCTGGTCAGTATCAGTGGACTGCTCTCAAGAGTTTGAGCTGTAATCTAGACTTGTGGATGTCAGGATGATTGATATTTGCATATCTGAATGCACTGTGTAAGAATGTAGGAAAATACATAGTTTCTGTACAATGTATGGTAATATGTTAATGTTTTCTTTGAAAGAGTAATTTTTAGAGAAAAGGCACACTTTGGAAGACACCCAGTGTTGCTGTGCAGTGTTGCTGCAGCACTCGTTCCTCTCACATGTTTCAGTTGGCATTCTTCTGGCTTTGACCTTCACAATGTATCCGCGCTAATCCCTGACCTTTATTTCTCATTCCTTGTGTAAATATGGCCAAGATCGACTTATTAAAACCCTAATGGAATAGACTCACATTAATCTCATCTTTCCTAAACCAGGTGGAGTGAGCCTCTCATCCCCTTATTAAGGATCTAAAATCCCATTGAGAACTGGATGACAATGGAAACCCCCTAAACTTTGATGAAATTTGAAATCATCCTCAAGCATATATGAATGGATTTGATTTTAATAGCTGTGTTTAATCTCCTTGATGAGATTAGGTTTTAGGCAGTCTAGGTCAATGATGAAAACCTATCAAATGTTATTAAATGTCTGAATTATTGGAGCTCTCTACAATTATTCAGCGGCTCTGTGGCAACTAGTGGGAGGAAACATGAAGAAATTTTTTTCTACCATTTGGAAAAATTTTCCCTTCTATATCTAAATCAGCTTGGACAGAAAGGGAAGGAGTAGAACACCTGCACCAATGACAGTGTTCAGTTTGTGGAACAGGCAGACTGAGCAGTAAAGTTTGTTCCTGCACACTAAAGAGACTTTTGCCAGTGTCCGAGGTGTTGTGAAATATTGAGGTATTTAAATTGCTTTTAAGTGTTGCTTTAAAGTTGCTGGGGTAAAATGAGAGAAGACAAAATGAGACAAAATTATTTCACCGAGCCATAACATGCATGCAATAGTGCAGAGTAATGAAATAAATCATAAATCATAAGACGGAAACCTCTACAGAAAACAAATCCATACTGTCAGTTGACATTCAATTTTCATGGCTCACATTTAACACAAAGGAGTGAAAAACTACATGTTTCCAAAGGACAAAATGACACTTTATAAAAACAAATAAAAATATGATAATTAAAATGAACTTGAAATCACAGAAAGCAATGCAGCCTGTCATACAGAAAGAAGAGGGACTGTCTAATCATGTCTGTACACTTTCATACCTCAAGAACTGAACTGAGTGAAGAAGACCTAAAACATATTCAACACTTACTCTAAAGTTACCATACTGAGCAGGTTTCTTTTTTGAGTGTGTGAAACATTTGATTTAGGAGAGCTCTATTAGCAGTTTTAAGTATAAATAACTGTCCATGATAGATTTACTGATACTTCTAATAGAAGGCGGAGCTTCCCAGCATTCCCAGGTTTTTCCTGTTAATTTGTTCGTATGTTATTTTTTCTTCAAATATTGTCAAGTAAAACAAAGTTTAGTATATTTAAAATACATATTAATGCGTAATTATTAATGGAAATATTCTACAATCACGTATTATCTCTGTACATTCTGCAAACGTCTCACTTATGAAAGATTTCAGATTGTCAACTATCAATAAACGTTCATGGTGTGAAAGTTTATCACAGAAACATTTTATTTTGTAGATGTTTACGTAGTATTTAACTAACATTCTATATATTTGTAGCTTCTAAAATGAACAGAATTTTAAATTGACTGTATTAAATTTGACCCTAAACCTAAATTTCTAACCTTAACCTAAAATCTTATCCTAATCCTGACTTTGAAAAAGTCGACCCTGACCCCAGTCAAATCTAGTACTACTCTTGACTTTTTCTTAAAACATGATATAAATCTATCTACCTATTATGTAAAATGTATAAATAAATGTGAATTTTGAGCATAAATATGTTCATTTGAGCATCTGTAGATATCGGTAGTGGACTTAGCAGACTAATTGTAACAAATGATTATTTATTGATTTTATTTGAACTGAAATGAGTGTTTTTAACAACTGTTTCTAGGTGGTAATTTGAATCTCTAGATACATTTACCATAAATGGAAAAAAATGCTTTAGTTATTGGGACATGGGTACAAGCTTAAGACTCAGATATATGCCTCTCAAATCTACAGTGAAATTAGCTAACGGTTTATTAAGTTGTAAAACAAAGCTGTGCAAAGTGAAAACCAGTAGCTTACATTTTAATTTCAGTCAGCCGTCATTCAAGTCGACCCCCCTGGACTTTGATCATGGCTTGTTAGTTAGTGTCCATGCTACCATCTCTTCAAAGAGTAGTCTTGAATAACAAATTGTACCTTGCTTCAATTTGAGCTTGGGGAAAATACACCAGCAAATTAGTATGAATATGAAAAGGAACAAGCGATGAAAGGCTGTGGAGGAACCTGGACTGATTCCTCATCCTGACTGCGTTTAAACTCAATCTAATGTACCGCCGGCTGCAGAATGTGAGGCATAGGCAACAGAGTCCAACAATAAATCTGCCTGGTTGGACAACAGGCTTGCTTTGGAAGTAACAGAACATGCTTAAGAGCAATTTCACGCTCGGAGAGAACCAGATAGATAGAGAGAGCAGCTGAGGTATATCTTCGGCGTGTAAAGATTGCAAACCAACTGTCAGTAATTAATTGCACACTAGATTCGAAATGACAGTGTCATATGGCAAGGAGTGTAATACACATGCAGGCCCATGTTGGCAAACATTCATTAAGGCCTAGTGCTATTTTTAAAGCATTGCCTTTTGTCCAAAGTTATGCTGCATTTGATAACCTACAAAAATAATACTGAAACATCGTCTTGATGTTGGAAGGAGTCATGTGAACTGATCACTGAAAGCTGGTCTAGACACTCTTAGCAGACATTGATTGGACTTTTAAGGACCATGTGGAAAATGGCAAGGTGGTGCAAGTGTGTAAGGTCATTTGTTTGCTCATGGTGGTGTGTGTGTGGGGGGTTTTGGACCCTCAGCAGTGTCACACCGGCTCTCAGGCTCTTGTGTCAACATGAGAGACCTTACTGTCTGCCTCTGAATGCCAGTACGCATGAATAATGGCTTGCCTTTTAATGTGCAAACGGAGGTGGGCTCATCTTTAAACTGGCAGATTTTGTGTTACTGTTTCCCAGATGTCGTTGACCCACAAAGACGTATTGGGTGTCTAAAAAGTGCTTCTTTAGTTTAAAACTGGATGTGATGTTAAAAGTAGGAGTTTTGGAACTGGATCATTAAGCTTGATAAGGGTTTATTTTCACTTGCTCAGTACTCTTAGCATATTATCACTTAGATTCTCTTTATAATAAATACAGTATGTCTTATCATTTGTTCACAGCAGTGTGTTTGGCCTTACTGCTGTTTGTGTGTCCAGTGCTTTATTAAAGTGCCATGTTGTTCGTAGGCTCATTATTCCTGGAGAAGCTTAGACAAATGGGTCTTCAGACCTGGTGGTGCGTTCTGAGGCCATTGGTATAGCAAGCAAGTTTATTTACATCAATTTAATTTATATATATATATATAACTGTATGCAAATGTAGAACATTTGTGTATCTATTAAGTAATCAATTGATGTCGTTGTATTGATATGACACTACTCTTTTGGAATATTCGTGTATCTATCGGTGAATCAATATTATTACTTCAGTTTCATGTTACGGAAGTATAAAATTGATTAACTGATTCATTAAATGTAATTTTACAGCTTAAGTTTTTAAAGTAAAATTTATATATATATTTATTTGTTACAAAAAATACCAAGTATATTTTTTCCTCATGTACTTCTAATGTGATTCCTTAAGATCGTTTTCCACGGAAGGTAGAAGTATCTCATCTACCTCCATTACTGTAATGATCACCTGTCAACAAATCTGTCACACTTTGAGAAGAACTATATCCTGCCTAAATTAGAAGCACAGACACTAAGGTTTGAGATATCCACACATCTTTTTACGGCCCGCTCTGGGCATTCACCTCTGCAATATAAGAAATGAAGAAAAAAAAGAAAGAAAGAAAAAACAAGCAATTATCAATCAAATACCAGCCAACAGATTGGAGCGGTTAAAAAGACTCATTCATACAAAGATTTGTGGCAGCGTTTCAGTGCCTCTGATTAGAATCCCGGAATTGTAAATTGTGGCTAATTAGGCTGTCATGGGTTCATTAAGGGCTTCAGTGCCTCGCCTCTCCCTCACCTGCATGTATATTAAAACTCATTAGCCTCCTTGTCTGAGACACCACTTGCATTAATTGCCATTGATGCCCCTGCTCTCTTTCCATGCTCCCCTGCACTGCATAGTTAGAAACATAAAGTCCTCTGAGGGTAACTTTTTCCTCCCGTCTGTTCCTCCTCATCTGTAATCTTTTCCTCAGACCTTGTCTCCCTACTTTACGCCCAGAAATTTGTTCTCAGGGAAAAAGAGAGACTTTCTCTTTCTCTCTCCCTCTCTCTCTCTCTTCCTATCTCTCTCTCTTTCTTCTTCAGTGCAGTGCTACTGTGGTTTGACAAGGATGAAACGCCTGTCTGCCCTGTCAGGATTTGAGCCAAACTTAATGATCCAAGCCAAACATCTAATCCACTGTGCTGCAGAGTAGTAGGATTGACAAATGTACCCAGTGGAAGAGAACAGCAGTATCACAACTCATGCCATACATCTGATCCCTGCCCATGGCTCTCTGACACTAATGACATTACACTACCAAGGATCACCAAATATCCCTGCGTGTGGCGCACTACGCTCATGTTGCCATAGCTTCCTAATATCATGTCTAGCAAATGTGTTTTTTTAGTTATACTACAGTGTATGTTTGTGCAGATTAATGTAGTGATTTGTAATTTGTGCACATGCAGATGTGTGTAAAATACATAAAATATAAAAAAATGTGTTGATTTTTAAGTGAACACACCCTCTACAGGGACTTAAAGCATTGCATATTTTTCTGCAAAAGAAGTGTTTATGCACATGACTGTAGCTAAAGTTTTCCCTTTTGTCAGATGTCAGGTGCCAATGAAAGCTTAAATGATTTATAGAGTACTACAAATGGTCATGTTCAGTTACTAAAGTTGTGCAAAAGTATGTGCGTGGCAATAAACATGCATCCATACAAGGTATAGGACCACCATCCCTACCTCACTGTCCACTGTATAAACTCCCCTTACATTATACTATATTATTACTATAGTGAACTATATTGATACACAGTTATAGATTATATTTTTTATCCTGCAGAATGTCATTAATTGTCAACCCCAGTCATCATTGGTCCATTTCTGATCTTAAAACTATAACAGACTAGATATTCTTTGCATGGTGGTACATTCCCAGCACAGCAGGGACACTGATACGATCGCATGACTAAAGGGTAATGCTGGGGTTTTTACACACATCAGTGTCACTAGGTGGTCCACCACTCAAAGTATACAGCCAACAAGTTATTTCAGTTAATGCCAAGACATATGGACGCGGTCCTCCAAGCTCATGGAAGTCATAAATGTTATTAATTCTTTTTTCCAAGGCACCATGACTTTATGTTCTGATGTTATTGTAGCATGTTTCGTCCCCTTAGAATTATAAGGTTCTATCTACACTCTGGCCAGTTTTCAGATATTGAGGTTTAAAGTTTTTGCATTCTAAATAGCAGAACTGGTATGTAGAACAAGTTTATTTAATATACTGGACTTAAAGACACCTTAAATGTATTCTAAATGTGAAATATTAAAATTCTAGAAA
>JBBJLS010000140.1:20590683-20601966 GCA_037577275.1 Bryconaethiops microstoma | reverse complement strand
AAATAAAGTATATGTATAATTTCTACATTATTTTTGTATATGACAAGACTTTTGTCCAGGCAAAATTTGACCTTTCTATCCTAATTAAATGATACAACTCAATGAATGATGCAAAACTTTATTTTGGTATAATAAGCATGATCTAGAGTGCTTTGCCTTTCTTATAAGACATTTCTGATTCCAACTGATTAACTGCAAATCAGATTATTATTTGTTGCTCCTACAACTTGTTTAAGTGACAAGACTTTTGTCAGACACTGTATATATTAGGACAGTTTTGGCATTTTAAGTTCTTTAATAAAATGAACTCTCAGAAACAGGATGCCTATTTAAAATTATGTGGTTGTGTTTTTTTGTATTCACATCTTATAATACACAATAATGTCGTGCCTTTTTCACTGCTCTGTCAGTTGGGTAACCTATTGCAGACAACCTCCTTTCTATACACACTCTGCTCTAACACATTACTTGATTCACTCTTTCACCTTCATTTGTGGTTTTTGGACTGGTCGATACATTAATAGCTGGTGTAATCACTGATCAGTTACTTTAGTTACGTTACAAACATTCATGTTAAAATAAAAAGGATGTCCTGACCACTGGTGAAATGGGTAAAGGGGACAAAATAATGCAAGGAAACAGGTGGACTGGAGTGTGTAACTGGAAACTACAAAGTGGAGAAAGGTAGGTGCATGTAATAAATTTGCTCACCAGTGTAAATTCAACAGATGCTTAACACCACCTGCTGTGATTCCATCCAGTGTTTTGATATAAAAGGAAGCATAAATGTTTTATTCACATTGTGAAATATTATGTGAAAAAATATAGTATTAAAAATTTTAATCATAGTATTTTTTTTTAATCACCCCTTTCTTTCATTCTCTGTCTCTCTATTTATTGTTTTGTGTTCAGTGTTACTTAATAAGTGCAGGGTCCCAGTGGGAGGCCCTGTATCGAGTTTTCTTGTGGGTGCTGTGGCGGGGCGCTCCCTGGCCCAGATTAATTACCCCCCCTCTAATTGGTTTAGTGGCTGACAGCTGAGCCACGTGGACTGCACGCTGATACATCCTGTTAAATGATGGCCATCCGTCATTGTTGGCTATTAGAGTTTGGGACTGGCACCCAAGCGGTCCGCTTTCCTCTTGGAAAGTGAGTGTGTGTGTGTGTGTGTGTGTGTGTGTATGTGTGTGTTTTCATTTGGTGAATGTAGTGTGCATGTGTGTTTACTCCTCTCTGCATAATTTGATACACATCTCATTACCTGAGCCACTGTCAATCATAGCACATTGATACATGGACAGACTGGGGTGAATGTGCGAGAAAGATATTGGAATTTAAGATAAACTGGAGGCCATGTGTTCCAGCATTATCTGTTTCCTTACTCTATTCACTTGTGTAAAGGCAAAATGGAAACGGGTAACAAGAGCATTGGAGATACTTTACAGTAAAAAGGCAAAAAGAAGGTAAAGCTATCAAATGAAGAGAAATTAAGCAGTTCTTTGTTTGAAGTTACTATATAATGTTGACTTTCTAAAGTATGCCATTAAACAAGACTGTACTGTTGTAGCTAATCAAATCCACAATGGTTAAACACAACAAAGACTAATTTGAAACCGTGGTAATTAGCAACATTTGATTGTGCAATTTAATAAAAATTAAAAAGCAAAGCAAAAGCCTACAGTAAGATTGGACTGGAATGTGAACAGTACAACTGCATACAAAGGACATCATTATGTCACCTTACCTGTAAACTCATCTTAAAAGTCACAACCCATAATAAGATGAAACAAGAGCTGAACCCTCTGACTAGATCTAATATGCTTTGGGGTTGACTGGCAGCCAGCAGCACAGGAAACAATGTGAAAACAGAGAGAAGAAAAGATTCTACTAAATATAATTTCCCAGAGTCAGTGAAGAAAATGAAAAAAGGCAGTTGTTTATTACAAGGTAATGGTCAAAGCATCAGCATCAACCTTGAACTGCTTCAAAAAAAAATATGGGTTTCAAATTAAGCCTTTACTGTCCCCTAACTTGAATATTATTGAAAATCTGTAAATAGAGTTTACAGAATAAAAAATTTGAGGCTGTGATTTCCTATTTCAGGCTTCCTGAAGTACTTTCAAAGCCTTTCATTTTCTGTCCAGTGCCTGAATCTGACCAATTCAGAGGAATGTTTTTGTCTACACCACATTCAAACAGAACAAAGCACATCAAACTTAAAGCTTGAACCATTGCAGAAACAGGAGCAGATGATTCCAAATAATCAGGCAGTGATCAGTATACTGGTGGTGCTGAATGCTAAGTGGTTGGAGCACCTTTATCTAAGCACCTTGTGTCTTTAGGCACTTTGCGTAAAATGCATAAAGATTTTAGGTGAGGTCTTAAATATGGATCAAATAACAAATAAAATTGCAAGCCATTTCTAAACAAAAACTTACTCAATAAAAAATAATAATCATGTTTGGTAGCCTGTGCAACTGTAAGATTGAATGGGAACCTCACAACTGTTACTAAGAAAAAATATATTTCTGGTCGGAGCATGAATGAGTAAATTAATTACAGTGTGTTTTCAATAATAAATAATTAAATAATAGCACTATATGGATGACATGTCATCAGATATCTTACACATGAGAAAAAAAGGAAAGTATAGCTGGCAGACGGTAAGATAAAAATCTGGGTGTTGATTAAGCAGAAGGATATTGTGCTGGTTCAGAAATCTAAAATGAAATGCATAAATATAAGTGGAGGGAATCGAATTGTGACCGGGAGGATACGAGTGGATGTCACATCAAATAAAACAAGCGAAGCGCGTTATGAGGTGAGGAAATCTCCCAATATCCCTTCCTCGTCTGTGTGTGGAATAAAGGGCTGGAGATTGGACTGTGAAAAGACTCTGAAGACCCTTATTAACTTGCAAATGCCTCATACGGGCCTATACTGTAGTGTCTTATTAAAGTGCAAATATATGACACACTCTCATGGGCTTATTTCTACAGCGTGATGGAGTGTTGTAGAGTACACAACACACAAACACACATGCATGCACACTCACTTTCTCTCATCTATGCAGTCATCCTTATTAGCAGTAAATAACAGTAACTACTCCTGGTGGTGCACGGATCGCAAAAGCATTTCTAAACTATAACACGAGGACTTCAAACTTTGTTGCTCTGAATGTCACTGACTGGCGCATATTTATTCAGAGAAATGTCTTCATATATGGAGCGATGTGGATGTTGATAGAGTTAGGAAACACTTCTGCCGGGAATATGAATCATAAAAATGCAAATAAAAAGGTTTTTATTGTTATCGTTATCACTTTTGCGACTCTCTGGTGGTCTAATCAATTATGCAGACAGAACATAGCCCCTGGCACGGACCCCCACACCGCCAGCGCCAACTTTCAAGTCACCAGGCGTTTTGTCTAATGACTGAAATTTCACCCCATGAAGACAAGCCCCATCAGCAACTCCACAACATTGTGGTTCCACATCATTAATTTCCAGAGGCTTCCGTAGCGGGAAAAACAAAATCAAATTAATTAGGATGCAGGAAACCAACATGAGGAATTAATAATAATAATAATAAAAACAGCATTCTTGCTAATGGACATGAAACAAACGACACCATTATTTTTTAGAGGCAGGCAACCTAACTATGTTGTTGGCAATTTCTGACTCAATTACAATGTAGGGAACTCATCTCTACCTTTTCAAATGAGGTTTAGATGAGAAAATTTAATTAGAAATTATAACCCTTGAGGAACTTGCAGCCAGCAGAAATTGTCCACTCTTCACTTTAGTTTTATGCCGAGTTTTGTGCTTTTATTTAGTTACAGTGTTTCAGGACTTAGTTACATTAGTACATTCTGCTCCTGTGATACTTTCAACTTTTAATGGATCAGCCATTTAAATTCTAACCAGATGCAGATGTTTGTACCATGTATGTGTTCTGAGAAACAATTATAGAAAAAAAATGTTTCATTGTCCTGACCTTCAGAGATGACAAGGATTGACAATAAAAATCTGTTTTGACCATTTAGTAGGCCCAGCGATTGGACCCAGGGGGGCGTGTGTGCCATTTGTCTACCCAATTCAAACCTTGTGTCAAAATACAAATACAATCATGAAAATGCTCTTGCTGAAAATATTCAAAATTCTACCTTTGTCACAAGCTAATCAAAATTTACAAGTGACCATGTGCCAACATGTAAACACAGCATAATGTGTAAGAACGCCCAGTTTTGGGCCACCAACACTCTCTTAGCTACAGTTTAGTCCTGAATTTAGGTGCTTCTTATAAGTTTATGAGAAGTCCCAATTTATGAGTATTAATTAACGGAGTTCTGATGATCTAATGAGTGTGGAGATAAATCTCGGGAAGACTGTGGACTTAAGGATCAGATACACATGAACACAGCTTGTTTTATGCACACAAGTAGTTTCGTCATATCTCCTCATAGTATGAGATTTGGTCCCACTTTATATTGATTACCCATAGCGTTTAAACTACCTTCCTAAAATTGTGTAGGTCCTGCTTGTTCTGTCTAAACAGCTCTGACCCATCAAAACATTGACTGCATAAGTCGTCTGGAGATATGCTGTGGTTTCTGGCAACAGTTCGATAAATTATGAAGTGGGGCCTCGGTGGATCAGACTAGTTTGTCCAGCATATCCCATAGATGCTCAATGGAACTGATGTCTGGGGAATTGGATGCAGAGTTAACACTTTGAACTCTTTGTAATGTTCCTTAATCCATTCTTGAACATTTTTTGTAGCGTGGCAGGACACATTATCCTGCTGAAAGAGGCCATTGCCATTAGAAGATACTGTTGACTTGAAATAATGCTAAGGTAGATGGTACATGTCAAACATCCACATGAATGCAGGACCCAAGGTTTCTAAATAAAATATTGCCCAGAACATCACCTTGCCTCCGCCAGCTTGCCTTCTTCCCATAATGCATCGTGGTGCCATGTCTTCCCCATCTGTGACTCACTGTGCATTCCGATACCTTTCTGTTACAGCCAGCACTGACATTTTTCAGCAGTTTCTGCTACAGTAGCTCTTCTTTATGATCAACAAGACACCATAGACTTTGCTCCCCCAAGATAATCACTGAACCTTAGGTGCCCTTGAGCCTTTCATCAGTTTACCGAATGCCCTTCTTGGAAACATGTAGTAGGTACCTATAGCTGTCTACCAGAAACACTCCACAAAACCTGCCGTTATGTTTAAAGTTGGTATTTCCTTTGCAGAGAGAAGTACACTTTTGTAATTGCAGGAGAAATGGGGATGTTTTCACCTTTAAGACTTGCAGTCTTGCAAGCATTTTCCTGCTTTAAAGTCACATCAAGATAAGGGTTTTTATATTTATATTTATAAAACATGCTGGTATTCATTTATACAGTACATATATTTTCATTCTTGTGTGTTTACATTCACAAGTATAGAGAACAGTATTTCCCCCACTTGTTCTCTTTCTTTTTTTTTTTAATCCACTACCTTGCAGATTTCATCTCAGGGTTTTACTTTGGGATATAAAATATGAGAAACCCAGCTTGTCAGAAAGTGCTTTCATGGCCCTGGGGATGGATGGCTCATCTTCAGCTTGTGCTTCTAGCTGCGAGTGGTCAACATGCTCAGCTGTAACCGAGCCAATTTTTCAAAGTGTTCCGCTGATGTGATTGGTATCGTCCTCAGGCTGAATGGGTCCACCCATGGGCGAAAGTCAGTCTGTCTTACCTGAGGATAGTGAGATCTTTCTGTAATCTAGTTGGGGAGAAAATTATAGAGCTCAGTTTAAACTTACTCCATGAAATTAACACCCTCAGCTCTCTTTTCTGCTTCCGAGAGTGATTTTCTTCCGAATAGGCTGCCTCTTTGAAAGTTTCTTAAGTAAGAGGGGTTTTGACTTTTTTTTGGGTTTACCTCAAATGTCTGGTCCAAAAAAATGTTGAGGCAGAATTTCAACATATTTGTATGGAAGGTTCTTTACATGCTGTCATAAACTCTGCAAAATTACTTTATTGGGAGTGAGATCAAAACCGTCCCCTTTTCCTCTTAGATAACTGTAATGTGACCATTTTTGTCATACTTGCACTCACCACAGCACACAGTGTGAATAGCACAAAATTCTTCCTCTTTATTTAACCCATTCATCAAGTGAAACAGTGGGCAGCCAGGAACACAGAGCCTGGGGAGCAGTGTGTAGGGACGGTACCTTGCTCAGGGGTATCTCAGAGGTGCCACTAGCAGTCCTGGGATTCAAACCACATCCTTTTGATCACAGGGCCAACACCCTAACCACTAGGCCACCAGCTGCCCCAGAAAATGGATGCGTTAGTTCAGTTTTGGACCATTTATATTGCTGCATTGGTCATAAAAATATTTACAAAATTTAAGATGGTTTTTCAGATGATGTAAAAGGGCAAAAGATTATGTTCAAATTGGAGTTAGATTTGTGATGTGACAATGATCTGAATTTTTATTTCAGTGAAAATGCCTTCTATAGATGAATATGGCAACACTTTACTTGAACCCTGCTGCATAAGACTGTAGGCACGTGACATTAAATATTAACTGACATTAAACATAGTCTGTCATAAACAACTCATGGGAGCATGTGACATCGGCCATAACACGATTATAGCATGGTTCTGTAGTAGTTACGTGGAAGGGTTCAGGTAAAGTGGTACTGATAATAATGCAGATTTGTGTAAAGAGGCCATTTTTGTCATGCAGGAACATAGCACAGCACAGCACACAGTGTGAACAGTGTGAAATTCTTCTCTGCATTTAATCCATTCACCAAGCAAAGCAGTAGGCAGCAGACAATGCCTTCCAGGGTGCAGTGTGTGAAGACAGCACCTCTCTCAAGCGGTATTGGGATTCAAACCTTCCGATCACAGGGGCCAGTCCCTAGCCACCAGCCCATCAGCTGCTTTATAGTCCCATATTTGGAAGTAATCATGATTTTTCGTCTGCAGTACAGCACTGTCTACAGGTACAAAACTAGGCTATGAATGGTCCCAACAGTGCCACTAGCCATCCATAGATCAAGTTCATGTCATCATTGAGTGTGAACAAGTCCATTGAAAGGGGTGAGACTTATACAACTAGTTTCTGACTGCAAATAATACTGTCTGAAAATCTTGGGACAGAAATAAAAATGATACTTATAAATACATTAAACAGCGCTATTAGATTTAAACATTTCTCTACTTCCATCTTGACACAGAAGAGTCTATTTAGTACAAGCATATTACTTGCAGCTGCAATCTCTGCCAGTGTAAGCCATTGCTGTCAGAATCCATTCTTAACCACCATTACATTGTGTCCCAGTGAGTCTGGCACAAGACGCTTCTATTTTTCTGATTAGATTTCTGCAGAGTCAGCACCTTCACACTGCGAGTGTGGGTTCACTTACAGGTGACTCCTGTCTACTCTATTAAGTCTGCTCTATTCTCATTGCACAAGTAACAGCCAGCCTAGCACACTATCTGTGAGAGATGACAATCCTGGCCCATAGAAAATACTGCCACTATGGTAGTTATCATATGTTGGAAATAGAGCCCTCTGTATAGTGATTCACATTACAAAGTGTGAAGCATCCTAAGAAGCTCAACTGGGCATCGAGAGCAACTTGCAATCACTTTTTCCATTGTTATAATAGACACACTGGAACACTATTAACTGTTTGTTTCTCAGATTGTGGTGTTACAGGGGAACTCCACGTATTTCCTACATTTCATAATTCAATTGTTGAGATGTAAATTATATTATTTATTGTGCTTTGATGGTCCATTGTAGAGAAACTCAGCTTCTGAGTGATAGAAACCAATGGTTGTGATTTCAATTACTAAATGTTTGTGTTGTAAAGTACTTTATTTACAACTAACCGCCAGGCAACACACCAGTCTACATGAGTCTACAATGTTGACCACAGTAAAATCTATTTTGAGAGCACCTTGTATACACTTCTCTACTTTGCTTGAAAAATAAAATATTTGTTGGCCAAAGCCTTATCTTAAAACTACAATAAAACAATTTCTCATTCATCAGGAAAGATATTTGTGACTATTTTGTGTAAAACCTTTCTGTAAGTTACATTTTAAAGGCTTCAAAGATTCCTGACATCTGGTTCCTACCAGAATGAACAGATTTTATTTGATCATAATAATTTAATTTTACAGATATGATGTATTCCCCTTTAGCCATCACTACATGGCACACTATTAATTAGAAGTGATACATAAGAGATACAGAGTTCTAGAAACGACTGTGCAATAAACCTGGTGGTTAATATTGGTCTTTTTTTTGTATAAATGCTAAAATATTTAATTTTGGTAAACAGTTTTCTGTGCACCAAAAAGAAATATGCTGAAAATATTAAAAGGTTCTGCAAAAGCAGGGCAAAATTAGCAGCAAATGGAGGATCTACAGTATTTCATAAGTCTCTCTTATGTGGAGGTAAGCGGGCCGCCCAATTAGCATGACAATGACATCATTAACGGGCACTCAGTCCAGCTGATTGTTTAATTAGGGCCAGAGGAAATGAAGGATGAGGCTAAATAAAGAAACTGGTTCGGCTCTCACTGAGGCTCATATTGTCAAAATAGTGCGCCTTGTGCTGTGCCAATCAAGGACTCATCATGTTACACACAAGACGCACGCACACTCCCCCGGTGGAGGCCAGATGACTCCTCATTATCCCCACAGCTGTAAATTGCGGTTGTCCCGGACAGAATTTCAATTATGCAGTTCTTAAAACACTCACTGGATTAAAGACATTACAAAAGGCCACTCGCGGCAATCAGGCCAGCTGATTAGGTTTTCACATTGTGGATGAAAGGCCTGCTGCCAAATAGGCTTGATCATTCAGTGATTCAGAGATGCGGCGCTTTTGTCAGCCTCTTGCCTGCATGTGCTGCCAGGTTTGTCTTCATTTGTCACACTGCGCTTTCAAAATACTGCCTTTTGCTCCTCAGTGTGGGCTTTTTTTGGTATTTTGTGGGCAAGTTCATGCGTAGGTCAGGAGAATTTAAGGGAAGGCTTGGGTGAGCCCATGACAGAGCTCATGAGTAAGACCCCAAAGACTACAATGAGGCATAAAACATAATGGTCGTTTTACAACGCAGCCAATTAAAAATAATGATGTTGGATTAACATATCTAGCAACAATGGAGCACCCTCACCTATAAGACATGATCAGAACATTATCATTGTCACCTCAGCTGGACTGAGGTGCTTTCATTTATACTTTTGGAGGATGTTTTATAAGTTTTAAAAGCTAGGTTAAGCTTTCCTCATGCCCTTAAATGGGATATACAGTGCCTGGTCACAATATGTAGACACAACAAAATTAAAAATTTAAAAGTACACTATAATTCGTCTGAGACTAATTGCCTGTAGTGTGAATTCTTGAGAGTTAAAGTCAGATATCTTTGTATACATGAGTGACACATACATGCGCATACACCTACATGCGCATGCATACACATACACACACACACACACACACACACACACACACTTAGCTTAACTGCAGAGAAAGAATTTAAAATTGTTCACACCGTGTGCTGTGGTGTGTTCATTCGTGACTATAAAGGGCCCACTATACTTTAATGCGCCAAATGTTCATAAATTATGTAATTGCATGTATCTTATGGAAGAAAGTCTTTGGACTGCCACAGGTGCTGTTCACCCCTGAGCAGATAAAACTGGATTACTAGGTATGTCAATTTGAAGTAGGTTCGATGTTCAGCAAGTGACTCACCTGGGTAGGAGCAGAAGCCTTCAGCAGGAGTATAAATGTATGTCTCACCACATCTCCAGTAATATGAATCAGCTTGGGTATTTCTTACATATTCTTCAATAAGGTTAAAGAAAAGTATGGTTGGCTACTCTGTTTTGCCACATATCCAATAATCTCTTGTAGAAATACTACCAAAAATAGGTAAAAGTTCAACATAACAGATAATCATAAACTTCACATGATATATTCATATTAAAAAACATATAAACAGAAACATAAACTGTTTTAAATGAGTTGAAACCAAGGACTTTAACTGGTGTAGCAGTAGAATTCCTCCCCACTCTGAGCTATATATATATATATATTAGTGCTGGGTTATTATGTCATTTAATTAACGCCGACAATATTGTAATTGCGCATTAATGCAGTTTTTTTTAATTACTCTTATTTTAAAAGTTTGTTTTTCTGTGCGCAACCGCTTCACCTCACTTTAACAGGGGCATTCGCTACTGAACATACTGACTGCTTCTGCTGCTCCCTGATGAAAGAACAATATTTCCGCTGGAAGGTGTCTGTCACACGCACCTGATCACAAGATGTCACATGGCGCCGAAGATGACTCACGTCCAAGGTATATAAACAGGAAATAGGATCCTAAGTCAACCTTCAGTCCTCGGTATCGTGAGTACTCTCTCATAGACCTTTCTGTGTGCGTGTGAGAATGTTGGTTCCTGGTGGGAATCTTTACTCTGTACTCAGAGCGTTCTCAGAGCAAATCGCGTAGCTTACCGGCTCTATCGTGTTCATCCGCCACTGGGCTCTTCCTTCACGCTACAACTGGGCATACTACCAGTCATTTGTGTCTTCTCCATGACAGTGGTTCATATACTGTTCTGATTGTGGCTCTGTTCTCATGGGTGCCGGTGTTCTGATGATTTATGCTACCCTGCCGAAAAATACTCCCTTTAAGTTTATACAGTTCATATAGTTTATAACACTGACAATGATGAGAAATAGACAAATATGCATATTCGGACAAAAACATATTTTATTCTAAATATTTACTTGTAAGCAGTGTATCAATTCATGTTGCGTTGTTGGAAAATGCTACCTTGAAGCTTATTCAGATCATACAGTAAGTTTATAACATTGATTATGATGAGAAATAGGTGAATAATTGGCTCGACTGTTGTTCGGGGAGGTGGGGGGTGTTATAATGGTTATAAAGCTATAATGGCTCCGGCGCCCATGCTCTGGACTCTGAGGGGAACTTGTTTCTCTATAACAAAAAAACGCCCTGTAGTGGTAAATAGCTTTGGTTTTATATTTGATTTGATTACCTTAATATTTAAGTTGAGATTCATAAGAAATATTTGAACTGCAACTGTGTAGCTGTGTTAAAGGGAAAACTGCTGTTAAAAAGCCCCTTATTTGTTTAAAGTGTTTGCAAACCAAATGTTATTGCACTTTTGTTCATATAGTAGTACTTTTAAAACAAAAGTGCACAATACACTACTTTTGAA
>JBBJLS010000140.1:20556461-20571490 GCA_037577275.1 Bryconaethiops microstoma | reverse complement strand
TCTCTCTCTCTTTCTCTCTCTCTCTCTCTCTCTCTCTCTCTCTCTCTCTCTCTCTCTCTCTCTCTCTCTGTCTCTCTGTCTTTTCCCTCCAGCAGCTGTGCAATATCTTCCTTTGCTCACTCGCCACCGAAAATTTGATTCAGTCTCTCTGTTGAATAATTTACTGAACGGCTGAATTGTATAATATTCAATTAATTATTAATCGGCAAGTTAAGTAATTAAAACAGATTAGCCAATTTGCCTATTTGCCTTTCTTTAAGCTATGGACCATTACTGCTTTAATTAAACTTCATTCAGAGATTACCACTTTTAATGGGACAACTCACCAGAAGATTGGTTCACATTTTACCAAAGTCAATTTGAGCTTTGCAGAGCAAATCCCAGTTCCGTTCCTGTTCTTCCATCGTTCCATTGTTCTGAGCCTAGTAGTGCCCTTAAAGGTTCCAAAATGGTTCTTGGTTTGGACATATGGTTCTATGAAAATCTTTGATTGCTATATTCTTAGGTTCTTTGGATTTTAGGCTCCGGATATTCCAAATTGTAAAATGTCTTCAGCTTCAACCATTTTCTTGTCCCACCATCTGCTGAGCTTCTGTTCATTAAATGATGTTCTGACATGTTGCTGTTGATTTTCCTTATACAATTGTTGTAGCTCTGTCAATGATGTCAAGCTGTCTTTGTCCAATGGCAGTCAAATAACCCCTCTCATGCTGGAATGCATTGTTTTATTTTTTTCTCATTTAACCCATAAAATTTGATTTGCTTTTTATCAGTTCATGTGACACTGTTTCAGTAGTTTTCAGTAGTCATCCAGGTGATTTCAGGAACCTTCGAACAGGCAACAAAGTGCCTCCAGTGCTTCGGCTGCCAGCAGTCATTATTCTCTAGATTAAAAAACATACAGGTTTATGAGCACTTAAGAAAACGAATGCTTATTAAAACAGTCTTTTTAAAAAAAATCTAACAGTATAAGTACAGAGTGCATTGTGAATAGTGGTTATTTTAATGATGACATTTTACAGCGCACAACAGGGCCAGTTTTTCTTCATTGATTTCTGTTGTGTCTTATTATTAGCTGATCTGGAAGGCTTCTTGTGTCTTTAAAGTGGAAGGCATGTAAATTTCATATGTAGGCTAGATTCATCTCAGTGCAAGTTAATTACTGGTAAGCATAAATTTTTTGAGTTTGCATTAACAGAACAGTGCCTAAGGTTAGTTAGCCTGTACTATATTTAGATTTTTCTCACATTTGCAGAATTCATTAATATTTTGGGGTCTTTATTCAAGGTTTCAAATTCAAGGTGTATGTTACAAATATTTTTGTATTTGAGGTTTTGTAAAACATACTCATACACACACAGATACACACACCATTTTTGGTTCTAAATGTAGAGAAAAATTTATTTTAGGAAACTGCATCACCCAGTGAGATCTCCAAAAACCAGCACCATTTGTGTTACTGATGTCATTTGTGCAAAAGAAAATAGACATATTTGGATATCCTGAGATTCTACAGGACATGAGCTTTTCTGCAATATTTGTATATAGTATTGTCATTTCAGCCATATACCCGTGCACAGTGAAACAAAACAACGCTCCTCCAGGAACCTGGTGCAAGACAAAACAATCCAAGACTAAACTGTGACAGCAGGGTGCAGTTACGGGCTTCTCCCCAAAAGGATATTGGGTAGTTGTTCTGTTTCCGGGTCTCTTCTACAGTATATAAGAAGCATGGGAGGCTAGGCTAGGCTACCAGCAGCAATAAGCTAAATTGTAGACTTTATCTGTAAAACCTATATGCTGAACAAAGAATTGTTCCTGTGCATGTGGTTGTCTTCTCTTCGATTGTCTGTGGTGCAGGTGTGCTGTCCTGGAGCCCACCCTTCCCTGGTGGAGCCGGAAGACAGACAGAGTGGAGGAGGTTCCTAGCCGGCCCCTAGGCCAGAGGGACAGAAAGATTCTGGATCAGGGAAGACGTTGCTGGTTGCAACAAGAACTGTATGGACTGCGGGTGTCTGGGGAATTGTGTCTGTGTGTGTGTGTGTGTGTGTGTGTATGTGTGTGTGTGTGTATATAGTATGTGATGCATATGTATAATACACTTTATGACCAGATTCTAGAGTTTTGGTGGTTTGTTCCCTACCCTATAGAGATCTGTTAGTAAACTTACCTTGTTCATTAAGGGGAGGTTTACCACACAAAGTGCAGACAGGACAACAAAGTGCAGACAGGATAAAGGTGCGAAAAAATCTTAGGGCTTTAAAGCACACATGCGAGAAATACGATTTTACAGGACAGAACAGAGTACAATGCTGTCAACAACAAGCAGAGACAGTAGTAAGTGAATATACTGTAGTCAATACTGTATCTCTGCCATCTGTGCAATAGTAGTTATTCTTTGCATGCTTTGCATTAGCTCCCCATGACCCTGTCATTGGTTCATCGGTTGTCCTTCCTTGGGCCATTTTTGGTAGGTACTGACTACTGCATACCATGAACAACCCACAATACTTGTCATTTTGTAAATGCACTGACTCAGTCTAGCCATCATGATTTGGCCCTTGTCAAAGTCACTCAGATTTTTACGCTTGCTCATTTTTCCTGCTTCCAACACCTCGACAACTGACTGTTCACTGTTCACATATTGCCCAATATATCCCAACTCCGCTTGACAGGTGCCATTGTAATTATTGTTATTCGATTACCCCCTGTCATTGTTTGCGTAATATACACACATGTTTATACATATTTTCAGGCCTCTCTTATGTTTTCTGCTTTGAGAAACATTGAATCTAGACATCACTGTATCATAAAGGATGAAATTCAGAATTCTGCGGACAGTTCCACCCCTACTGTATACTGACGTCTTGTCTTTGTCAGAATTCAAAAATGAGAGCTATGGACAACATCTCCTGCCACACTCGGGTCCATGTATCTGCTGAATCTCCTTCAAGGTCAGTACGGCCACTCTACAAAAAAATAGTCACATAGATCTTTCACAGCGTGTGATAAACTGTGGCCCAGTGAGTCAGATGTACATATATTTCAGATGCTTTCTGACGATAAACACTGTCACCATGGCGGAGCAGCAGGAATTGATTAAAGCACTTTGTCTCCAGTCGTATCCCAGTCCAGATCCCAGCCTGTGATCTGCGTGTTCTCCAGATGCAGCCCCCCCTTCCCCCAAACCCGCCCCCCTTCCACAACCCCTTTGCTAGCTGCGTGTTCACTGGCAGAAAAAGAATCCAATTCTGACTGCATTGTCAGTGCAGTGTGGCAAACAAATAGCGAGTGATAAAGCCGCAGTCTTTATACTTTATCTGTCTTTTTATTGATTGCCACAAGGGAGAAGACATCGAGTTTTACATCTGAATCCTGCATTGCATTTTGGAGGCTCAGAAACAGATCGTCAGGCAGTGACATTTTCACTGAGTTACTGATGCACTCGTGAGGCTAGGCTTCCTAAAATATTCAGCGCAACGCAAAATTGTCAAGATGAGAACAAATCAATTCATTTAAAGTATAAGGTCACCACCCTCTTAGCTAGAGTCAACAGAGGCAAAAAAAGTGCTCTGGCCTGAAACCCAGCTGAAATAAATGTCTATATTTGTCTGATACAAGAGCAAATATTTACAGAACTCATGGCTTTCAATGGCTTCATTGTTGCCGTGTTCGCTACAATATTACCACTTTGAAACTGAGGACAAAATCACAGTCTCATTTCCAAACCTGGAATGCATGATAGGAAGACACTTGAAAAAAAGAACGTTCTGAAGGCATGAAACATCAAATGCTTCAAGGAGAAGTACAAAGCAGTGTTGGGGTTTGAACTGGCCTTAGGAGAACTGTTCCAGCTTCATGTTCAAAGTTTCTTATGTGGTGCAAAGATGCAGGTGTGAGTTGCGCAGCAACCCCCCAAGCACAGATTTTGCAAGACCCTCGGAAAAAAAAAACAGAGTGGAGAAGACCACAAGCCTCCTTTAGAGCAGTGGTTTGCTTCAGACAAGAAAGTGAGTTTTTACGCAAAAGAAAATTTGCAGCTAAAGTGTTCATATATAACAGCTTGTTATGAGTGTGCAAAACGAAAGTTGGACAATTGGGAAAGTAGCGGTCTCTTAGACTAGCTTGCAGGCTGGTCAGGTATATGCAAAGCAAAACCCCCACATCACTGCTAAGGACCTACAGGAAGATCTGACTGGTCCTCTGTTTAGTGCTGTTGCACAAACTTGGAAGGACCATTAGAATGTAAATTGTGATTTCGTCACAAAACATCAACATCTGAAGCAACCAAACTAACACTTAGATAAACCAGCATCATTCTGCAATCAAGTTCTATGGTCTGATTAAACATAAATTTACTATAATCGCCAGAAGTGTTCAGAGAAAAAGGTGAAGCTTTTCAATAAAATGACACCCTGCAGGCTGTTTGCATCTGTTCTAAAGCACAAATCCACCTTGAATTACTTAATAAAAAGTTCTGAAATGGACTTTGCTGTCACTGGTATTACTTAGAAAAAATAATTAGATGTTAAATGTGCTACACATACAAGTTATTTTATGAATATTTCTGAATATGAATTTGAAGAAAAGGGAAAATCCTAAATCAAGAAAAGAAAGACAGTTAGGTGGCTACAGAATATGTTTTGAGGCTGTACTTTCAGCCAAAACAGTACCGAAAGATATATTTTTGGGTTTTTCTTTTGATTTATTAAAAATGCATTAATTAAAGTGCAATAATTATGGCAATTTTCCATGCAGAAGTGGTCTTTACCTCTTGTTATTTGACAGGTAAACAGGTTAATGAAAAAGTATAATTGTATCAGTATAATTGTATAATTGTTTAATCCTTTCTGGTTACTCACTTTTTACAGTAATTGTGTTGATGTAATATATATATATATATATATAATTTATGCAAAAATGAGGTCATGCAGTCCATCACATCTTTTGGAATTGAAAGCATGCGCTTCTTTCACATTAGCTTTGACTGTGTTTTGCATAATTCCACTGATACATGCTAATTCAGCCTTTCCAAACAGAAGCACATTACTGGACATTGTGAAATAGCACCCACTTGGTCCAACTGGCTCTTTTTACCATGTTTGCACATTCATTCATTTATAGCCATTTCACAGAGCCTGAATTGCCACACTGGTGAGCATGCTTGCCCTGAGTGACTCTCGGTGTGCACATCTGTTTCTGTTGTCGCAAACACGCTTTCTGAAATGGCCAATAAAGCGACTGGCCTGAGGGCGAAGCTGCCAGGGCCCGTCCGGGCAGAGCTCCAAATGGACCGGGTTGGTAAGTACGGTGGCTTTTAAGTCTTGGTGTGTGCTAACTCAGTGGAAGTTCACGCAGGGATCACTTGAATAGGCTGCAGAGTGCAGGCCTCACTCCTGTCCCCGCCGCAGCAGTGGGGTGCGTAAGTGTGATTGAACTGGCAGCCACACTCACCATCTGTGCACAGTACTCTTCAAACACAGTAAAACTCAAGTCCCTTCCACTACATTCTGGGCTCTGTTTGGCAAACTGGTGGAGTTAGGCACAACTGCTGTTGGGGATTGGCTGGATTTGGACCGATGGATATGTTTTTTGTGTGTTTGTTTGTTTGTTTTTCACTGATGCATTTACAGATGTTTATTTTAGAGTTTTAAAATGTACCAAGACATGCTTGTATCCTCCTTAGAAGTCATGTTGGTACTATTTGGGCATATTCCCTGTCTTTTTGTCCCAGTAGATGAAAGCTTGTAGTGTCTCCCTCCTTGCTGTAGTAACAGCTTATATTCTTCTAAGTAGGCCTTACACTAGATGTTAGAACATTGCTATGATAATTTGACATGGACGTTTGAATCTTGGATAAATGAACGCGTTCTGAACGCCATAGGCATTTTTGTTGCGTTTTGTATCTGCGCTTGATTGACTTCAGTGAGGTGTTACACTGGCGTTTGTCTGACGCTGTTTAATGCTGTATTCAGCTATGGGGTCAGTAATTATTCTCTCCAGATTGTTTACATGTTGGACATCTTGATTTGTAGTTTTACATTGAAAACATTGTTTTATTCTTTGTTAAAACTTACAATCGACATTGTTTTAAAAATCCTCCTGATACGTCACCGATATTGGGTTCACACTCTTACTGCACAACGTCAGGTCAAAGAGACGTTTTTTGTGCTTTTTGAAGAGATGCAAAGATTTCTGCAGAAGTTCTTTAACTACACTCGCATGTCAGTAATGTCAGTATCTACTTTTGATTCTGCTGCGACTGGTACAAGAGCACATTACAGGCCACTCAACAAATATTTGTCGTGGTTTACTATTATTGCTATTTTATGTATGATACCTTGTAGACTGAACTACTATATATGACTTTAAAAGTATTACATGTATATTATTGAATAATATAACTACTGTAAACTTATTATTATATGCTTTGACTCCTTTTTTATCATATTCTCAACTTCCAAATGTCCTATTAATTATTTTAAACCTTAAGATTTTTTAAACTGAACTAATTTTTTACTGTTCAAAACATTGATTCCAGTTCTTAAAAGTACTGCATAACGCTTGAAAGTTCAGGGCCACGTGTAAGTTATGTCCATTACACTAGGTCACAAAATCATGCACATTTATTCCATTTGGTCTAGTCAATGCAGAATGCCGAGCCTATTTTGTCATTTTGTGCAGATTACATCCACCGCAGCCAGAAGGGGACGTCTTTTCTGGTTCCACTCTCAAATGTCTTGTTTAGTGTTCAGATGTGTGTAGAAGTGCATTAAATGACACTGGAAAAGTGGGCTGTGTCTGCTGGATTAGACAGACTGTCTTGTTGAATTGGTTGAACCTGTTCTGTTCTCTCTCTGGCCTCACTGAAAGGCTACTGCCCTGTCCTTAATCTGAGGGATCACTTTATATCCACTGGGGTGCAGGTGCAGTGTGCAAGAACACATCGAGCCATCTCGTTGGATTAGCCACTCTGCTATCTCTCTTGATTGCTTTTCTTTCACTTTCTGTTTCTCTCACTCTTTTTTCTTCTTCTCTCTGTCTATTCATCTCTTTCTTCTCTTTCTCTTACACGCTCACTTTCTCGTTTGTCTCTTTTTCTCTTCTTCTTCTTCTTCTTCTTCTTCTTCTTCTCGTTTCTCTTTTACGTCTACATTTTTCTATTCTTTTTATCTCCCTTGTTTCCTTTTCTTTCTTTGTTTCTTTCTATCTCTCCATTGCTTTTTTTCTTTTTCTTTTTCTCTCTCTTGAACATATTCTTTCTCTCTTATTCTCTCTTTCTCTCTCTCTCTCCCTTCATCTTTTCTTCACTCTCACTCTTTCTTTATCTCACATGCTCACTTTCTCTTTCTCATCCGTCTCTCTTCCTCTTCTTCCTCTTCCTAATTTTCCTCTCTCTCTCCACTTCTGCTTCTTTTTCTTTTCTTACTTTCACTCTCTTTCTCTCTCCTTGTTTTGACTGCAGTCTCCGTTGCCACACCCAGGAAGGAAAGTAGTGATCAATAATCTTTCATCTTTGCATGTTGTGGATAGATTAAGTTAATGGTGTTAAAGCCCAACCACCCAACACCCTCCCAGACCATGCCATCCAACGGGTCTGCTACACCACATTCATTCATTTGTTCGAAGGCATTTGTTGGATCTTTTGTAACAAACACCACCTGCTTCCACCTGGAGTATTGTCCCTTTCCCTAGCTGAAACAGGCCAAGTGCTAATTCAGGTTACAGTCAGAAGGAAAGCCATGTGGCTGCAGACTACTCTGATACTGCTTTTCCAAATGGGGGCACTGTGTCTTGCATATGGTTTGGTTTAGCAATTCCGAGAACATTTGGTGGATGGGGCAAAACAGTTTTCTCCTGATGTCTCAAAATGCTGTAAAACAAGTAGTTGTGTTTAGATGTTTGTGGTTCAGTATTAGATGCCTGGAAGCTGTTTAATATATAAGGAGAAAATGAGGTTTACTGTGTATTAGCCAAACTCTTGTTCACCTTTTAACACTACCATAACCATTTTTTGTTATTGTTGTTTTGTTTTGTTTTAGATAAAAACAATCAATGGCATTCATTGACTGAGTTGACTATCCGTACTTGTTTATGAGTATAACACATAATATAACAAGCATTAATGTCTTTTGCATCCTATCTAGTGCACTGAATTGTGTTACATTTCCAGTTGTGGGTCGCGCCAAGTGTTTTTGCGGGGTAACTTCAAGCTTAAGAGGGCTGCAGAGCTTGCCTTTTCCATCAGTTGGCAAGTTGGCTTTTGTATTAGACCTGTGCAAAATCTGTGCTTTAATGATTTAGGAAGAGAAAGAGAACTCACCTCCCTGTTCCTGAGGGTATTCATAAAGGCTCCCATACAAATTCTCTGCTGTGTAATAGACACCAACACAGCCTGGCTGTTTCACTACTTTTCCATCATTTGTTATAACCCTGGTGATGCCTAAATGATGGCGAGAGAGAGAGAGAGAGAGAGAGAGAGAGAGAGAGAGAAAGAGAGAGAGAGAGAGAGAGAGAGAGAGAGAGAGAGAGAGAATGAATAAATGTTTTTAAAGTCAAATCAATCAATGTTTTTTCTATGTATGTGTAAATGTGTGTGAACTGTTGTGTGCACGTGCATATGTTTGAGAAACATATCAATAAGGAACACTAGGTTCATAGGCAATGCCTGCACATATGTTTATATCAGAGGCAATGGGACCGAGCATCAGCTGCAAATGCATATGAGCTGAATTTTATTGGTTTAGACTGGATTCAACCTGAGTGACCAACCTAATACCGAACACCACTTTATATTGCATAATGATATTACAGGCATGGCTATTCTGCTTCAAAGAACAAGCAGAGGGTTTATATTCTGACCCTGCCACATGATCATACTGAACGTCATTATTTTTATCTGTGTCTTGTTCATTTTTTTGTATTTAATTTTGTGCCCAGATCATAAACTTAGAAACTTGAATTTTAATCCCCTTGGGCCCAAAAATGCTACACAGTGAACTTTTGCTACATTTATTTTGATATGATCTAAAGCTAATTAGATAAACAAAGCTGAACTGATTAGTTTGATACATAAACTACCATCATGTAAACACATGAATAGGGTCTTGGTGCCTCTCAGTATTTCTTCCTCATGCTCTTAGGTGAGAATTCCGGTGCTTCTTGTTATGTCTTCCTTATGCACTGAGGGAGTTTCTCTTTTTGAGTTGTGGTTCCTCTCAGTGGTTCCTCTTCAGGCTTTTAGAAGGTTTTTTCTTGTCAATGATGCCCTAGTCATTGTTCATTAGGAGTCTCAACTAATATAAAACATAACATATGAATACCTTGCGCAGTACGTTGCATTATTTCTAGAAAAAGAAAGATACACACTTCCTCCAAGATGTTAAATATAGGGTTTAGTGATTATAATGGGAAATGACTGTGTATTTGTCTGACCATCTGAATGTATGTGCTTTGTCAGATCACTGGAATGCCATAGACTGGTCAGCATGCTCACAGCATGCAGCAGAGATGCCTTCAATTCGTTAGATTGCTAATTTGCTGTTCAAAAGCAAATATAGTGCTATTAAATTTTGATGCACCTGGCCATAAATGGAATGCATTATCTTGCAACCTGTTTGCTCTTATAACAGAGGGCCTTATAGTACTGTGACAATTAACTTGCAACATACAGTGCAACCCTAATACTGTTTGTGTGTGAGAGCGAGCGTAGTTTTGTGTGTGTGAAGGAGATGGAGAGAAAGAGAGCGACGGGCTATGCTGTGGCAGATTCAGCGTAGCGGAGCAGCAGTGCAGGCATCGGTGGAGGAGAGAGCAGCCGAGGCTGAACACTGACAGGCCAGAGTAATGACTGGGAACGCTTCACTGTGATTACTGAACGTCATTTTTCTTCTCGCCACCATGTTCACTCTCCCAGTGAATGTTTTATCTATGTGAGTGTCTTTTCTCCAGTGTGTGTGACATGGTGTGTGTGTGTATGAGACAGAGAGAGAGAGAGAGAGGGGGAGAGAGAGAGAGCGAGAGCGAGAGAGAGAGAGTAAGAAAGAAAGAGAGAGTGATAGAGTAACTGAGAAATAAACAACACAGAATATCTGACAACTAGTGTAAATGAAAAGCACAATGGAATTAAGGAGAGAAAACCAAGACACAGAGTTGTAATTTTCTTATTCAATCTTGGTGAATCCTTTCCATTTTCCACCCTCTCTTTGTTCTTTAAATATAAATGGGCTATTTTTGTTATTGGGCCTTCAGGACTGACATGTGGGAAATGGGTCCCTAATCCCTCATTAGGAATAAAAGTAATATCAGTAAAAATGACTCAATAAATGAACTCAGATGCCTTCTCATCATCAGTCAACACCACCACTCAGTCGCATGAACTAACCTATGTTAATTCATTGCTAGGAATGCGTAAACTGGCTAAGCCATAACATAATGTTTTGAAAAGAGTTGAGGGTGAGCAAAAAGTAAGAAACTAGAAACGAAGTTATGTATAAAGTTTTCAATCCATGATTGATACCAGCCAGCACTTTGCTACAGGCCTATTAGCAGCATTATTATCAAACAGTTCTGTGAGTTTTTTATTGCTGCTACAGAGACCTAAGAGAGTCTAATAAGTTTTAGTGGCTCACAGGCCACTAATAACATGACTCACAATGTACTTTGGTATAAATACAGCTAATGTAGTGACCTTCAATGTTCACAAGACATTACAAGTGACTTGGGAGATTGTGCCCTCCCTGTATGATTCAAACACTAAGAGAAAAATGTTTTGTTTCTTTTCTTCTTTAGTTTTGCACCAGCGCTACAAGGCAAATTAAGCTAAGTAATGGATTAGCATTATACGGTACTTAGCATTGTACAAACTGCATGACTAAATGATCACACACCTCCCTCAAACTGTGAGGAGTTCACAAGCAATTCCAAATAGACTTGCTGATCTGGTGCCTGATACTGTCTGATGTACTATTATCTAAAAAGGTATACAAAAGAATGGACAGAATTTGTGATTCAATATTGCTTCTATTGGTATTTCGTTTATGATGTTAAATCATTCTCTTTTTTAAAATATTTGACGCTTTTAAGCAATTTTTAAGCATTTTTTTAAACATAAGCACAAAGGATGCCTTAATATTAAAATCAAAAGGATTGTTTCAGGGGGATTTTAACTTTATGTGTCCCAAGTGTAAAGTATTAACTGAATAGTAAATGTGTGTGCTTACAGGAATCTGCCCCAAGCTAGGGTTCAAGCGAAACTGTTTAAAAGGTGCTTAAAAGGATAAGTACATCAGTTTAATTTCACTAGTGATGCATGTACCAGACATTAAAGTGTCACACTGAGAGGGATTATTAGTGCTCATTAAAGATTACAGTAATCCCCCAGTTTTACGCGGATCAGGAGTTGCGGATTCAGTCACACGCGGATTTTTTCTGAGAACCGAACTCTCCACAATACGCGGAAATCTCCACAATAACACGGAAACTGCAAATATAGTTCTAAATTATTAAAAATATATAAATTACTAATAACATAAATAGTAATCCAAATATAAATTCAAATTCTAAATTTCCAGTTATTGGCTGCTGCCCTCCTGTTCTCCTGTTTTTGTTTCATTCTTCTAAAAGCCCTATGCCGCCCAAACGGACGGCCGTTCTGGACTTTTCCAGAAGAGAGAGAGAGAGAGAAAGAGACAGGGAGAGACAGAAAGAGAGTAAGAGAGAGAGAGAGACATTTAAATTCAGTGCGGCAGAACAGTCATTTAAAGAAAAATGACTGAATTCGAAACACTTTAATTTAATTTTAAATTCAGCTTAATATATTACCCTTAACAAAAATGTTAACTGTTTCTCTCTCTCTCTCTCTCTCTCTCTCTCTCTCTGGGAAAGTCCAAAACGGCCGTTGTGCCGTACTGAATTTAAATCTCTCTCTCTCTCGCTCTCCCTGTCGAGCCCAGACGGCCGTTCTGGACTTTTCCAGAACGCACAGATTGCCAGTCCGTCCCTGTATACATTTTCGTTAAGCTGAATTTAAAATGAAATTAAAGTGTTTGTGGAGCATATTTAGGGGTATATTTGGGATTTACACTATAAAAATAGGCATTTTTTAACCAAAACACAACAATGCGGTTTTTCACTTTTACACAGGTGCTCTTGGAACGTAACCCCCGCGAAAAGTGGGGGATTACTGTATTTCCTTTTAAATCCTTAGTCCTGAAAAAAGTTTGCTTAAGCCTGACCTCAAGAGAAATCAAGAGAAAGTCTCTTAATGTCCTTTGACAGTTAATATTCGATCATGCATCAAAGCAATGGCAGAAAAACATGTATCCATACTCCCCTGAAGACCAAGGGGTTTAGAAGGCAGGGAGCCTGTATATGTTTAAAAGAATTCAAGCTTGAAATCTAAAAAAAAAAGGTAATTGTCCAAAATGCGCACACATTCAGCACTGACCTTGGTCGACAGTTTTCATTTTGATTGTTTATAATAATTCATTGTCAGGCTTGTGGACCATATGAAATGTCTGAGTTAATAAAATGTGCATGCTGTGACATCCCCAGGCAGCGGCCGATGCCGCCATTATTTAAGTTTACTTAAGGGACTTTTAAGTTGACACTGGGGATATTGACTCTCTAAGTCTCTTCAGTTGTTTTGGGTTTAAGTTAATTCAGTATGGAGAGTGTCCTTTGTTTGTCCTAGTATTTAAGTTCCACTGTTTCAGTGTTTAGGTTGTCTGTTGATCCTCACACTTCCCCGGGTCTGTGTTCTGTTCAGGATCTTCCCTTGTTTGAGTTTTGGCCATTGTGCCTCCTTTGTTTTGTATTTCTAAATAAAAGAAAAGAAAGAAATGGACATCTGCGGTTGCGGCTCCTTTCCTGGAGGGGAACAGCCTGTTGTGACAGATCGACAGACCGACCAAGGCGCAGCAGATTGGGCAATGGGCTCATGGCATGATGGAGAGTGTTCCCAGAGTGTGGCAAGCTGGAGGCAGCCTTGTGATGAACCGATGGGAAAGAGTCGGTTCGCTATCACCGAGTTGCTGGGTGGGTCCAGCTCTGACGATGATGAGGAGGATCAGGACTACTGGGGCAGCATGTGGGTGGATGCCCTTCCGATTCTGGACCCGGCCGTATTCGTGGACCGCCCACTCTCAGTCCGTCCATGGAAGAGCTCCCGCTTAGGCTCACTATTTGGCGAGGCCGCGGGCCGGAAGCGAAGCAGGTGAGGTGGTCCACGATACCCCCATTTCCAGTCTGCTGACCTGCCCATGCTGGTCCCACAACCGCCTCAGCCTCCAGTTCCGGCTCCAAGATGGCTACAGCCTCCCACGCCGGTCCCAAGACAGCTTCAGCCTCCAGTTCCGGCTCCAACATGGCTATAGCCTCCCACGTTGGCCCCACGACAGCGGCAGCTACCTGTTCCAGTGGCTCCAGCCCTCAGCCCTCCAGAGGCTCCAGCCCGCTGCACTTCAGAGGCTCCAGCCCGCTGCACTCCAGAGGCTCCAGCCCGTAGCTCTCCAGAGGCTCCAGCACCGGTTCCCGTACCGGTCTCCCAAGATGCAGCCCCCACACTGGTTCCCAAACCAGTCTCCAAAGCTGCAGCCCCACACCGGTTCCCGTACTGGTCTCCCAAGCTGCGGCCCCTGCACCGGTCTCCCAAGCTGCAGCCCCTGCACCGGTCTCCCAAGCCGTGGCTCCCGCCCCTTGCTCCTGAAGCCGTGGCTCCGGACCCTGTTCCTGAAGCCGTGGCTCCCGCCCTGGCCCTTGCTCGTGAAACTGTGGCTCCCTCCTGGCCCGTGTTCCTGCATGGGGGTCACTTTTTCCGCGCTTCTCCCGCTGTCGCCTTGGATGGGTTCTGGGCCACCTGACTCTCCGGTGGCGCGTCTTTGGGGGGTAGGTGTCCAGCGGAGCCTGTGAGAGACCCAGGAAGTGCCCCCAGGTATTTTTTGGTGGGGCGGCAAGGGGGGGGTGAGGTCTGTGACTTTCCCAGTCAGCGGCCGCTAGAGGCCACCATTATTTTAGTTTACTTAAAGGACTTTTAAGTTGACACTGGGGTTATTGACTCTCTAAGTCTCTTCAGTTGTTTTGGCTTTTAGTTAATTCAGTATGGAGAGTGTCCTTTGTTTGTTCTAGTATTTAAGTTCCACTGTTTCAGTGTTTAGGTTGTCTGTCGACCCTCACACTTCCCTTGGTCTGTGTTCTTATTTGAGTTTTGGCCATCGTGCCATTTTATATTTCTAAATAAAAGAAAAGAAAGAAATGGATATCTGCGTTTGCGGCTCCTTTCCTGGACGGGCACAGCCCGTTGTGACACCAGATAATATTTTCCATGGAGAAAGTGAGAAAAAATTTAATTAAGGTGGGGTAGAATTTGGCATAAGTGATTTTAGACAGCTCTGTGCTTCAAGAAACAGAGAAAATATGAATACATATTGTGCCTTTTGTCATCTATTTCCTCTGACTGTGTCAACAGTTTTTGGAGATGGATGAGATTCAAATGACAGATTTCTTCTTCTTTAAATTTTCTGGACATTGATGGAGACTAATATGGCTTGTACATATTAATTTAGAATTGTGAGCATGTTCATTTAACTGATGCCTCACTCTGTGAAGTTGGTGGTAGTGTTCGAATGTTTGTGTGAGATGCAGACAGAGATCAAGACACTTGTTCCTCTGTGATAAATCTGTAATGCCTGAATATTTGGGTCTCAGAAGAGGTAAAATAAGTTCAGTTTATATTCAGAAAATTTTTTGACAGCCTGGCTTTCTGGGTTTCTGA
Source organism: Bryconaethiops microstoma (assembly GCA_037577275.1). Taxonomy (NCBI): domain Eukaryota; kingdom Metazoa; phylum Chordata; class Actinopteri; order Characiformes; family Alestidae; genus Bryconaethiops; species Bryconaethiops microstoma. The sequence goes on along the minus strand of JBBJLS010000140.1, from coordinate 20,556,717 downwards.
GTGCACTAGTATATTTGTTAAAGGGACATTTTATTTGTTGCATGAGTGAATGCAGAACGTTCACTATATATAACTTTCAAAGTGATGGCATGGAATTTCTTCATTTAGAATAAGTTCAGCTAGTAGCAGTAATGTAGGCTCCTTGTCACAGTACTGCTCTGCGACCACCAGAGGTCGCTACGGACTTGAGACAGGAACTCTCACCCAGCTGAACTCTATCACCTCAATTAACGTTTATCTGTTCATTGGCTAGCAC
>JBBJLS010000140.1:20530212-20556020 GCA_037577275.1 Bryconaethiops microstoma | reverse complement strand
GACCCTTAACCCCAAGTTGCTCCAGGGAGACTGCCCCCTGTAGTTAGAGAATGGAAGTCGCTTTGGATAAAAGCATCCTGCTAAATGCCGTAAATGTAAGAGAGGAACGGCTTAACATTAGGCAGTATTTTCACCAGTTTTCACAAACCTAGAAAGGTCTTAGACAGAAGAGCTGTGGCTTTCTGGAGGACATGGATGAGAATGCAGCTCCAACAGTGTGTTAATTAAACTGCCGTAATACCAGTTCACCGAGTGAATCTCCGCTCCTTAACCAACAAAATGGAAGAGTTGCTTTATGAACAAGGACTTTGCACATTCTGCTGCCCTTTGTTACACTTCCTTATTAAATCCATCCCAACATTGGATAACATCTGCTGGCCTTAATCTACACCAGACAGATTGTATAATGGAGCTATCAGAGAAAATGCAAGGTAGGTACATTTGCTTCTGCATCAATAAAGGCTGGTGTACAGATGTAACTGTACTAAGTAAAAACAGCAGCTTTGAAGACATTGTTCATAAACTGGAAGTTGGTTTTCCTGCTTCACAATGATCGGTATTTACATCCCACCCAGGGCCAGCATAATTGACGCTAACTGGGGAAATTCCTGGCTTGTAACAAAATCTGAAAGTCTCACACTTCACAGTCCTTGTGGACTTTAATAAAGCAAAATATAGATAATTTACCAAAATATTGGCAGCAAATGAATTGTCCCACCAGGGATAATAACAGACTGAGCCATCTTAAAAATAAATATTGGTCTGTTCTCTCTCATCACTGCTGGGTTCATCTGTAAAGCCTGTGGTCAAAGCAGTGCTAAAAATGAACCAGCAAGGGCAAGTAGAACAGACTGTTCTGACTGTACAGACTGAACTGTTTAACTGTTTTAACAGCTTTAACTGACAACCTGGATGAACTGGATAGACTGATAGTCTTACATCTGTTTTTGTGAAAACCTGTGTGTATCAGCCAATTCTTTCTACACGTATTACAACAATAAACCAGACTAAGACAGCTTCATCAGGCCAAGGCGGACCTCATCACATCTCTGGCAACCCCCTTATCCTCCCCCTGATACTCAAGGCTGCATTCTAGATATGTGAAGAGCATGTGTGCTGACTCTTCCAGAGGCAGAATACCAGGAAAGCACTGACTCAAGCTGATGTCTTCCCCTTCTCTGCTGACACACTGGCTTCAATCCTCAGACCTTCAACAGATCCCTAGAGCTTTCTGGAGCCCCGGGGATGTGCCTTCTTCCCAGTGCTTTTGCCCGCCACAGCAACGACTGCTGTTAAACTCTTGATGTGTACAGATGACGGCATAGCCATTGGTATTCATCCAAGATGGCGACAAATCTGCATATTGGTGGGAGATTGACAATGGTAGTGATGACTGTGTACTTTAGGAGACCCTCACCCCCGCCTTTGCACTGCTACCCCTCACAATATCCAACAGCCCTGTGTCAAACATGGAGACCTTTACATTTCTGGTAACTACCATTTCTCATCACCTGATCTGTGAGACCAACATCAACACCATACTCAGAAACGCCCACCAGACGATGTACTTTCTGCTGCAAGTGGGAAGTTTTTTTCTGCCACCGAAGTTGTGGAGTCAGTTCTACTCCGGAGGCATCGAATCTTGCACACATCCATCACAGTCTGGTTCAGAGCGACAAAACAGGGTTGAAACAGACTGGAGCGAACAGGAAGGACAGCTGAAAAAAATCACTAGGAGTTGTACTATTCGAGAATCAAGAAATGGGCAGGGGAAATCATTACAGATTCATCTCAGCCTGGACACAACTTATTTCAACTTCACCCCTTTGGCAGGCGCTTCAGGGTCCCATATGCTAAGACTATTGAACATAGGAGCAGTTTCTTTCCTCATGCCACCACCCTTATAAATTGCTGAACAATAAAATCTCCTGCTATGCCATAGCTAGTGCTGCTTCTCCAGATATTCTTCATATAGTGGAAACAAAAATCCCATTTCCAAAATGTTTGGAACACTTTCCAAAAATGCAATAAAACCTAAAATCTGTCATTTGGTATTTCACTTCAATGTTTATTTAACAACCAAAAGGACAAAGACAAGATATTCAGTGTTTTTACTGACAAGCTTAATTCTATTTGATAAAAATAAACAAATACTCCACAATTTCATTCCCATACATGCTGGACTTTACTATTGTTTGTAGCAGAACTCACACGTTTTGTATCACTTGTCCTATATATTGTGTTTTGTTTGTAAATTACATGTACATTGTCTGTATATTACCTGTAGTACTAGAGACACACAGCAATGGCCAGAGCCAAATTTCTTGTGTGTGTTAACATACTCGGTCATTAAATCTTTGTGATTTTGGCTCTGAAATAAGCTCACATGGTTCATTGCTGTTCCTCACAGCCCTTTGCTGAGAGACGGCAGTACTACTGCACTGAGCTGTTCCTTCATGTCCCCCTCTATGAAGATTGACATGCTAGTTCTTGGGGGCACATATAATTATGCAGCCTATGCGTAGCTCAAATGAACTGCAGGGCTCCACCAATAGACCCCTGGGGCCTGCTTGCCAGTCATGTCCCTAGGTGAATTACCAGCTTCTCTGGCTCATCACCACCCCTGACCCCACCAACAGACATCAGGCCACCAGAACCAGGAAGTGAGGTCTAATCCAGCATTCGAATTTTGCATTTTACAGATTGTCTCCTCGCAGTCTGTTGCATGAGCCCATTACTGAAGTTTATGCATAAGTTTATGCAAATTTGTTTTACATATGTAACCACTCCTGAAGCTAAAACCTTTATAAAAGTATACAGAAAGGAAACAGACAGTGGGAGATTTGACACTCACGTAGGTGGATGCTGAGCATTTCTAGCTCTCCATGTGAGGAATACCGTTTATATTAATATCCCTATGATAAATCTAAACCTGACGGCAGGTTAATTTGCCTTTCAGGAGCCAGCCCTCTGCCCCCACATAAAGGGTCTGCTGCTGACTGTGAGTAGTGACAGCCTACTCATCCATCTGCAATGATCACAACTGAGCTGGAGAGTTTTAAAATATAATATTAAGAGGTCCAAACTGCAGTGCTATAGACTGCCTAAAGCAATTGTTATGTATGTAGTTAAACACCAGTCAGCTGAACAAGACAGTTCCTCCCCAACTATATTTAGTGCTAAAACTGACCCTAAATTAATCAGAACAGTCAGCTAATTAGAAAAACAAACCAATCAAGACCAATTAAATAAAATAACCAAATTAAGGTAATTTTGAATCATTTAAATGGCTGAGGCCACATTCACATAACAACCTTTACTATTCCACTGCGTTCTTGGTTCTGATTTTTAGCTTTGATGAAAATGTAGAACTCATATCTGTCATTAGGATGCTAAAAGTGGCATATTCCAGACCTACAGCATTGTGCAAACGTCTTAGGCACATGCAGAAATAATATTTGAATATGTTTAGATGAGCAGTGAGTGTTGTTTTTTGTCACAGTATTATTAAATATACTAAATAAGAAAGAATAAATACAAATAATATTAAACAGTAAATAGTACAGTATATCACTGTGTTCCTTGTGGAATCCTGGAACATGTAGTTTCCATCAAAAACCTGGTTTGAATCAATCAGTACTTCATTAAATTAAATCTGAATTTTGTTTTCTGTTGGTCATTTTAGAGATTTCCACTAAAGCACAGGCAAGTTGAGGTACAAAGAAGGACAGTGCATGCAGAGTTCTAGACTAGTTTTGAGCTTTTAAGTGACTTAATATTGTTTTAATCTGAAAACCTCCTGCTTCCATGTTGATTGGCACCCTCTCACCTCTTTTGCATAAAGTTCATCCAGAGAAGGTAAGGTGTGCATCTCCAATAAGTTGTCATCTGTCATATCAAGAATTATTGTATATGATGTAAACTATCCAAATAATTAAAATATGTACATAAATAAATAAAGACAAGGTTGCATAAGGTTACCATGTAAATACTGTTTAACATTTCACCATCCCCTTACACATCCTTGGCTGACACACTGCCCGCCCTGGATAATGGTAACAGTGATATGTGAATGGACAATAAAGTTGAGATGTGAACACTTTTTAATAATATAAGACTCCCAACCAAGCATAGACCCTAGAGTTAGGAGATTATTTCCCACAGGTATCAGAGCCACAGGCATTGTGTACAAGAAAGCACAACTGGTCTCACTCTGTGTAGGATGTCCCTCTCTCTCCTCCATTATTTTAGGCCACACTAGCTAACATGGGTTTCTTTTAGCTGGTGTAGCAGAATTGGCACTTAGTGTTTGACCAAGTGTGTTAGCAGCAGTTTGAAAACATGGTGGTGTTTCATGTGTCACACTGCTACCTTCATCTCACCAGCCTGGTAGCACTGTTTGATAGGGGAAGACATAGCTTAGCTGCAAATAACTAGAGAGCTGCACATAACTGGGGAGCAGTGTGTGTACCTCAGTGATGACACTAGCAGTGCTCGGATTTGAACCCACAACTCCCTAACCAATAGGCCACCAGCTGCCAATTAAAAAAATAACAATAAAAAATCAAAAATCAAACAAACAAATAAATAATAAAGACTTTTGACTGCAATCCAATTATTATCATAACCGTTGGATGGCCACATGTCAGATCTGTATACAATCTAGTACTATACAATTATTTTCATGTTCATACAGACCTGAAGAAAAAAATATGTTTGTTCTCCACCCTTATAAAATGGAGCTCTTTTCAATTTCTTTGTTGGATGCTCTCAGCCAATGCTGTCTCACACTGTCCGGTTCCAGGCCGTGGAGGGTTAAATGAGATTCTGCTGGAGAGCTGGACCAGGGCCCGAAGGAGTGACCCCTTTTTACGCTCTTCTGTGAGCAGGGCGGTTGACAGAAACTCATTAATTATTTCAGGCAGGGCAGCCTCACGCAGGCCTCACGTTCAGACACCCGCCACCTGCCCACTTAAGCCGAAAAATCGTTAAAGAGCCTCAATGTTCTTGTCTTCGCTGGGAGAATACAGCTTCGTCCTCCACTGTCACAGCCCATTGTGCCGTGGAGAGGAGAGAAGAAGGTATCAGCGGGAGGGGGTTTATTGGTTGGCAGCTCACTGAGAGGAGGAGCTTTGGTGGGATATGCAGCCCCCTTTTGCCCTGTTTTCTGGTCATTTGGCCTGCTTTGAGCAGATAGGGAATTTGCGGGTGTGGGAATCATCAGAATCTGCTGTCCTGTCCAAGCATTGGTGCTGACACATGAATACCTGTAATCTGGAATGTCAGGGGGAAGCGAGAAATCTGATACTGGGGAAAACGTCTTGGTTCAGCAATGAAACTCAGGCCCCACCGGCATAGCTTTAAGACTTTGCAGCCTGTGAAGGTCACCCAAAGGACGCTTGCCTGTTTATGTGTGTGTTTTAAGGACAGTGAGGTGGCTTTAGGCAGAAAAAAGGCTGAATGGTGATTTGAACCGTGTCTTGACAGTCTTGACCTGTTTTTCCAACGTAATGGTGTTGCATTACATTCAGTTCCGGCTTAGTGAATCTTAAGATTGAGTCCTTTTGCAGTTCAAACTGGTGTGACATTCTGCCGGGGCTCCTTGGCCTCAGATTGTGTTAGATATTTCTATATGCACACATGTGATGGTAATGGAGGCCAAGCAAAGGAAGTGCAAAACAAGGAAAAACCATATTCAGTAATAGAATACAAATCATGTTTAGGGACATTTTACTCATATGCGGTGTACATACAGCAGTTTTATATGGGACTACTTCTACACGGTTCTTCTACCAGCCTACATATTATAGACTTTGTGCTTACTGAGCGAATAAACTTTTTCATTTTTATTAATTCATTATGTACTTACTTTATACTAGGAGGGAATGGGCAAGAGGTCTCTCTTAAGAAATGCCCATTTATTTTAAAGTAAACATTATATGTGCATGGATACAATTTGTGTACACACATAAAAAATTAATTTTTTAATTACTCCTCTTACCATGAGCTACCTATTTCGAATGACATTCATATCATGTCATTCAAAATAGTGGAATCACTTGTCATATGAATTGTTGTTTATTAGTAACTATAAAAAGCTATTATCTAGACAGCAAATTATCAACTCAGTACATTATTTTGATTATTCAGTTGTGTTGCTAAAGTATTAGGCAGAGGTATTTGATCAGGGAGATTTCACATTTTTCTGTCATTTTTTGGATATGAGGCATTCTGGATGTGTTTGGATTTTTCATTCCCAGAGTTGTGTGTCTCTTTCTATTGTAATGGAACCAAGTGTTCACTTTTGAACATTTATTTTTTCAAAGATTCCTACAAATTATTTGAACCTTATAGAATATTAACATCATAGTGGAATTATTTCATGCATGAACCAGCAACAAAAATGGTTCAGTATGGTCGAAAACAGTAATTTAAATTAAATGCATGTAATATTATTCATTAAATATTTTTCAAATACTTGGTGTAATAAATATAATAATTTAATGATGAATGATAATATATATTGTCTTATTGGTGCTACATAGCTCATTCTGAATACAAAAGGAACGTAGAACTATAAATACGAATGCAAGCACACGACAAAACAACGCCCATGTAAACAAAAACAAGAACTGAAAAGCAGCCAGGCACTAAGAACCTGAAATGAGGAACAGAGGCTAAGAAATTCTAGCAGTGAAGCATTTCTCAATGACATGAGCAACCAGAAGAGTGTATTTGTGGGGTTAACGAGTGCAGAAGAGGGCCAGATGTAGAGCAAGTGACCAGAATATATAAAAGCCGAAACCCTGAAAGCCTGTTGTTAAGGGCATGTCTGTGATATGAACCGAAACAAAAAAGGGACTGCTGAATACATCTGGGCTATAGATAAGTAGTAGAAGGGGTTACGTTGCCTAAATGTTGAATTATCCCTTTAAACTAGGTAGTATATCAACGTGACGTGACAGATGAGTGGTGTTTCTTAGAGTGGCAACGTGCCAGAGCAGACTGTGAAGACCTGGGGATGCTGTAGCAATACAAACTTAATTTAAAAGCTGTAGCTTCTGGTTGAATATCAGCAAGCTGACACCTCAGTGAGTGCAGCAGGCGGACTGGGATGTTGTTTTCTGACACATTCATTGTTCATCGCCGCATATGCAATGCAAGGTCTCACTCGATGCAGCAATTGAAATTGATCTTCTGGTTAATCGACATCAAATTGGTCAAGGCGAACAATTTCTCACCCAACTCATCAAGTCTGTTTGATTCAATTCCACCACCGACTCCCTGAGGGAGTCACCAAAAGCCATCCTGTGTCCTGTAATCCATCCATGTAGGAATGCTCAGTGATAGACTGCCTTCTGGAAGAAAAGCCATTTGAATTGAACACAATGATTTCTTTTATTTACAGAAAATGTGATACAACTGACTAACTCCATGTTCTCCATTACCTGCATGAAATATCTGTACTATAGTATAATTAATACCACTATTATTAAACAAATACAAATGTGTTGGCAAACCTCTTTATATTCAAACTTTGTATTAAAAGATATACAGCATTTTGGAATGAAACTCCTTATAAGTATAGCATGTTTGAACACCCACAGTGAAATTACATGTCTTGTAACATGTTACACCTTCTTATTTTGGTTTGGGGTCATTTCTAGTGTTATATTGTTGTATTATTTAACTTTATACTATGTATCACTTTTGTGGGGTGCGCTTTTTCAAAATAATAATAAAATTTGCTTTTAATGTTACACTGTTGCTCGAATGTTATTGAATGTGTGTCATGAACTCCTTATGTAGGTAAACTTCAAATAAAGTGTAATGTAAGCTTTTTATTTATTCTTTATCTATTTGCGGAGGAATAACCAGTTTACTGTACTGTAACCAGTACTTGTGGTATACTGCCGATTTGTCTGATGTTCTTGTGTGTTCCAGAGTTAGCCAGGTCCAGTTTGGTGGAACTTTTGAAACACCCGTAAGTCTGATAAATTGCAATTATAAATTCAGGTGCATTAAAAGTCCATTTTCAGAGCAGGGAAATGAAGCCTACCCTGCCACACTGCTACCATCTCTTCCAATTAAACTGTGAATTACTTATCACCTGTTCAAAGCATCATCTCATCAATCTGGAGTCCAAACCACGGTTCCCAGGCATCCTAGTGCTTGTCGCTTCCCCTGCTGTCTGAACTATCCCTGTCTCCTAATCTCTTCCTTCTTAATGTCTCTGCCTACTAATGACATTAAAGTCTCCTGGAGAACGGCGCTGGGGGTGTCGTCCATATAATCAAAGTAACAGTTCTGGTCTCTTCACTTAGGATTCCAGCCAAATGGCACATCTCCAGAAGTCCTAATCAGTCTAATGGAAACTGTAAAGATGTATGTCTGTGCAGTATAACACCACTGAAAATGCAATCAAGTCACTTTTGGGGAAATGGTACCAACATTCTTAAAAATAAATGTTCCTAAATGGCTTTTCATATACAGTTCTAGAAAATAAAAACTTTAAATAAAATAGAAATTTTCCATTAAGATGAGATGATCATTTCTCATATCTCTCATATCTCATTTCCAAAAATGTAACTGTGCTTTGTACGTTAAGGACCCAAAAGTGGTTTATCTGTGGTATTGTTCATAAAACAAAACACGTTTTAAAGATTGAGAGATAACCGCTTGTTACACTATAAACAAATATACCAAAGGGACCCTTGGATGTCATAGAAAAACCATGCATGGTTCTCAAAATGTTCTCAGTTTTTAAAGAAAATGAAATGAGTGAGTGTTAAGAATCCTTTTAAGTTTGAGGAACTTTCACACTACACAAACAAACATATTGGGACGCCTGACCATTACAAGAGCAGGAACTTTAATGATATTTCATACAAAAAATATACAGATTCCACTTTTTTGATTCCACTTTTTCTCTACAAGATTTTGGAGTTTCTGTGGGAATTTTGGAACAAATTCCCACATTCTGTAGAGCATTTATGAGGTCAGGCACTGATGTTGGACGAGAAGGCCTGGCTCACAATCTCTGTTCCAGTTAATCTCAAAGGTGTTGGATGGGATTGAGGTCAGGGCTCTGTGCGGCCAGTCAGGTTCTTCCACACCGAACTCATCCAGCCACGTCTTTATGGACCTGGGGCACAGCCATGCTGGAATAGAAAAGGTTCTTCCCCAAACTGTGTCCACAAAGTTGTAAACATGGCGTTGTCCAAAATGTCTTGGTATCCTAAAGCATTAAGATTGTCCTTCACTGGAAGTGAGGGGCCTAGCCCAAACCATTAAAAACAGGTTTGTCCCAGTGTCCATATAGTGTAGGTTTAAACACTGCCAGCTTTCAAGGGAAAAAACCTACTTTTCATCAACAAAGATGATTTTTATAAGGTACAAACTGTTTAAACTTAAAAAAGTAATTTATATTTGCAAATCTCATTTACTAAAAATGGTTTAGTAAAAACATTAAAGAGCCATCCACTGAAAGGAACCAAAAATAATTTTTCTACACTGCAACAAAGAAACTTTGAATTAAAAATCTTTAGGCAACATGACGCATTAGGTGTTTCAGTTTTCTCAACAGTTGATTTTGGAGACATGCTTATTGAGATTCAATTGTGTGATCACCTTATATTTGTCACTGAATGGTATGTTGTACAAAAAAATGTTACATAATGAAAATTGACCTTACATTACATTTATGCTGTTTGACCCACAGTCTTACCCAGAAAGACATAGATTCATGTTACTGAGATTATTAAAGTAGAATTAAGATGCTCAAGTAGGAAATCAAACTAGGCATGAAAGTTGATGGTACCATTGTTATTGCCAATGAACATGTATTGTGTTTCAACAAATATTTAATAAACAACTGAAAAATTTAGATCATATTTAGACTTAAATTCTAGGTCATACTTAGACAATATTTAGGTCATATGTTTGTGCGATTCATGTTACAATTCAAATCTCTGGATCGTAGTGTGTATAGCATGTTGAATAACACCTCTGCCTTCCATAAACACATTTTGCAATACTACTGAATATCCAAAGATGCTTATGATATTAATGTAGCAGATATCAAAATCATAATCACTGCAAGATATCATAGTCATAATTTCCCCATTGTTTTCATAAATAAAGTATTCATGATATACTATATTTCCAGCTTAATGTTGGATATATAAAATCAAAATTAGTTACACAATCTCATTAAGAATGCCTACAAAAGATCTGTTTAGAAAACTCAAAAATCATGTATGATATATGTTGAAGAACCTGCTTGACGTGTTTGTTATAGACCTGTAGCTAATGTAGAGAACTCAAGACATACTTCATTATGAAAAACCTATGTATCAATATCAATTGTAATGGAATGCTGCATCATTCATTGTATTCAGGGAAGGTATTCACAGGTGCTTCGTCATATAGGCTGTCTGCATCACTGTTTGTTTATCAGAAAAAGATAGGAGGAGTGGTGAGGCCACTCTTTGCAGTCAGTGAACACGAAAATTGGATTCAAATAGATAAGTCAATCTAGAGGCCGGATCGTTTTCTATAAGCCGAGTTATAGTGAGGAGATGCTGATGTGCTTTTTTACCATACGCTTCTGATACTTTTTCCAACTAATTACTGTTGTTGTGATGGACCTCTGAAACATGACATTTACTTAAGTGACTTTGTTGTAAATGATCAAGGATTGCTTAGACTGTACATTTTTTTCCAATTACAAATGGAATCATTCCTTTTTTTGATTTGAGCTTAATGTTTGTCAAAGTGGCAAGCATTGTTCAAAGCACTTTGAGCTTGTTTTATGGTTTTTAGACAATTCATGACCATTTCGCAAACCTCCAGGAAAACATAATAGGACTTTGCAAAGACACCATAATGCAATAAAGGTTTTCTTTTTTTTACTAACATAAAACTCTATAAGGTAATTGCAATGGCAAACTCAATGGAGCGTGTTTATCTTGCCTCTCCACCCTGGGATTTGTGGAAAAATTCACCTTGTGCTTAATCTCATGTGCAGTGGTGCATAGAGGAAGGGGAGAAAGCATTAAAAGGCAATATTTGAATACATTTTTAATCAAAAGAGGAGCAGATATGGATGCTGTTGAAGAGAGGGCCTCCTCTTCCTCTTCTACTGTAAATAAACCACTGGGATGATGGAGGAAAAGAGAGATAGTTGGATATAGAAATGACACTAACACACTCACTACAGCCCGGCTAGTTAAAGACCTGCCAGGAAAAAAAAAAAAACTTCCAAAGGGTTACGCCTTAAATAACTTGTACATACTGTAGGGCTTTAGAAAGCATTGTGGAGTGATTAGCATCTAAACAGCTTCTCATAATTGCATAAAAAATACAAAGACAAAAAATAAAAAGTATTGTACTACAGTATATGGCATTAGAAGCGAAGACATGTTGTAATAGTGTTATGGAGTTACTGATGTTCAAGAAAACCATACCTGTAATTCCTCCCTGCTATCTTACCAGCACCATAATATGTATCACCACACACACTGTATATATACAGAGGGGGTTAATAATTTTTTCCAGAGGAGGGATGCTAATTTAAGGATTTATCAAAGATATCTGTGAATGTAGTCCAGTGTAATATAGTTTTTATAGTCTGACAGTGATAACAGTGGAGGGATTTTAATCCAGTATGAATCTGCAGTTTGCGTGGTTTTCAATCTGACAGTGATATTGTGTAGTAATATTAATTCAGTTTGAATCTGCAGTGTGGGTGATTGTTAAAATCTGACAGTAATATTGTGGAGTGAGTTTAATCCAGTATGAATCTACAGTGTGTGTCGTTTTTTCAATCTGACAGTGATATTGCGTAATAATTTTAACTCAGTTTGAATCTGCGTTGTGAGTGATTGTTAAAATCTGACAGAATTATTGTGGAGTTATTTTAATCCAGTATGAATCTGATGCATAGGTGTTTTTTTATTATCTAACAGTTATAGTGTGGAATGATTTTAATCCAGTATGATTATTCAATGTGTGGAGGTTTATAGTCTCATAGTGAAAGTTGAAAATGAAATGACAATCTGTAAGGGGCTTAATACAGAGCAGGACACCTAACAGGGGCATTTGCTAACTCATTAACATAAAAACTGATCATAAACAAGGCCATGCTGCATGTTTTCATTGTTAGTGAATGCATCTTGTTGAATAATGCAGCATCTGGACTGAGACAGTTCAGTGTGGGCTGTCTATAGTAATTTTCTCAGATTAAATAAGCTTTAAATGTGCTTTTATAAATGTCACACTGCCTTATTTATTATGTATTTCTCATCAAATGTAAACAGTTCTAGTGTTTTGTAAACATTTGTTTTATAAATGTCTGCTTGTGCATGTGGCATATATATGGCCTGGATACAGTTTGATTGATACTGTCATATTTTTAAAAATCTGAATGACAAATGCAATTATTCTCCATGCGCTTTTTTGAGGTTGCCTTGATTCTCACAAAACTCATTCAACTAATAAATTAATTACCGAGCCCTTGCTGAGGTGCAATGTTTGTTCGATCAGGGAAAACAGTGAAAAATGTAAGGCAGCGGTAGTCTGGGACCAGGACTGAGAACTACTCACTTAATAAAAAGAAGCATGAAAGGGCCAGGAGCCTACATAATAATAAAATACCCAGTAAAATACGTAATAAAATACCCTTTCTGCACAGGGAATAATCTGCAAGGTTTGAGTTTGAATGAAGTGTAGATATTTTGTAGCTCAGTTAGATAATTATTTTTGATGATTCAAAATAAGAAAATTTCCTGTAGCTCCAGAGTTAGGACTTCAGACTAATGCAGTGAGGAAATGGCAATAACTTCTTAATGTAACTGAACAGTCAAGAAATAAACAAATGAGTGATTATACATGTCTGGCTACCTTGCAGCATGTGCCTAAAGTACTTACAGGGGGGTCCAAAAGTCCACTCGTTTTTGCACTAGTTTATAAATTACAACAACATATTTTATCGAAAGATTCAAGACTCGAGATTCAAGATTATTTATTCATCACATGCATAGTCATACAAGCACAAAACAGTGAAATGTATCCTGAACCGCCCCTTTTGACTGCAAACATTATAAACAATAAGTAGCTTTAAATTAGAAATCCGGAATACTCTGAAACACATTAAAGTAGAAATGAGTGCAGTAGATATAATATAAATGTAAGTACAATTATAATTTTTAAACACAGATCTGAACATTTCTAAAACACCAAACTAAAAGTAAATAACTTAAACAAGGAGCATCGCAAGTTTGAGATAAAATATGTAACGAATAAAATTTGAGATTTTATATATATATGTACTTGTATAAATGTAGCTGCAAAATGCACAGCAAAATGTACAATGTGCAAATGGAATGATAAAATAGCAGCAAAATGTACAATTTGCAAATGAAAATGATATTGTCATCATAATTTGAGTGAAAGATTCAGAATATACCTGACTAACTTTGTAAAATCTTTCCAAGTCTGGCCCAAACCCTGTAGCTGAACATCCTTCCTCTGCACTATTAGTTTTGCTGTAGGGTAGAAGAGAAAGGAGACATCAAGCTCTATTAAGATATCATCCCACAACTTAAATTACTTCAAAGTGCTCCCCAGGCTGCTCTTTTTGATATTCTCATCAACACATTGATTTAAAAAAGTAAATCATAGTTCAAATGCATCTGCAAAGCCATAGAAGGTAACTGTAACCAGATTCTAACTCGTCAGGTATATCGTCTCTACCAAAATGTTAGTTATTGATGTCATATAATGAAAAGTGTAGCTTTAACACAAAGACTTGTAAAGCTATTGTGTGTTAAAGTGTTAATGTAGCTTTACTCCAGCAATGGATGAAGAACACAAATCTCGTATTTGACTAAAAGTATAGATATCCTTACAAAAAACATCTCAAGGAAAAATAATCACTCCTTGTATCTGCTTGCATGCTTCAATATGAAACTTTAAAGTGACTTATTCTAGCTACAATAGTTATATTCTGTTGAATAATTTTCATTAGATCTCATGTGGCCACAGGCATCAAAAACAGTGTTTAAAAATAGGCAGCATGTGATGTTTATTTAAAGAGTGTATTTTAGCTTCATTAATCAGAAACGAATTTCATTTTCAATATTTCATAATAACTGAAAGTGCTGCTTCTGTTACTGTTGCCTGCCTGTGAAGACTAATGGTCAAGTTCAGCACAATGGAAAAGAGAGCAGACACACAGAGATCTGGTACGCAGCCCAGGCCTGCTCAGGCAATGCTCTGTATGACATTTAGCTGATGAAAAATTATACCTGTTTGGCTACACAGGTTAGCCTGCTGTTGCTATTGAGTGTGCTAGCCGTCTAAAGTATTTTTTGGATGAAATTGGTTTATAGGAGGAGGTGGGTAAATGTCATTTTCCAACAGAATGTCTATAACGGTTATCTGGATGCAAATTACAGAGATGGAAATGACTGCTTGTTTTACACACTGCCATCACATCAAAAAGCTTCCATAAACGTCCATAAAAAAAAAAAAATCTTTAGCTGATCACATGACAGTTAACTTTGCTACATGAAAGCACACTTTTTGAGTTATTTTACAAATTTTACTGTTAGAGTTGTACACCTGAGGAAGCATGGTACATATCAGGTACATATCATACTTAGGTCAAACAGTATGCAAGTACATTCTTATTCTAGTGCCTTCAGACTGAAAAACTCCTTTTCCACATCCGATGGAAAATTTACCGATGGCATGGCAATTCAAGACTTTGGAAATCTAACTTATTTCCAGGGATGTTTTATGGCAGGTAAAAGCTGCAGGAATCTTTAGTGACAGAAACATGGTGTCAGTAAAGATTAAGAATTACTGACAATGCAGCTTCTGACTGAGTAACCCCAGTAATAATTATAGTGCCCCATCTGTAAAACTAATGTAGTCCTACTACTACTTAAAAGAGCTTTAAGAATAAGGACTGGGGACAGGGGGTAAAAGCAATGCAGGCATGTGTCATGGAAATGAAAGAAAGACTGTTCCTGCAGGGTGTGTAAATGTATGATTACAGCTGTGAATTTGAGCGCCCCTGGAAAATCTACAAAACATGTTTTGTAGATTTTCTGAATGAAAGTAACTTCCTTGCCAACACACTTATTAACATTTTAATGTGCAATTTTTGTTTAGTCACAAAATTTTGAGTCCGTCAAATGTATTTATAGAGCTGCCGCTGTCACAAAGCAGCTTTACAGAATCCGGGTGTGAGCCCCTAGTGAGCAGCCAAAGGTGACAGATGCAAAAAAAAAACTCCCTAAAGCTGGATGAGGAGGAACCAAGACTCATTGTCCTATGGTTGACACCTGATAGTGAGGGAAAATAAACGAATAAAAATATATAATTGTGGCGATATCACCATGGAGAAATATAGAGAAATGGATGGATGACCATCAGGGTGTACAGTTAGTAGTAGGACCATATTGCAACTTAAGGAAATATAAAATATTGAAAAATTCATATATAAAAAGTGTGACATGGCAATGTTATATTTTGTACTTTTATCCTCCATACATTAATCTCAGTAAAAATTATTCTCTAAACTTTGCATGCAGGTCATCATTCTTGTCTCCCTTTGCTTTAAATAAACCATAGCCGGTTATGCTTTATTAAAATAATACCATTACTGTAGTAGGTTACTTTGTACTGTCACCCCCCCAACAGTGTTAATTGGTAATGTGCTCTTTCACACCTCTCCGCATGTGTCATTAGTTGAAAAAATTTTTTAGAAGGGCATTCCAACATTGCAGCCTTTCAGATATTTTAGAAGACCCACTTTTCTCCAACTTCACAGTAGTAAGAACTGGGAAATACTGAAGAAAATATGCTTAATTAAAGTGCAGCTACTTTGATATTGTTCTCCACTGCTTTTCTCATATTGAGTGCAAAACTCAATGCAAGATTATTTTGAACAAGCACAAATAGGAATCGACAGGTGCCGGCTTTCACGCCGCCCTTGATTAACCCACCTTTTGTTTCAAGTTGTTTTAGACAGATTTTGCAATACTGTCAAAAATACCAAAAGCTCTACAGAAAAATCTTTCACTCAGGCTTTACAAATATGTGTTTGAATTTTTTTAAATGAGTTGGACATCCTAAAATTGCTGACAACTTCATTCTGATCTCATGAAAGACTTTTTTTATGTATTGCAGAGATACGCAACTCCAAGTGTAATCGTTGCAGATCAGCGGGCATTGATTGAGTGTTTAATTCTCCAGTTTGCTCTGTATTACCTGAAAAGGCATTGCTAAAAGATTATCTCATCTTACAGAAACCAGATGTGACATTTAGCTCACGCTCTGCAATTACATATCCAATAAATTCAACACATCCAGCATGAATAAGGTAATGGTCTCGCTTCAAATAATTCACTATTGATCCTCGGGCTGGCATAATATTCTCCTGCGATCGATGTGGCCATTGTGGTCATGGCAAGGATATTTTGATGGGGATTGCAAACATGGTAAGTTATTACAAGAGAAAATAAACCGCTCTAGAACAGGTTAACTATTACACCCACAAAGCCAGGAATGTGTGGTGGAGGACACAGTTTTGTGCATGTGTGTATTTTGTTTGTGTATGTGTGTTTGCTTTAATCCTATAGTAATCATTGCTGTACGTTGATAAAGCTAATTTTATCACCCCAAGCTATTTTTTTCATACTGGATAGTCTTAAACTGCTTCTCTTTCACCACAGCACACACAAAGGACAACAGTATTTCTAATTTGTTGTGACTGTCATTGGGGTGCTCTTATAATGACTAGATTCAGCTGCTCAGGAAAATGTGGTTTATCAGCCCGTGTTTGTCAGAGTGTTTTGGGGGTGGCAGTGTTGGACTGAGATTACGGTGACACACACACATACACATACACATACACACACATACACACACACACACACACACACATACGCACATATACACATGGGGGTACGCACACATATACACACACGACCATGCACACATACGTACACACACACAGTCTGGATTAGGTACTAGGGGAGAGGAGCAGTCCCACAGGGAAAAACTCCTGCTTTTGTTTATCACTGGCTTGACTCTGCACATTCCTTATCAGCTGTATACACCAAGACCCAGATGAACGTACTGCTTAGCTCTCTCTCGCTCTTTCTCTTTCTCTCTTTCTCTTTCTCTCTCTCTCTCTCTCTCTCTCTGAATCTCAAATGGCTCCCTACTCTGTATATAGTTCACTATGCTGGTCATAGTAGTGCACTATACACTGGGATTTGGAACACCAATATGTACCTACAATTGTTGGCCATTTTATATGAAACTCCTACTTAACACTTGCTTGCTGGTCAAAAAAGTGCATCTCTAACTTAACCATGACTGTAAAAACAACTCAGCGCCTTACATGATTGGTTGAAATAAATATGATGGGTTGAGCACCATCAATCAACACATCTGAGGCTTGTCTTAAAACCCCGCCCACATTGAAGTGGTCAAAGACAAAAGCACATTGAGGGAAATCAATAGGACATTCTGAAGCACTTCCAACAAAATTGGTCCTTCAACCACACTTGGAGCGAGAAGCTGCCAGGGCAGACAGCTTTAGAAAGGAGACGTGGCTAAAAAGACAGGCTCCAGATTCCCGGCTCTCTGTTACTCCACCATGGTGGTTTCCAGCATAATTTCAGCATTCTTGACAGTGCAGTAACTATAAAAACTTGTTGAGCAAGTGTAATTGAAAATAAATAAAGACAGAATACAGTATCACAGTACCAGCTTTTACAGATGGACAAAAAGATCTAATTCATTTACCAATTCATTGCTACCTTAACAGTATCAGAGTGTGGAAAAGACATCCAAGTGAGGGATGCAATATTCTGTGCAGATTGTAGTTTAATATTAGAAAGTGTTAAGCGGTCATTTCTGTGCTATGATGGACACTATTCTTGAAATTTCTCAAACTATGTTCAGAATTTAGATTCTAAGTGTCTGGTTTTATGGATCTGTGCACATAGAACGGTGAAAGGTAATGAAAAGGTGAACCAGCAGGCTCAAGAAGAACTGAAACTAAATGATGTGCTGGAAGTACTACTGGGCAGAATTGAAGCTATATCTCTGATAGAGACATGGGCTCAGGGGAGACACCAGGGCAGCTTGGATAACAATCAAATAGGAAGACATTTATATAAAGTCCAGCCAAATGTTTGTGAAACTTGCTTCTGGGATATACACAGAAAAGCAGATAAAGTTCTAAGAAACATGAAGTTTTAACAGTACACTCAAATAACTAAAGATAACAGCCATCAGACAACTGTGACCACTGTCAAAGAAGTGAATCTGTTAAACATGTTTTAACTGCATTATAATAATTGTATGGAGTGCACAGCTGCAGAGACATAAATAGTACTAGGCTGACCATCTTATAGACATTCTTTTATACTTCATTTTTTTGGGGAGGGTGCAAGTCATGTGAAGCACCACCGCATCTTTTTAAACTACTGCAACACAATAAAATTGTAAAGTTCAACACACTTGGTAGAGAAAACTAACCACCAATTCAGTTACAACACCTAACAGACACAAACACTAGATAGCATGATTGGGAGCAGAGTGACGGGGGAGAGGTAGGGCCATCCATCCTATTCAGAGAATCCAGAGCAAAGCCATCTGTGACACTGATTTAATTGATAAAATTTAATAGTGAGAATTAGAGAAATACGATCCAAAGTAGCACTTAACAGAGGGTGCTAATGCAACTTGCTGGATGTGAAGTGCCTTAAAACCAACGATGAAGAAGAAGAAGAAGAAGAAGGAGAAGAAGAAGAAGAAGAAGAAGAAGAAGAAGAAGAAGAAGAGGAAGAAGAATTCCACAGTGCTCCATGCATGTTATCATTCAATTATAATTTTTACGTTTTATTGAGTTAAACACTTTCCAGAGCTGTTTATAAGAATATCATGTTTGTATGGTGTTCTAATATTGCTAATTTTGTATAGGAATCCTTTAAATTCCTTCACATTTTCAGCACATTTATGGCAAAATATATCCACCTCTTATATCAGGTGTTGATCCTGAAAAATACATATCAGCTGATGCACACGTGGAAAACGACCCCTTTTGGACCACTGCTGACCAAATATTATTGGTACAGTTGGCCATTTTCAGCCCAGCAGTGACAGCAGATGTCATGTAGTATTAGAAACACCTTGTAGTGGTAGGGGTGGTAGTAGCGTAGTGGGTGAAACACTTATCTGTGAACCCGATGACCACACAGTTGCAGGTTCAAACCTCCCCACTTTCCACCAGTGTGTCCTTGAGTAAGACACTTAACCCTCAGTTGCTCCAGAGGAACTGTCCCTGTAAGTAATGATTGTAAGTTGCTCTGGATAAGGGCTTTAGGCCAATGCCCCCTTTACCTTGTAGACGCACCTTGTACGTGTACAGCTATAAATTATAGCACATCGTTTTTATCAGACACAATTTGTTACCTCATTGCTCATTATCACTGGTCAATTTCTATCCAGTGCTGGCTGTTATTTTTGGATGGTGGACCACTCTTAACCCAGCAATGATAAAACCAGGTAAAAAAAGCCTTAGTAACACTAACATGCTACTACTGGGCCAGTGTAACTACTGTGCTGAGAATGATACACTGCATAAATATAATCTGGTCAGGTGATCTTATGGTGGTGGTCACATGGTCCCATTCCTGATGTCCGTAGCAACAGATGGACCATAGTCAGCTCCACAGCAGTTTCTGTAGTGCCTGTAACCTGAAAAATGTTTCATCTGAGCAATATGAGCTTCTTTAAGGGACTGACCTGCAATGCATTTACAAATACACGATTTACTACTGTCATATCCTTCTACTCTATGTATAGTTATAGTGCTAAAAAAAGTTTGTTTTGTTTGATTTGTACTCTGACGGTCTCTTATATGACATCCTTTTCAACATCTGTTGTCGAATGCATTGTGGGAATACCCCAAGTGAAATAAAGGAGGCGGGACAAGCTTATCGCTTGACATAAGAAATGGGCAGCACATTTAGCATATTGACAGATTTCTTTCAAATTATGACCTTCCGAGTGCACAGATAGGAAATGTCAGCAATGATGAGGGAAAATTGGATGCATTTGCAATTCCCTCGCCCTCCCTGCACGCAGACAAAGACCAAGACTGAAAATGGCAGACAAACTGCAGGAGGAAAGAATCCGCGTTTCTGGCCTGTCGCCATTGTGTGCTCCTGTGTGTGTGTGTGTGTGTGTGTGTGTGTGTGTCAATGTGCACAGTCGTTGATTATTTAAGTGAAAAGAAGAATACATCCTCTACATGCTTCTAAGCCTGACTTAAAAGTAACTGGTGTCTATTTGCTGAATTTAACATATTGAGGGAAAAGAGAAAATGTTATTTCTTTATAAATTTCTAAAGCCATAAGCCACAAATCATTTTCTCCAGAGGATGTGAACTTATTTTCACAAATCCACAAAAATCCACAAAACATGTCATTTGACCAGGGGTGTTCAAACATTTACATATGACTGTATAGACATTATTATTATTATTATTATTATTATTATTATTATTATTATATTGACAGTATTGACAGTAATGGGTTTATCTTAAAGTATCTGAATTCACAAATTATAATGTCTAGATACTTTTTGGACATGCATGTGTTTGTGCACGTGTGTGTGTCTGTGTGTGTAGACTCTGGGCATATATGTATGTGTGTGTGTGTGTGTGTGTGTGTGTGTGTGTGTGTGTGTATAGATTGTGGGCTTTAGTGCAGGCTGCAAGCCTCTGCCAACCCTTTAATTGGTAAAAATTTGCTTGCTCTTCCAATAGAGGGCTGTGTGCAGCTGAGGCTGGTTGAATGACTAATACCACTTCCTCTTCCACTGCCCCACACCTGCCACTCTCCTCTTCTCTATTAGTGATGTCTGTGAGAGTGAATGTGTTCGGTTTTGTCAGAGGAGTGCACTGATTGCCGTTTGTGTAATGCTAAAAAAAATTAATTAAGCTGTAAGGCATGCCATGCTATCAATTTCTTCTAGTAAAACTGAACAGCTCTGATGTTTGAAGCCATGAGCATTTCCCTTGCAGCTGCCTCCACATTTTTTGACTTTTGAATGGTGACTCAAGGCTACATCTTCAGTTCTTAGCCCCAGAAGCCTTCTATCTACTAGATAGCGATGTACTATAAGAGAATAAATGGATCATTAATAAAACTAAATAAAATTTTCAAATAAATATTCCCAAAGTTGAACAGCTGTGTTCACAGGAATTGAGGCAATAGTTCAATATTATGGTTGGCGATTCTGGACAAAATATCATATTTCAATTATATACATATTTTGATTGAAATACATCTTAGTATGATGAAAACACCTCAGTGAACTCTGATCAGTGATTGGTGTGATCAGTGATTTGGTCTGCATTATTTCTGAACAAAATTCAGAGATCTGTTGTTGGTCGACAGTGTTGCACAAAGTTGTTGGATGTTGTTCAGTGTGAAATGAGCTCTTACTCAGTCAAGTCCAAATTTCTTCTGAACAAGGTGTGAGAGTTTTTGAACCACCCAATTCCAAATAACATCTTTATAAACATTCTTTTTTTTATTTCCAATAAGAATTTATTTGGAATTCTGTTTGTAACCATGAGTGTAAAGTCAGTGTGTTTATTCCAGTTTGTATAAGTTAGGCTGTCTTCACACTAAGTTTTTGAATTACCTACTTATAGCTAATAAAAAAATATCTTCTATGCAAAATGCTCAGTTCTTACCTGTAGCCATAAAAAGAAGTGCTTTATATTCGTGTGAAAATAAAATAAGTTTGTGATGTTTCATAGAAAATTAGTACGCCAATATTAAATGCCAACCAGTTTTTAATCCATAGTTACTGACCTATATGAACTTAAACAGCCAGAATTGTTCTCAGTTAACCAGATGAAGCATTTTATGCCTCTAAAAGCTACTTCACTGAATGTTATTACACAAAATAGTTTTTATGTAAGTGAGGCATTACTTTCTGAATGGGTTGATGTATGTGATTTTGATCTGAAATGTATTTTCTTACTTTATTGTGCTGAGCTACATGCAGGGTGTACCTGAATAAAATGCATTCACTGCCATTCACCATCATCATCACTTTATATTGATAATGAAAAACTCAGAAGACGTATCTAGATTCACTGGTTGTTGTAGACTACTCACAATAGGCCTAGTTGTCTTATATCTTACTTGAGCATGACTGTGCCCCCTCCCCATTCCCCCGCTGGCCTGTGCTCATATTGCCCTAAAGGTTTTAGGCCCAAGCATGTTTATGTCATCACATCACTCACAGCTTTATCCTTTTCAAAAGTCATTCATTTGGTGTTGTGTTTGTTAAATTACACAGTTGTGTTCAAGCTCCACTAGTAGAACAGAACCACATCCAGGCCCACCCCCTCAAGCTCCTTTGGGGTACCATGTCCAGGCGGTTACACTAGCCAAACAAAATTAACTTTGGTGGTCAAACATGGTTGAGCTCAAAACAGATCACCTACTGTGAGAACACCCTTAGATGCCAAAGAAAATGAATACATTTATATTGTAGACATCATGACCTCTGGTTCCCATCACCAACACTGTAAACAAATCCGTAACTTTACCTTAACAGTACTGCGATGGTGCGGAAGTTGTAGCATGCTTTGATTTTCCAGTGTATCTCAGCCTGGTAACAGTGCTGCTGACACACTGGCAGCACAGTTCTCTCAACACAATTGATGGGTGTTCAGTGTCCCAAAACCGTGTCCATCTAGTCATATGAGAGGAAAGTTTTCCTGTCAGAGCCACTTTTTTTATTGTTTTTTTTTTTTTATTGTCTTGGTTGAATTTTTCCAGGTATGGTTTAGCCGTGCAGTGAATACCTATTCCAGCTAACTTGGTACACCTTTGCATTTCTTATAGTGTTAAATGTAATTTATTTACACTTTATTTTCAGCTCAAATAGATAATAGTGTTTGTACTTCTCAGACTTCCCAGTTAGGTTGTTTCTCCCAAGTGGTTGCGTTTGCTAAAAAATGGGTTCTTTTCTAATCCATCTGTTGTCGTGGCAATATTTTGACCAATCAAAAAGCAGTGACACAATCAACATGGCTTCAGTCCACTTTTGGCCCTGCTGTTGAGCTGGGCAGTGACAGCATGGATATGGCTCCTGTAGGGGGCACTTTATTTGTATTAGGAAAACATTTGTTTGTGGTACTGCACGGTTCCTCGTGCTACCGGAAAAGCACCATATGAGTGACATTTTATACCTTTTATTTAGTCATTGTGGGTATATCTTTTTGAATACTCAGTGATTGGATAGCTGATTTGCATATTGCACACACCCACAGCATCCGTCTACCAAAGCAACTATAATGATTAAAAAATAGTTTTAGCTAGTTGTTGTCATGGAGGAGACCGTAACATACCTGAACAGTTTGCTGAGTGTAGCGTAGCGGAAGAACCCAATCACGGACACACACGAGAGAGTTGGTAAACCATGCATTTTAGTCTGAGAATGCTCTACTAAGGAGTAAAGATTCCCACCAGGAACCAGCATTCTCACACGCACACAGAAAGCATATAAGAAGGTTAACATCACCAGTGTGTGCGTAACATCACTGGTACGTGTGACAGAGAAAGATCACGAGTGATAAAATCATTGGAATATGAGAGTTTGTTGGTGTGTGTCATGCTGGTAGACCCCGAGTGGTTGCATTTGTTAAAAAATGGGTTCTTTTCTAATCCATCTGTTGTCATGGCAATATTTTGACCAATCAAAAAGCAGTGACATAGTCAACATGGCTTCCTGTTAATATACCACGTGATGCGCGTCATTTCCGGTGCCTTGTGTGCGTAACGTTATTAGTACATGTGACAGTTGTTTATAGTAAGAGAAAGATCATGAGTAATAAAATCATTTGAATATGAGAGTTTGTTGGTGTGTGTCATGCTGGTAGACCCCATCAGAGGTTTTTAAAAAGATGCACACAACAACCATTTGGCAATGGGCACTTTGTGTTTTGAACGGCCATGGTCTGCTGGGCCCATGATGCTTTTCCTGCCTGTCCTCCCTCTAAAGCATTCGTTTTCTTCTGGAAAAAAGCCTCTTTTAGCATAATGAAACGTAGGAACCAATCACTGAGAAATCAAATGCAATGCAGGCTGACACCTAGTATATTTTCTAGTTGGAGGGCAGTCTAATGCACTTCATATTCACATCCGCTCTCATAACCGCGTAAATAGAAGCGGACGAGGCATGCAGATGCTACCCACCCGAGCCACTTCTTTTAGTAATTTACACACACACACACACAGACACACACACACACACAAACACACACACAAACACACCCTACACACATTCACAGATTCACAAATTTTAATCCAGCAGTAAGCTTATAGTCAGTGCTCTGTTTAATGGCACAATAACACTGTAGAGCTAATTATCCATACAGTGTGTAGGATAGGTTTTTCTCTGTGCACTGATTTGAAAACCACATCTTTGTGCAATAATTCAGTGTGTAACTGTTGTGTCTGTATGTTGGATGCAATATGGGTGGATTAGCTAGGGCCCTTGTTAACTTTAACAACGTCTCATTGGACAAAGCAGACAAATCTCCACCTAATTAATAATAAATGTACTGTGTATGTTAGATGGATTTTTGACACATATCTTCACCTTTGTGGAAGAAACGTTTTTCATCATTTTATTTCTCATTTTATTTTCATGTAAGATGGCCCCTTTGTGTTTTTGTTTTTTTCCTGTCAACATTTTGTCACCACTTTTTTCTCTTTGTGGTACAACACATTTATTATCATTATGTCATTAATAAGTCCATCAGTTTCAAGGCTTGGTTCTGGTGTGGCTGTGTTTAAATAGTGTCTCATTAAACAAAACAGGACCATTTCCCCACACAGAAAAGATACAATTTGTTGTTTGTGTTCAATTTATTTGTATTTCTCACCCATTCATTCATTCAATCATTCATTTAATCATGCATTCTCTCTTTCCACTTTATTTTTTGTTGTGTTTTTATCACACTTTTTATCAAATTTGTTGCCTCGGTGTGAGTGGTAATTCAGATTTAAACTGCTGTGTGTGAGTTTGGATGCTTCCTTGGTGGTTTTTTGGTGCTAGCGGAGAGGCTGTGTTTAAGAATTGTCTCCTTAGACAAAACAGGACCATCTCTCGGCACGCTTTAAGGAGCGAGAGAATGAATGAGACATCTGTCCTGGCGTCTGTGGCTCTTACCCATGAAGCCATGTGTTGTCCCTCCTTTTCCACTGTGCTTCCCTCTCTGCAGAACCGGTGCCAACAGCACTTCCCATAAGGCACTGGGGCACCAGGCTGCCACTCACAGCTCTGTGAGGAGGGCCAGCAGTGTGAGAGGAAACGGGTGCTGTGTAATTTACTTTGGAGGATATTGACGCCCCTCTATAATTTCCTTTCCAACTCTTGTGTAATTTCCAACTACAAAAATGGACTTTATTAACCCCTACCATTTTAGGCAGCTTTTTATCTACAGCTCTTCCTCTCTCACTCTCTCTCTCTCTCTCTCTCTCTCTCTCTCTCTGTCTTGCTGTCTCACTGTGAGGCCTCTCAGAGGAAACTCCTGCAAAAGCCACATCTGCCGGCCTTTTCACGGAGCAGCAGCCTTCCTTTTAACGACCAAAGCATGGAGTACAATTTTTCATCCTGTCATGTAATGAGTGAGAAACGCGTCTAAATTGATTACTGGGGGAAGGGAGGACTCTGTGACATTTTCGCAG
>JBBJLS010000140.1:20466603-20503420 GCA_037577275.1 Bryconaethiops microstoma | reverse complement strand
AGTCATCACGCTTAATTATTGTTTTCAGGTGTTTCAGCCACACCTATTGCTAACAGGTGTATAAAATCAAGCACATAACTATGAAGTTACTATAGAAAAACACTGGCACAGGAATAGGTCATACCCAAGAACTCTGTAGAACTTCAAATCTGGAGCTGTCATGGGATGCCACAAATCAGCTCATGATATTTCTGCCCTGCTAGATCAGCCTCAGACAACTGTAAGTTGAAGCTTCTTGGAGCAAAAACAGCTCAGTAATTGAGCAGTAGACCATGCAAAATAAAAGAGTGGGACCGAGTCCTGAAGTAAAAATCATCTTTCCTGTGCTGTATCATTCAGTTTCAGATTGCCTCAGGAAGCAACATCTACACATGAAGTATGCTCAGAGTACCATGAAATTTGTTTCCATGACTGAGCAGCTGTACAAAATCCTACAATCACTCCAGACAATGCCAAAGCATTTACTGGTGTGGGGTAAATCACACCTCCGCTGGACTTGGGACAACTGGAAACATGTTTTCAGGAGTGATGAATCACACTTTACTATCCAGAAGTCTGTTGGACGGATCTGGGTTTGGCAAATGCTGGGAGAATGCCACTTGCTGGAATCCATAGTGCCTACAAGTTTGGTGGAGGAAGTATAATGGTCTGGGATTATTTTTTATAGCTTGGGCCAGGGTCCTTAATTTAAGCGAATAAAAATGTTAATGTTTCAGCAAACAAAGACCATTTAGATAATTATGTGCATCCAAATGTGTGGCAACCACTGGAATGCCTCTCCATGTTCCTATGTGAATGTGCCCCTGTGCACAGTATGAGGTCCATAAAGACATGATTTGACAAATTTGGTGTGGAGGAACTGCACAAGACTTTTCACAAGGCCACACAAGTCTTTTCAGAAACGTGTAAACTGTTAAAGCCAAAAAATTAGGGGATGGGGGCACTGGGGGATCAGCTGCGTTTTAATCAGCTCTATGGTCGTGAAATAGGATGTCCAACAAACCCATATATGTGTATATTTTGGCCATACAATGCATATGTAAATTACCACATTCAAAAAACAGCCCAGGATTGAACATTTTAGTGTGACTGAGCCGGGCTAATTCACTGAAAGCTGAATAGGGATACGAATGTATGTGTTAATGCACTGTTGAATTCAAAATAGGCTGTTCTCGCAGCTAGTTTACATACTGCAAATGGACTGCATGGACTGAGCAAGTTTTGAAAATCTTGTTTATAGACATCGAACTCTAAAGTCAGAACCACACATTACGTGCTACAAAAGATTCTATTAACAATGCCCCATAAGAGCCATTGTAGTTCTGTAAAGAACTAAATGAGATGTGTAAAGTACATTTTAAAAGAAATGTCACATATTGTAATGTTTTTTTAACAATTTAAAGGTTCTCCCAAGGATGCTTGACATTGCAAGGAGTATCTTTTAACCTTCACGCGTGCAGGTCTAGTTTGCAGAGATGAGTATTCTGAAACCCAGACCCCTGCTGTCAAGTTTTCATGTAGCTCTGATGGATGGAATGACCACAGCTCTTTGAGTGACCTTATTTGTGGGTTGAAGAAGATGATTTTCCATGTCCTATAATGATGTCAGTAACTGCATGGCCAAGTTATTGCTTTCAGTTTGTAACAATTCAGAAAACAAGCTGACCCAGTAGATTGCTAATGTGTGAAGCAGCAATATTTGGTTCAGCACTGACCGCATTCAGATGGTGTGACACTGTGCAGGATAAGCAGAACCCAATCTGCTGACCTTTCACTTTCTGGCTCTAGGATAGACTACGCACAGCTCCTCTGGGTATCACAAAGAGAATCACAAACAGCATGGTAAACACAGATAAGCCTACAAGTATACATATTATTGACAGCGGTATGAAAACCATGGCTGATTGAACTAATTGAAATTCATGCAAGAGTCATGGCATTTTGGTCGTCTCCCTCTCCTAGCCCACTGAGCATTCATCCAAACAGTATGATGGATCTATGCTAATTAGTATAGAATCCCCTATAAAATACCAAGCCCAACGCACCAGTGCCGCATGCAAGGGGAAAAACGTATGGACTTCTGCCTTCTGCAGTTGAACTGGGAGGAGTGCACCAGAGCAGAGCCGTGTACATTATTAACCATTAAATGAGCTATGCTGTGACGCTGCCCTGCTGCGGCCCCTGAATACAGCGCTGAGTCTGCTACATGTAGTCCATCCAAGCCAATTTGTTGGTAAAATAGTTCAGGGATAAATAAAATGTACACATTTTTTCATTCTTTTACTCACTTCAAATTACAGCCAAGACCACAGCTTTCTTCTCTAGTTCAGCACTGAAGCCGCAAGACTAATACATTTAACAAATTTATGTGCATATTAATATAATGCAAATTGCATTTCTTAAAGCTGTGTTGAGTTGTTCACTAATCTCAGACTCATTTATGTGGTTTCTAATGCAGAATGACATACTGTTATTTTTAGGCATTGGCAAATGTGAACGGTACATGAATGGTATATGGTACCATATGGTATCATACAAAGCCATACTTTTGTCCATATATTTGCCGGGAACCATATAAGCAAGTGCATTTGAGATTTTCTCAATAAAAAGTCTTTCACTGATGGAATATACTGGAGAGGTGCTCACCCCTCCCCTTTCACATTACTCACTAACAGCTCAACACAGAGTCACATTTCACACAAATATTTTATTTGAATAAATTTAATTCTGTCAGCAGTTTGGTCATTAGGTGTCCTGTTGAAAGAGACTATAGAAAGTGATTAATGATTCAGGAATGTGATTTACATGACACCAATATATACTTGTTAGTGACAAATGGTTCAAGACTTATGACAGGTTCTTATGTTTCATTTTCATTTAATCGTAAAACATTTGTGAATCAGCCATAGATATTTGATTTCTTTTACAGTGCTTGTTATTGAGTGGGAGAGTTTTGTCAGTATTTGGGCTGTTTTGGAGGATTTTTCTGTGCTGTGAAGTGGCAACACTCTCATTCTGATGTCATCTATAGGTAAACCTCTTTTTTTTAACCAAATTCCATGATTGCAGACCAAACATGTTCAGACTGCAAGAACAATCCCATGACATTTGTTCTTTTTATGTGAAGTGTCCTCAAATGGGATGGAATGTAGCTTTTTACCACACTTTTTGTCTGACTTTCTTGATCATATTGTCTAAACCGACAGAGCACATTAAAAACTTTATTGAAACAGATCTTCTAGCAGGTTATTGGATACAGCATAAATGAAACACTCTGAGAGACAAAAGCAGAAAAGAGGAGAAAGGGGATGAGGCATTCTTCGTCTGCTCCCTGATCTACTAAAGCTCCCCACTGCTTAAGCTACTTTTTATAGAGGTGCGTGCATACTAATGACTGCAAAAGACAGTTCCTTGCCTTTTTTAATTGAACTGAAATTAAGTGGAAGAAACTGCAAGACAATTAACTGTTTTTTTTCTTCTTTTTTTATCTGGGTAACACAGTCTGGAACAGCTTCAGTGGCGAATTGGTGGTGGGCCGTCGGTGCTGCCAGGCACAATCTCATCCTCGCCATTTCAGGGAGCTCTGTTTATCTCATTTTTCAATTAACCTCCTTGGTTTAACTCCCCATCATAAAGCCATGCACATGTTTGCTCCAAAGAACAAATAAAATCGGCTCTTCTCTCCATTTCTCTCCCTCCGTCTCTTTCTCAGTTGCCCTCCCTCACTCCGCGTGCCATGCTCAGTAGTCAACAGTGACTGCCGCGCTTCACAGTGCTGAGGCGGATTTTGGTGGGAGGGTGGAGGGAGTCAGGAGTGGGGGCACATGTTTCCGATTAAAGAGCCCAAATCTGTTGTAAGCAGAGAGAGCTTTGTAGATATTGCAATTTTGTGATAACTTCCTCCTCATTTGCTGCCATGGCTTCTTTTCTGGCAAGACGAAGTAGAGATGCAGACTGAAAACAAGTGTAACAGAGAGAGAGAAATAGAGAGAGCAGCAAGAGAAAGAAGGATGCCAAAGATGTCAAGTTAATCTCAGCCATTCTCACCTTCATTTTCACTCTCTTAAAAACTGAAGGTGTCAAAAGGTTGATGCTACAGAAAGACCTTAAAACCCTTTCAGTGGAGGGTCCTGTAAAGAAATGCTCCAGCTTTTCTCAGCCTAATCCAATGCAACAATAGAATACGTGAAATATGGGAACTGTGAATCTTTTCAGCATCTATAAACACTATGCCACAAAAAACCACAATTAGTCATGCATATATTATGGAAAAATGTAGAATAAATAATGATAGTGTGCTACTATCTACTATCAGAGCATCCCTCATTACTTGATCCACTTGACTGATACTTTATGTCAGTTCTGTGTAATAACTTAGATTAGATATTTCAATTTACTAACAATGTTTGTTCATAAGAGAGATTGCACACATATCTGGCAGTATTTGTGCGGTTTTTAGGGGTTGTGAGTGTGTGGTGAGGTTGTGAGGCGCGCTACATCCTCACACACATACACATTTAGTTATATTATTGCTTAGTTCATTTTAATGATAACCTAATTGTATTTGGTCGAAAACTGATAGTTTCATGGATACTAACAGACTAACTTCATAACCAGCATGTTGTTTCATCTATGTATAAGACAAACATCAAAATCAAAAAATAAGAATTATACATCAGAAAATACAGGAAATACACTATTAAAATGTACCTCAATTATGAAATATCTATATAAAAAAAAAAACAAATTCTGCAAAATTACACCTACAGATACCAGACGTATGGTCAGATACCACAGACAACTTCTATGCTTTTTACCAAATAAAGTAAAACTGACTCACCTATAACAGAAGCAACTGCCCATTGGACATTATGAATGTGTAGACGGACAATATATTGTCCATGCCAACTGACCGCTTGATACAGTTACAGCAGAGAGAAAAACACTGAAACATTTTTGTAAAGAACCATCCATTAAAAGGGTCTTTAGGGAACCAGTCATGGTTCTATTGCAGAACAAACTTTCTGGCCCCTTTGTTATTAGGTTTGAACTTACCTGTAAATCTTCGTATTGTTTTCCTGCTTTTGAGAAAACATGCCAAGTGAACATATCGTCTGGACTACAGACCAAAATGGGGCCTGACAAAATCGAGTCCCCTTGCATCAGCACTCACCGCTTAATCATCGCTAATGAGCTGCAGACCCTGAGGACTACAACAAGAATCAAAACAAATTAATTGGGAGCAGTGCAGAAGATTGTAAAGTACTCTTTACGTTTTTTCTACTCCTATTTTAAACATGGCAAACAGTAATTCCCTTACGCAATCAGAGCTGTGGTTTATGAAATCAAACATACCATTGTCTTGGGAAAGCTGCTCTTTTGACAGGCCTGTGATTGAGTACATCCATTATCCTTCCTCAAAAGAGATACACTGCTCCATACACAGCAGCTTCACCCTTTCCTCAGCCTGGGTGGTCCAGCTGGTCCAGGTTTACGGCTGTTGCTGCTGCGTCCTGGTCGCATTCAAATTTAGGCTGTTTTTATATTATTAAGCTTACTGCTTAATTTTAATAACTAATTTTAAGGCTCATTTGTTCACATTTGTGATCCATGTTTTTAAAAAGACCACAATTAGTGGTCATATGTACCCTTTAAGTGGACTCTTAAAGGGTCTGCATGCACACACACTGAAATTAAAATACTGCCAACAGCAGATGATGACAATAGTCACATGTGCCTGGGCTGTAATTTATCCCAGATCCTCCTAAAACTAAAAGGAAACACAAGATACAGGAGCGACAAAGGTCAGCTTAGAGCAGCAGAACACAGAAGTCTCTTATTTGTCTTTCAGTGAGATTTTATTGCTGCCTAGGAGAACACAAAGTGTAATACTGGTCAGTCTAAGGCATCACACTGTGGAATACTGCACCTTTTAAGGCAGCATTTTTCTGCCTAAGTCCTGGAGGCACCTTGTCCTGAACAGGGTTTTCAATGCTTTCAGCTAACTTGATCCAACTATTCAGTTCATTATGAACTTCTCAATGAGATGAAATGCATGTGTTAAGGCAGAAAAAACACAAAAATATGCTGGGCAGGGTGATTCCATGAGGACTTATCTAACTTCACTTTGGACAACGTGAGGAATCACACCGTGTAGTAATTGATGATATAGTTGACAGTGTAAGTGTCATACTCACTACTGAAAGGAATCACACTGGGTATTAATTAACAATTTAATACATCACACAAAGCTTGACAGTGTTAGTATGACAGTATCATACTGAATAATGTAAGGAGTCACACAGAGTCACACAGACAGTATAAGGCATCACACATGGACAGCGTAATGCATAAAACCGAATCAGAATGTAGCAAATGGAGCAAATTTTCCAATGTAAGAAATATTGTAGATCTGCATCATTAAAATGTAAATAATGTCCTACATCCCTGGCAAAAGGGTAGAGTCACGACATTCGAGCCACATGTACCACATGCAAGCCTTTGCAGAATGGCAGAGTGATTCAGTTCACACGCAGCAGAGAGGCAAAAAGCAGCAGCAGCAGCCACAGCCAGAGAAAGTCACCATGATTACTACTCAGCCATAATCCCTTTTCTCTGATCTCCGCTGATTTTAGTTTAATATTCCTGCGACTTTTTAGAGGAAGGAATTATTCAAATACAAGCGCTCAGTGGAAATCTCTTCTCCACCTGCAGGCATTCATAGGGAAGTTGTGGAGGGAGGGCTGCTGGGGGGAGGCAAGAGGAGATAAATCACAGGAAAGTGCTCAAATGCCCTCTGAGGATTTTTTTCCCCTCTCATGTTTCTCTCTGCACAGGGGTGGTGCTGGCCATCTTAAGCTCTGGAGGTCGCCTTGTTAATTTATGCACAGACGGCGGGTGCTGGCCAGCGTTTAGAGCTGCACCCTCAAGGCCATGAAGGCTTGAACTCTGGTCCAGAGGAGATGTTAATAGCAGGGTGTATAGTGGCTTTACTTTGGATTTCATTCCACATCTCGCACAGTATGTCCTGTGTGGTCACTGGATCTAATTGTATAGAGATCTTAACATGTCGAATGAATATAACTAGAAATTGTACATTGGTAATGAGCTTAGGGGTACTGATCATTTCTGCAAGTCAAATGGGTTTATGCCCATGCATTTGTTATACAATTTTCCTCTAATATCAAATCTAGTGTATCCCAGGTATGTTCGGTGTCCAAGGTTTGCTTGTAAAAACATCTGCAAACCTTCATTTAACATGCTCAAACTACAAACTAAAAGAATTGTTGATGTGGTTTAAGATACAGTGTGACTTACTGTAAGCAATAAAAATGAACACAGTTTCAAAAGACACCTATTTTAGGCAACACCAAGGCTGTCGAGGGCCAATCTTATATCAGATTCATCTGTATTACGGCTATTGCCCCAAAAACTGATTCTACAGCACAAGGTGACTTGTGAAAACCCTCTTGTCTGAAGTGGCTGCTGGCAGCGTTCGGCAACACAGTGAGTTTGTTCATTTTAATAGCTCACAGTAGGTCATGCTGTCCCAAACCACACTGTGCCACCCTAACGGAGACTTGAATGCAGTTTGAGTGGGTTGAGAGAAATTCTGGGGCTGTATTCTGAGCCATAGCTCCTAGTATGTGACTATTTCAAAACGAAAAAAGCATAACCTGGACATGTGGATGATCGCCTGCTTCTGGAGTGAGTGGAAAAACAGGTATACACACATCAGCCAGACAGTATGCTGTGATACAAGTCCGTGGGGATTTACTATGTGAGGTTAGAGGCATGCAGTTTGCTCAGCACCAATAAGTGGCTAAAGGCTTCCGTTAGTTTATTTGTTAGCTACGTTGCATTACTGTAGCAGTGCAAAGCTAAAGAAGCAAACTTCAGACAAGTTCATTTGGAACAAAGAGGCAAATTATGCATCTGCTGGTTCATAATGATGCATTCAAAATATGAAGACATTTTAGAGGGAGGCTGTGTGATAAATATGTATGAAAAGCATCATATGATATGATCTTATGAATTGTGCTTAATATGACTAAGGACATTAAAAAAACAAGTACTTTTTCAGTAATTACGATACATTCTTCAGATACTACCACAAAACGGATGTGAGAGTGATGTGGTTACAAAAGTGAAGAACTGAAGTTTGAACATTTTAGGTTTTAAGAGATTCAACTCATTTGTCTTTTCTCCACAACTTTGCCTTGCCCACGCAAGCTTGCATAAGTACATAAAGATGTAGCTGACTTTTGCTTAAGCCGCTGTGCAGGCCAGCACTGCTTTGCGGAGTGAATATGTGTGGCAGGAGCTCGAACAGTTCGGCTGGAGGATCAGGTCCAGCATGGCTCCTTCAGCTTTCATCCTCGGCTAGCTTTGTGACTACGCCAAGCCTGAGCATCCACAGCCTGAGAACAGTTGGCCCTGCTGTCATCACACAAACACAACACAAAGAGACTAAACCCGCTTATGTACTCTGACAATGTGCAGCTTAAAGCCCTCTGCCAGCTATCTGATTGAGGTGGCGCTCAGCTGGAGATGCCAGCGGTGGTGCCAGCGTGGAGGCTCCAAGAAGGTTTAACATCAGTATTGGAGTTTTCTGGAGGCCACCTGCAAATGGGTTTGCCAGTGGTCTTAGATTAAACGACCTCATCACATTGAGGTGGTTTTGTGGGGTTTGTTCAACACAAACACAAACACACAAAAGCAATTAGACTTATAATAATGCTGCCATTCTGCTGGCACTACTACTTTCAGATAAAGGTGCCAAAAAGGGTTTGATGCATCTTTGGTCCCGCAATGGATGGGTCTGCCTGGAATCATTTTTCACACATTCACGAGATGCATAACTGCTTTAAACCCAGTTGAAAGCACCTCCACATAATGTTTTTATCCCAATCATAGACTGTTCTTAGTACCATGCAGCCAAGTCGAGAACCATTTAGGCACCTTTCATTTTTAGAAGTAAACTGCATTTAATTCCTGATGATATTATTTTCTCTTTTTCTCACTTATGGGATCTACTTTCCTGAGAAGTCGCGTTACACGCACAGTCTACACACCTGCTCTGGCCAATGAGCTTCTTCAGAAGTCCCTGATTAGCTGGAGTGTTAGGGAAAGAGGGGGCAGTATGTTAGATGCAAGTTGGATAGAAACCTGGCAGGAAAATGGGTGTCCAGGAGGAGAGCTGGTGTCATTTCGAGTGTATTTGGCATATGTAGTGCCATCTAGAGGCAATTTAAAAACCACAACTTTACATATGGCCACTTTTATGTCTCCTATAATTTTATATGTCTTGTTTTTGCATGTTTGCATTCAGTAAATCCCAACAGTGTGCTAATTAACTCAACAGCAGAGACTAACAAACTCCTTCAGACTCTCGGCAAACTGTTACACACATAAACCACAAGGCCTCACGCCAACGGCCAAACCCGCAGACCTACCTGTGCTACCTGCGACATACCCAGAAAAAAGCTACATAAACTAACAATAGTACGTCTGCATTTTTGGCAAACAGATGAATGCCAATTAATCATGCATGCAAACACTCACAAACCAGCAGACTGCTTTCCCTCTGCGCTTCCCTCGATGTGGCAAATAACAGGCCTGCCTGCCACACAGCCAGACACTTTGTCAAACAAATATGATCAAAACAAAACTAATGACGTGTAAATTGTTTATGATGTTCATTGCACCCAGAAGCCCACATGAGTATGTGTGAACGAGCGCGCATGTGTGTGTGTGTGTGTGTGTGTGTGTGTATGTTTGCTTGCAGGGAGTAATCACTGCCATCAGCTTGACATAATCAGAAGGAAATGAATTTGAACATTTTACATCATACTTTGACTTGAGTCGAGCAGGGATCTGTAGACGTGTGATGAAATCGTTGCCATTCACATGTTGCAATTTGCCGTCACTGAACGTTTGCGGGCGAAGTGCGTGACTGCGGCCTATAAATTGTGTTTGTGTGAGATAGAACAAAATGGAATTGCTTTGCAAGGTTCTCCATAACGTTCTGGCCGGAATGGATTCAGGTGTGGTGAGGGAGTGCAGGAGTAGCAGCTGTACAACAACAGCATGTGGAATAGAATGATCTTCAGGCTCTTTATGAAGGAACTATGCATTGAATGAAACTGTATTGCATTTTCCACAGTTGCTCTGAATCCCATGTTAAAGAAAACTGCAGTCTTGCATGTGCTACAATTGGCAGTCTTGCATGTGCTACACACTGCAGATGCTGGAAGCATGAACTGATGCAGATGTCTTGCAGCATGTAATAAATTCATACGTGCACACACACATAAGGGCCAACACACCGAGTATAACTTCTCCTGCTGCAGAGACAGACTGCATGCTCTTCTATGGGGCTGAATCAGCTCATGCCTGCTAGGCTGTCACACACAGCCAAACGGCAGCATTAGCAAGCCTAATCCCACAGACTCAGGCAGGACATCCTACTGCTGAGAACAATAACCTCCCCTCCACACACACACATGCACACACTTAGACGCACTCACTACTCACACACCCATTTTAGGGATGCTTAGTCTTTGTTAGCCGGTAGTGATGGTAACTGAAAATGCTATTTTTGCCAGATGGGTTCAGAATGAAAGCTTTGAAGTAGGCTGTCGTATTAGCAACTGCTGAAGTAATGCTTGTTTTCTATGTGTGTGTATGTATTTGTTTAAATGTCAGTTTTAATTCAGCTTTAAATGAAACATGTGCATTGCCATTAGGATATTCCTAACATATCCCTGGAATTCCATAAGGAACTAGCAGAAATCAACATCTTCATAGAGGTGTCTGTCCTCCATTTACGATGTTAATGGCAGCATTTACCTTGTGAATAGCAATATACATGTTTACAATGTTTACAATAGCTTTGAAAAGAGATTTGGCACAGAGCTGCCACCACTGTTTTCCATTTATAACAAGCAACTGAAACTTAGACTTTGAGGTCAATGACCTATCTAGGTCTTTCGGAAGGCCTAAAGTGAGTTTTTAATTGCTCCGACTTGTTGTAAACTAAAATTTGAATGGTTTATTCTATTGCAATGTCCTAATTATGTTGGTGTTTAACCTAACCAGTGGGAAGGCTTGATTAACTTTATACACCTAGATACCACACATACAGACACACACACACACACACACACACACACACACACACACACACACACACACACACACACACACACACACTGATCAAGTATGTCTCTTTTGACCTTATTTTCAAACAAATATTAATAATAAACTAAACGTAATGCTATAATAATGATAAAAAAGCAGGATAATTTATAAAAATAAAATAAAACTGTGTTTTTCTGATATACATTCCAAGAAATCCATTTTCTGAGGTTTCCACTTTGCTCATTTCCATGGTTACGTGTTGTGTGATGACACGCCCCATTACTGTCGGAATGCTATTACAGTGAAGCTGCAGAGGCAAAGGAATTTGTCTGAAATATTCAAAAGTGTCAGATGGAACAAGAAGAAAGTTGTAAGTCATTTTATAGAGACAGATAATTCTGTCAAAACTCATTTCATGAACGCTACAGTTTTACCAAATGAAAGGTGAATGGGGTAAAATAGCTAACATTAGTAGGCAAAAACCTGGAGACACATATAAATGATTTCAGTACAGCACACTGTACACTTTATTCAAACACTTTACCAATCAAAAGCATCAACAGCTGAAAATGCAGTTTCCATAGTCTTTAATAAACTACCTGTCTAATAAACCATTCCAGGACAATTTCTGGACAATCAGCACTGGTGCTAACGTATGTGTCGTATGGGTACTTTGAACGGTCTGATTCTACACTGGCTCTATACCGATTCTGCAGTGATTCTGTCCCATATGCAGCAAATTGTCAAGTGCGTTGTGTTCTGACATCTCTCTATCATAGCCAACAGTAGTTTTCCCAACAGTCTGTGCTGCAGTAGCTTTTCTGTGGGATCAGACCAGACAGGCTTGCCTTTGCACCCCAGGCACATCAGTGAGTCTTGGGTACCCATGACCCTATCACTGCCTCACCAATTATTCTTCCTTGGACCACTTTTGGTAGGTGCTGAATTCTGCATAGTGGAAACACCTCAAGGGATCACAGTTTAGCCATAGTGAAAGTCTCTCATATCCTCAAACTTGCCCATTTTTTATCAATTCAAGAACTTACTGTTCACTTTCTGCCAGATATATGCCACCCCTTGACAGGTGCCACTGTAATCTTAATTTGTTACTTTGGTCACTGTATAAAGAGATCCTTCTGTGAGTAGGTGTCCAAACTTATGACTGTAAAAGAAGAGAATACAAGTGTGTGCAAATTTACTATGCAAGACAGCACTGTGCCCCTAATTTTTCCATGACTCTGATAGCCTGTGTGGCTGCAGCCATGTTGATACTGATGCAATTTGTTATGTTTGAGGCTAAAGAAAACACAAAATTCTTCAACACAATCTCACTGCGGTGGAGATGGATTTCCCCCTCCAGGAAGCGATTGAACAAAAGGAACATTCAATATGTAATTACCTGCCATAGACACAGTCACGCTGGCGTGGGGAATTCAATATACACCCATGACACTTCCAGCGTAATGTGACAAAAATAAATGTTTGCTTTGGTAGGTGGCGGACGGGGGGTTGGGTTCATGCTGGAGAGGCGCTAAGAAAAGACCTCCGTCATGCTGTTCATCATGAAGAGGGAGAGGGTGGAAGGCACACCCAGACGTTTTGTCTGCTAGACTCCAGACATTTGCTTGTTTTGTCTACTGGACTGCAAGCGATTGCCTGTTAACGGCGAAGTTTTCCTTAGATGTTTTGGTGTGGAGTTGTATTCCTCTCTCTCTCGCTCTCTCTGTATTTTTTTTATTCTTATTAACTGCATGGGCCCAATTTATTTTGCTCTGCGGCGATGGAGGTAGCTGGGAGTGGGGGAGACTCTGGACTGAGCTGATAAGCTCACACTCACATTCAGGCCTGCAGGAGGGACCAGATTTACCAAGAAGACAATGTCCACTAGACTTACACCATCTTACACAGTCTTACACACACACAAACACACACGCGCGCACTCAGTCACGCACACACACAAACTCCTTCAGAAACCTACTACGTTTAGGTTGATAAACTTTAACACACACAGGCGGTGGACATGAAGAATCAATGCATCACTTAGTCCAACATAAAGGACACTCACTTATTCTTGTTTGGGCTGACAGTCTGCATTTTGCACACACACACACACACACACACACACACACACACACACACACACACGCGTACGCATAAACATGTGCACACATCGTAACCTGGAGCAGAGTTAAAAGGAAAAGTTAAAAAGCCGAGCAATAAGGTAATGCTATTCCTCTCTAGTCGGCTGTTTGTGTTTGTGTCTGGAAGCAGAGAGTAGCAGCCGAACGATAAGAGAGAAAAACGATGGCGCGCACTCTGGCGTCAGGAGTGCGGAGACGTCTATAAACTAAAAGAAGCACTGCACTGTCGGAATATGACAGCCGATCCATCAGAGAAATAGAAGCCCCGTCTCCTGCACCAAGGAGAGCAGCCAGGACTTTTATAAATAGCCCTGCGTTTTTTAAAAGAAATTGGAAGTTGTCAGACATATGCTATCCGCATCTTTTTTTTCTTCTTTTTTTTCCTCCTCAAGATCCTCAGACTTGGTTGTGTTGGTTGAACATGATTGAAACATCAAAGCATACAAAGTAGCAGAGTTGAAAGGCTACCTGGAAGAGATGCTGGTGTTCCACAGAGGTGGGAATATACTCATGGCCTTATGTCTGGGGGTCAGGTTCGGACACGAGGGTCTTGTGTAAAACTGATAAGTGGCTTCCAGCTTTAGTCAGTAGGCTTTGCCATGGTGTGTATGTGTCAGTCTACTGGTCAAAGAAGAACAGAAGAGAAAGAGCAGCTCTCAGATTCATTCACAACACCCATGACCACATCCACTTCAAACATGAATTCTCGAGAAGTCCATCCCAACCTCTGTGCGAGAACTTTTTTGGCATATTGTGCTTTTTTTTTTTTAGTAAATGGTCAATGAGGAGACACACAAAAAAATGAAATATAAATTGAACTTCAAAGAGGCAACACAGTGTATCTAATTCAAAGATTGGCTGGCTGAAATAGGCAAGAGAGGCGGATGATTAAAGCTGAATATCTCCTCACATGGAAATGTCAGGCGGTGGGATGAGAATGTGAGTGGAGGAGAAGTAGCTGGAGGCCTCGGACCTAAACATGGTTCGTGGAGCCGCGGCCGTGCTTTCATCTCCGGCGCGGAAGATGGGCAGAGAGACCTATACTATTAACCTTGAGAAAACTAGCATGGCCTCCAAGTCCTGAGGAACTGCTGGATCTTTTATTGTGTGGTTTTCTGTGTTTAAAAACACAAGCATGAACTTCTGTGTGTGTTCTCTGGATAAGTATCATTAGGAAAAAAAAAGATTTTTAGGCCCAGGGTGAAAAACATGAACATTACTTAAGTGATTCATAAATAGTTGATAGCTGTCATTTAGACTCCACAGCTATGACACATTGAATTGTGTGTCAACAGACATGACCGATAAGCCATTATCAGTTTTTCAGCTTCCAAAGTGATCACCGTTTATACTCGAACTGTGGATTTTCAGCTGATTGTCACAAAGACATCAGCGAAGGTCTGGATGGTGCAGATTTACTGTGACCTGAAGTGAAAATAATCATATCTAAAATGGCAATTAATTTGCTGTGGCCCGTCGGGAGGAAGGCACCAAGATAGCATCTTCATACTCAGAAGCGGTGCATTTGTTATTGAATTCAGTCAATTTCAACCTTGCACTTAGCCAAAAGAGCTTAAAGGAAAGCAACAGGGGCCTCAGTGAAGATAAACGATGCCCAACATGGTGTTGTATGATTTACACCATATGAATGGATAAATATTTCAATTTAAATGCAAAATGTTAAGGTGCTGGTGGAGGGGTGGGACAGTGGGGGGCAGAGATCAATGCAACCATTCTGTTACATGCCACTTCAGGATTCATAAATAATGCCCTATGCAATTATTCCTGCTCAAATGAGGTTTTTAAAGCTGCCCTGCTAGACTGCGTCTTTATAGTAATGTTTTTATTTCCTAAACCGTGTGTTATTCTTGTTCTTAATGTAATTGGTTCTGTCTTCTGGCTCATCAAGCTGACAGATATCAGTAGCAAGACAGTTTTTCTACATCTCTGTGCAGTGCCACCGCAGAAAAGCCTGGGGCAGCCTAGACATTTCTTTAAATCCATGATGCCATCTCTACCTTTAAGACTGAATTCTCCAGACCAATCCAGGATGTCCCATTTCATGGACTGGATGTGTCTGCAATGGAAACAAAATCTAAGGTTGGACGCTGGTCACCCAGCGTGAATTAGGATTCTCTGTAATATCCCCTGAAATACACAGACGACCTTGATTTGTCTTATCTGATAGAAGGGACACCAAGATCTAATCACTGTGTTAGGGAAGCAAGTCACATTAAACAAGTAAATACAATGTATTACATTAAATATGTATTACATTAGTTGTGTATTAAATGTGTTGTTTAAAGTAATGAAGTTATACCAGTATATTATAGTCAGCTCTATAATTAATGGCTCCCTTGATAAAAATGGATAAAAAGGTGTATCTTGAATTATAACCATAATACATCTAATTATTAAAAATATGTAAAAAATCAACAAATACAGTTTTTAATACAACACAAATGTTTCACAGTTATTGGCACCTAATACACTCTCCATTTTCCAGTATAAGAGCAATAATTCATCTCTTATAATGCTTGATGAGACTGGAAAATAAAAAGCATTATTGCTGAGGCCACTCTTTACTACAGAACCATTTCAGGTCCTCTAGGTCTTCTTCAGCTCACCATGCATGTTTTCAGTGGTGTTTGTGGCAGGAGACTAGGTGTTGCCACAAAGGTGCATTTTTGCCTCATTTTACCATACAGCCTAGTTCCAGCATCTTCTGCAGAACCCCAGGCCCTTAAGTTTGTGGTTCCAAAAATGAAAAATGAAAGTCACCAGACTTTCAGTTTCATTTCAGTTGTATATTCTCTGATCTTAACCATATTTATAAATGGCTAAGGGAATGTGGCCTCTGTGTCACCGCACATGTACAGTATATCCCAGTGAAACAGTAAGCTGTAGATGATAACTTAAAAGTTTCTGAAAATTAAGAGATGGAAGTTTCTGAAAAGTTGAATATGAAATAAATGGGAAGCTGCTTCAGTTACATTTGGTTCATAAGAATGTCTGAGGTATGGTATATCACAAAATATAACAAATACTGTAGCATATAAAAATGATAAATTACTTCATAAAGTGTTGAGTGATTTATCCCTAATTTGACTCTTGGGAGGTAGTCAAGATAAATGTATCACTATTTAGTAATAACAAAAATCTTATGCACAGTCCCTAGCAGTTTCATGGTATATTCAGTATACCTTTGATCAAGTTGTTTTGTGAAAATCAGTTGACACATCCTCCACAGGGAACTTTTAAGTCAAATTTTAGAGCAAAATGTGTGCTTACTTGTGGTTACTCATGAAATGTGATGCTCAGTATATAAACATCTTTACTTAACCTGCTCCCTTGGCCATTTCTAGACATTTAGGCTCTATAAGCGTTACCCTATCTGGCACTTATCATGTCTCTTGTGTGAAAGAATATAAAAAATAAATCCATAATTTTCTAAATGTGCACACTGTTTGACGACAGCACTTTAGTACAAAGGATATTGAATAATATAATTGAAATATATACTCTTGGGGGCCATAGATGCCTCCTCTTACCATTTATAGAAAGATATGGCCCTGCCTGCTCCTATTCGTTCCCATTTACCACAATGAATGTATGTCTAACACAGTGTATTGCTAATTTAGTGCTGTGTGTGTTTTGCTATGTGTATATATGGCTGAACTGCGCATGTTGGTTAAGAGAATTGTTCCTGTAGCTACGATTTCAGTAGCTTGATTGGTAAAGACATATAGTCAGTAGACAGTCAGTAGCCAGTAGATACGACAGACCTGTCTCTAATGCTGTTTCCTCTTACTGTAGTTCTGCTCTTAACACATAAATTCCAAACTAGTCAACAAGCTGAGGCCTCTGGGGCTGATAATTCAGCAATTTCTAATGTATTATTTGTGTGAACGCAGCCCAGTACTGTAAAGTGCATTCATTCATGATTGCGTTGCCGGTTAAATGTCTGTACACTCATAGATCTATGGAAGCTCTTGTGGGAAGTAGACTGGTTGGTGACAAGAACAAAGGCTCTGTCTTTAATCCAATGTTAAGTCCTCTTTCAGTGTTACTGCCATAATCCTGGGTGCTATGATAGCCTCTTCAGCTCCATTTTCTGCCTCAAAATAACAATTCCGCTGCCGTACTGCTGCTTTCAGAGGGCACCCACTGCCACCAATGCCACAGGGCAACTGAAGCATCTGCCACCCCACTTTAAATCAGAGGAGGCAAATTTATACCACAGAGAATGGAAAGCATTCTGAAAACAAAGGAAGGTAACTGAAAAAAAAATGAAGTGGAGTGCCTAGGTAACTATGTTGTGAAAGAAAAAATGGCGATTCAGCCACCAAGCTACTGCTGTTTAACAGATCTCACAATGAAGGTATGTTGGCCCTAGGACACCGAGTAGTGATTAGCCATCAAGAAAAATTGAGTGTGTGACTTGGCAAAGTCATAAACTGACCAGAACACAACGCATACTGCGCATTTCAGAATTTAAACCACAACTGTGTATGTTACCATATTGCCACCACTGCGAACAATGTAATTAATATCATATATTGTCATTGTCAGAACAAAACCTTGTATCTCA
The DNA here is from genome assembly GCA_037577275.1 of Bryconaethiops microstoma. NCBI lineage: Eukaryota > Metazoa > Chordata > Actinopteri > Characiformes > Alestidae > Bryconaethiops > Bryconaethiops microstoma. The sequence goes on along the minus strand of JBBJLS010000140.1, from coordinate 20,485,546 downwards.
GTTTTTGTATTTTATTTTCATTTGGAATTTTCAACTGTCTTTTACATTCTATGAAATGTTCACAGTGACTAACAGAAACGGTCAACTTGCTGGCAAACCTCTAATCTCCACTTAGCACTCCGTTGTCAATATTACTCAGATCTTAAGATCACCTTAAGTAGTAAAATCAGTTAACTTAATGTGTTTGTTAACTTTCTTGCAAGCACCTTACAGCTATTGTAGCATTACGCTACACTTGCTTAAATGATTAAACTGTTTCTAACAGTTTAGCCAACTTAGTTATTTCGTATTTTTCAGCCATTTGGTTAATATATGCAAATTAATATACTCATATAATATTTAAAATGAAATAATAAAATCATCTTCAGCAGCCTTTCAGTAGTGGTTTTACGAGTTCGGTGATGACCCCGTCTCCGGGTGTGAGCTTGTATCTGACTGACATGATATTACACTAATAATTACTTCATATTTTTAGGACAAGTCATATTATTGTCATTAGAGAAGTTATACACCATGGTGTACAGTTGAACATTGACAATGACAGTGATGACGAGGGAGTTCGGGAAGTCTTAGTATACTTGTTTGTGGTTACAATACAAAACCCTTTCATTCTCATTTTCATTTCTGTGGACTTTATCTAAAGGTTATATTCTACATGATATTGCTGTAAGTGTAATCACCAGTCTGGTGGGAAGTGTGTGCTTTATTAGAATCAGTACTGCCAGACATTGTTGAATGTGTGACTAATTTTTTCTTCTAAAATACACATCTCTGTAGTATACCACTCACAAAACAGTGTAAGCACATCTATTTAAGATCATAGTTTTATTCTGTTTGTGAAGTACAGCGAACTGAGTTACAAAAAATATCTACGCAGAGGTGTGCTATTCTTAAGGTAGTTGTTTTGTTGCTACAGATATTGATCATACAATTGTCTTTGAACTGAAAGTCACATTTCATATTTATTGTACAGGTTTTGTGTATTGATTGTAGTACTGGGCAATTATTCTGAGGGGAAAGATATTCACCAGGTAAAAAATAACATTAAAAAAGCAGTTATATAGAGTGGAAGTTTCCCCCCACCAACTGTCCTCTGTTGGTTGACAAGTATGTTCAGCATAGCCCCCACCATATTTAGGACCAAACAGATTTTACCAAGTTAAAATCTCCTTTTAATCGAGAATGGACATACTGTATTTGTCCAGCCTGCTTCTTCTGTTGACTGGATCCCTGGCAGCTGGCATGCCAATGTGTATGATGGAGTAACTGTATTTTTTCAGTTTTCTAGAATGGAAGAAAGCACTTTTTAGTCTCTTTGTGTATGTTTTCTGGAGTTCTGAGGTTGGAATAGGCAGTTACACTCTTACAATAAATTAGCTCTAGATAAGTTAATGTGAACCCCCCTAATTCCCACACATTTCTACAGAGGGACTATGGACAGCCTTCTCTGTAGCTACATTCTGGCATGGTGGGTGAATTGTGCTGCATCAGATTGCAGTATTGTTCAGGGAAGATATCATCTGGGTCTCTATCCCCTCTGCTACCTTACTCCATCAGAACTGAATAACTAGCTGTACATCACACTCTCTTACAGTCCTGTCCTGCCTACACTTGTGTAGTCTTGAGGTGTTGCACCATGGTCCTGCAGGAACATTGTTTCATTTCGCTGTGTACTGTGTACATTAACACATACTTGATCTGATTTGATAAGTAAACCATTAAAGAAAAATTTGCGAATTGATTTGCAAAAAACTATGGGGTATTTAATAACTATTATTGCTACTGGTGTGCAATGGTGCACCATGACTGAGAGATAGACCTTCAGTTTGTGCCATAAATATCAAAACACAATTTTAAAAAATGAGGAAATGACATACCTCAAGGATAATGCTAAATGTACTAGTGAAACCGAAACAGAATCAGAAAACTTTATCGATCCTAGAGGAAAGTACTCCTGTTGGATTATAGAAGTATGATAACCCACGCCACAAATTTCCTTTTTTTGGATGTTAGATTTACAATATCTGAAGGTTGTTTAGACATTAAGATATTTGTAAAGTAAAGTAAAGTGTAAAGAGAGCATTCTGACATACATGAACACAGCACAGCTCACAGTGTGAACAGCATGAAATTCTCCCTCCGCATTTAACCCATTCACCAGTGAAGCAGCGGGAAGCCAGGAACACAGTGCCCAGGGAGCATTTCCTGTTTTATCAGAGTAATAATAATAAAGATTAGACAAATAGACAAATTCATTGAGTTTTTTCCCGGTTCAGTGTCCAGAAATAATTTATTTTACCAGACAAATTTAAATGTTATCATCACATTCCAATAACAGTATATGTTACAAATGCAAATGTAATGTATGTCTAAGTTGACAAAAGACTGAAAACTACTTCAAATCAGTTTGACTATTACATGAAATGAACGATTAAGCAAAACAAACAGTAACAATTGAGCAAAACCTCAATATTAGCCATTAAAATGAAGACTATTATGAAATGTATAATTTGTTTCCAATAAAGGCTAGGCCTGCATAGCATCAAATGTTGCCTACAGATAATGTTTTATTTTGTCCTTTTTGCATGCGAGAAAGTCCACAGCTGCTGAGCTGAATCAAATGTGTCCAATGTGTCTTTATTTTATTATGCTAAGTAAAATAAATGTATAACAATGATATGTTTACGTCATTTCAAAATGACAACTGCCCTTTACAATAAGCCTAATGAACCAAAACAAATGGCTTAGAATGAAATCTCTTTACATATAATTTATTTTTCGTGCTACTATAAGATTACTGTTTTGTAGGAACAAAGTTTTGATATCTATGGCTTTGTTGTGCACATACACACAATATAAATCCCTTTGCTAACTGGGATCACTCCTCAGGAAATCCCTGAAAGGCCATAACAGAGCTTTTAACCACAGCACAGAAAATGACAATATAGGATATATTAGAGAAAAAAGACTGAATGTATGACCTTGGTTAATTTCATATTTAGCCAACATCAGCATCATGTACAACAGGAAATACAGGCAATAAAAGAGAGGTGACAGTGATGGTGACGTTGATGGCTATGATGATATCCCAAAAGTGTTTTGATGCCAAGAGATAAAAAACGGTTGCTTTCGAGCACAATGCAGTGCCATTAGTCATCGGGCAAGGACAGTCGTAATCATCCTTTTCGCTTGCCTCCCCCATCAGTCTTCCCCTGCTGTGTATCAGGATCAATCTAGGCTCATTTATTTTAATCGTCTCCTGTTTTGCTAAACTGGCAAAGTCAAAGGAGGACAATGGAAACAAACCTTGGTCTGAAAACAAGCCAAAACAGTAATTTCCCCCAATCACACTGATGTTCTTGTTATTTGGAGATCCACACGCAAATTTTCTCGCATGTTCAACCTTTAGCTTACATTTTAGCTCACAATAAACATTGCTGTCAGGGAATGAAGTGATATTCTGTCTGAATTTTACAGTAAGCCTCTATAAAACAATCTGCTGAAAATGCCATGGTATGTAAATGAGAGCAAGATACCTAATGCTCATTTTAATATTGTTTCTAACCTCAGTAACTCACCTGGGCCTAAAGGCGAAAAAGACCTTTTCTAAAACATTAAAATAATGACAGTCAGTAGTTTAGATTTGCAGTGTGCACAACAAGAGTGGAAAGAGTTTTACATTCCATCAAACACTGCCAGTTCTGGGGAGGAAAAAAGGGCAGATAGTGGAGAAAGTGAGAGATGAGACAGACTACATGACCCTGTTGACTCTGAAGCTTCTGCTTTAGGAGCTTTTGCGCTGGCAGTGCACACAAGGGAGGCCAGTAGTCATGGTTTTATACTCTGAATGTCAACAGTTAGAATGAGGGCATAAATAAAAGCAAGAATCAAACCAAACATGGAACTCAAGGTCCGCTGAAGCACGCCTCAGGGCATCTAGACTGCACTACAGCAAACGCTCCAACATCAGTGATTTATAAAGTGGCTGGACACATAAGAAAGAAATTAGAACTACTGTTTACACCACTGTTTATAATGTGCCATGTTAATTAATATATATTTTTAAAGCATGATGTGGCAGGTCATGTGAGTAAAAGAAATCAGTTGTAATAATGTTAAATGTTAAATTAATTCTAAATTTTGTTACTTTATGAATTACTTGGGCTGAAATCAACTTGTCTAAAGGCCTTATTCTTACTGGTGCGTTATCTTCTTGACACCCACATAACACATTTTATCTGGTCCAAACCTGGGTCACATGTGGTACTAACTTGCTGTACGCAGGCTGGGTTCTAGCAACCGCACCTGGCCCTCTCCTGTGCAGCCAATCCATGTGGTATGTGACTCAACTCTGGTGTGCAGTCGAGCAGTATGGCGATTGTGACTGGGAGTGGCATTTCATGTTAGTGGCATAGCACAGTTATGGCCCAGTTGTTGAATTTGTGGCAGAGTGGCCAGTTAGTGATGGTATGAATTTAGATAAGTTTCAGCCCTCTCTTGGCTGTACACTGGCTGGGTTCGGGCAACCACATCTGGACCGTTATTCCATGTGGTATGTAGGCTGCAATATGGCCTTGGCTCCTTGTCAAATTTACCTGTCTCTGCACTTTCTAGTCAGAAAAACAACTCACATTCTTCCAATCATGCAGTACTCACCACAGATTCCTCAGTTACGAACACTGGCTAAGGTAAACCAGTATGCAAGCATCTCATGGCATAGCTAATGAATGGATCATCTAGCTGGCCTAAAAGGAATGGTCTTACGATGGGAAATATCACAAATTACCTATTTGCTACTTATCTCTATGATGTGCAATAATGTACTCAGTATAGAGAACAACTCCAAACCACATTTGTGTTACTTGTAAATTACTCAACAGTTAGTCGATAGTATATATACCTCAGCATTTTATGTAAGCACTTAGCATAGTGCATTTCATAGCGAGTATGTTCAGAGTATTTCTGCAGAGTTTTTATTGGACTTTTATTTTTTATTGGTCTTGTCTCTGTGTGTCTGTACAGTTGTAATGGAAGTTGCTTTGGATAAAAGCGTCTGCTAAATGCCGTAAATGTAAATGAATGTAAATGTTACATAGAAAGGCACAGGTTAAAATGATGCTCATCACATAGCTGGCTCAAGTAGCCTGTGTGATAGAATAATGTAGCCTGCCGATTTGGAACACCACCAAGTTTTGCGCACTAGCTAAGCGATATAGAACATCACGTGAAGATTGATGTTTGAGCTGCAGCTGCTGCAGCTGCGTCTGAAATAAAACACATGCTATTCTGAGACAGGAAGGCACCCAGTCACATCTGAATCCAAAAAGTGTAGTGTCCATTTGTCATACATGTACACCCCGCCACACAGCACACAGTGTGAACAATGTGAAACCCATTCACATTGCATGTAACCCATTCACCAAGCCACCAATGGGGCGCCTGGGGAGCCTGTGTGGGGATGGTACTTTGCTCAAACCTACCTCAGTGATGCCACTAGCAGTCCTGGGATTCAAACCCATGAAAATTTGATCGCAGGGGCAACTCCTGAACTACGAAATCACCAGCTGCCCCAGGAACGCACTCAGGTACGTTGCAGGTGCCTTAATGACTTCTGCTGACTAATAAGACAGCAGGCGTGGAGACTGCTGTCCTCAGTTTAGGACACAGCCCAAAGAAAGGATGCTGGCGGTTGCTATGGTGCCCAGAGCTTGAAAGGCTGCGGAGGGGGTAGCCATGGTGCCGAAGGCCCGCCCCTGTGCTGTACGTCAACACACAGAGAGCGCGTGGTGCGCAGGAGAGCTGCCCATTGTGCTGCTAGCTATCAGAGAACGAATCCTAGAAAGTAGGTGATGTATTCAGTCATATTCACAGAGCTGCGCAATAAACGCTCATGTGTAGCTCGTTCGAGAAGTGTGTAGAGGCTTTGCCCTGTTTCCGAGTAACTAGATGTGCCTCCGTGTGTGTTTTTTGGTATTTTCTTTAGGTTTGCACGATGCTAATGCTAGCTAGCCAACATAGCCTTGGTTAGCTTGTGTATGCAGCTAGTAGGCTAACTAGCATAAAATAACGTCTTTGTATTGTTATATCAAATTATTTTCACATTATACACGTTTCTGCATCTCCAGAAAGCTTTATTGTTGTGCTGTGGCTAATTATATAGGTTCTTAGATATTTTACTCAAAATAAAGTGGCTAAAATGCTCCATAAAGCAAAGTCCCATTGAAATGAAGGGGCCTCTCATAATTCTCTGCTTCCAGAGGTATTATTTTGCTTTCTAGTGCTTATTGCAGGATACATCCCATATGTCCTCACATTGGACATGTAGTTTGTGCACAGTTTACGTTCAGAAAGCTATTAGCAGAGTTTTAGGAAGACAGTGGAGGTTCAGCCTTGATTACACACTTACTGCAGGATCCAGTACTGCATTGTAACTTTGCTAGCTGGATCTAAGGCCAGAAGACTAGAATCAAATCATGTATTATGAATAGTGTGAATTGTAGCACTTTAAGGATTTAAGCTTTAGTGTCAGGCTGCTCCAAACTGCTGTGATGGAAATGATAAAGTGATGGAACTGTGTGCAGTGATTAAATTCGTCCACCATTCAGTAATTGTGTTCCCCTCCTCCAGTGGATCGGGCCTCCAAACGCCGGCAGGTGAAGCCCCTGGCTGCTTCTCTGTTAGATGTGTTGGATTATGACAGCTCTGACGACAGTGATTTTGAAGTGGGAGATGCTGAAGGTTCAGGTAATTTATTCTGGTGTGAATTGTAGTCTTAAGTCCTGATTGTCTTGCTCCATGAATCATACACGTCCATGAAACTACTGGAACTAGTGTTAATAAACTTTGACCCCTTCTTTAGTGTAGCGCTCCTCTGGCATCACTAAACATGTCCTTTTACCCAGGGTAGAAATGATCCAGTATGGACATTTACGGCATTTAGCAGATGCTTGAGTTAATTATATTTACAGTAAACTCATAGTTTAGCTCTTTATTTCTTCAAAAGTAATGATAAAATAGCTCTGTAGTTCTTTTCCACCTTTTCATGTGATGTCTTTATTTTTTGGGCCAGTGTATTCAGAGTAGTATCAGTAAACAGTAATAGTATTGATAAACAATAAATTGATACTCTTTAAAAGAATATTGGGTATTTCAAAAATATAACAAACATGAGCTTAATTTAGACAGACATTGGGAGGGGGGATATGGGCCAAACACAGTGCAGACTAGGCTTGTCACGATTCTGAAATTTCAAACTCGATACCAATACTAAGGATGGTGCTCGATACTTGATATTATTATTGATTCTACAGGGGGAGAAAAAACAAACACAGGAATTTTTTAATAAATAATTTAAAGTGTGTTCACGGGACCGTCGCGCCGGTTCTCTGCGGAGGAAAGCTTAGCGCCCGGCCTTGTTCGATAGATCTCGAGGAGCTATGGGTCCTTGTAAAATTTCGCGGCGCTGGGTTTTTCCCAAACGAGCTATGGGGCACAATGCTCCATTTTGGCTCAGACCTTGGCAGCGCATTTAAAGGCGCACAGGGTTTTTCCCCCTCCCTCCATAGAGAACAATGGGGCAATGTTTTGGGCTAATAACTTCGGATCCCCGTGGGTTAGGGGGGCAAACGTTGGAGGGCTCGTTGGAAAGGTCTCATGGAGATCCACCAGCATGTCAAGTTGAAAATAGTTGTAGTCTGTCGGCGATTTCTGTGAACTGGCGGATGCAAAACTGGCATTTAAGTATCGATACCAGTGCTAATTGATATCGCACGAAGTACTAAATTTTAGTATCGATTAGTATCTGAAAAACAACTTTTTTGACATTAGTGCAGAAAACCAAGTACAGAAATAACACTGAACCAAGACATCATATTTAAAATTTTCAAATAACAGGGCGGTTCAGTGAAGACTATGTAGTCCTTGATGCATAAAAATAATCAGAAATTTGAGCGATACTTAACTATATGATAGCATTACAGGCTGACCTAAATAAGATAATTAATAGACACCAATGCCCCTATGTATTCTGGGTTTATGTATTCTCTCCACTCCCAGTGCTGCAGTATTTATATTATTTATGACTTTTCAGAAGTGTCACCACGGACAGTCACATCAGTCAGTAAGGCACAACTTAAACATAAATATTAGAAAATGATTAAAATATAAAAAATATAAACTCCTCGGCCATTCTATTAATTATTTTTAGTTTTCCCCAGTGAACTAAAATTTTGGTGGGAACCAGTGCCGGAGAACTGAAGACTGAAATGAGAGAATTTCCTCCGTGGGATGCAAAGAGTCTAAAACACCAGAATCACCAGTGTGCTACGTTTTTCAGAATGGTGATTTCCACGCATTTAAAACAATGCAATTGAGATCTTTTTTTGGACAGATGGGATATAGTGAAAAAGTTACTGCGAAAATGACATTCATGCGGAAGTATCCCTCTCCTACTTTACTGTTTCTATTTTAAAGTGTGTGAGGGGGTAATCATTCAGGAGGTAGGTTAATTTTCTGGACAGTTCAGTGTTAGTGTTGAGGGCCCCAATGCTTCTGGGGATACACTTCCCTACTTACTTGACCAAACACCCTTTTCTAGCATGTGGAGGCTCAGTATGGTGTCCCAGATGAAGAAAAGCAAAAACATGTGTAAACATGACTGGCATAGGGAACCAATTCTTTGGGTATATGAGGGAAGCCATGCAAAATTAAAATCAGTCTAAATTGGAGCTCGTAACCTGTTTTCTGTCAGTACCATAAAGTATTTCTCATAGAAGCATGGCTTTAGAAAGGGTCTTTTTGATTGCTCAATGATTGGTTTTAGTAGTGGGAGGGGGAGGTGAACCATGGTGTTGATTTTATTTTATTTTTTTTCACTTGTTGATGCACAGTGATCTAAGAGGACGGCAAAAGTGATTTATATATGGAACTTTCCTGTTTTCTGAATTATGTATGATTAATCATGCTTAATATAGCCAGGGACATTAACTAAAAAATGTTTTACTTAACTTTAATGATGTAAAGACTGATGGTCAGAACACACCACACAGGCTAACGCTTTACAGCATGTGTCGGGATCTTATTACTATCAGATCTCCCATGGTTTTTCTATTTGAAACAGCCGATCGCTAACACTTTTACTTAATTTAGACCAGCTAAATGCAAAAGCATGGCATATGAACCTTCAGCCTGTTTTACAATTCATGCCAAGGCGGAAATGAAGTCTCATCGCTGTGTGTGACAGTGTCTGTGCCCTTGTCTGTAAACAAGACTTCCTACAACACATCTGGTACATGAGCCAGTTGCACTGACTATTGCTCCATTTGCTGTGATGGATGAGAAGTGGACAGTAAGTTACCTCATCAGGTGTGTGTCACATGAGTGCAGAATGGCTGTCAGCTGATAATGAGATTCTGACACACTCTGATCCCTGTGACCCAGAGAGCAGTTGTATGCGCTTCCTCTGATGTTTTGCAATAACAAACACCTCCCTCCATGGGAAAATCTTGGCCACCGAGTGAACAGACAAGGTGAAGTCTGAGTATTATTTATTTATTTATTTATTTATTTGTTTACTTATACTCTTTCTTTTTGACAGTAAACAATCTGTAGGGCAACTGTGTGTCTGGCTAGAGTATTTTATGTACACCGCTGATGTAGAAGGAGACTTTCAAAACTCCTGTGGAAAACTCTGGCTTAGGTGTAACAGACGCTCTGCAAAAAACATTACTCCCGGCCATGCCAAATGTTCAGACGTGTGTGCTGTCCAAAAAAACTTCTGTACTTTTGTTCTGGAGCTTTAAGGCTAGTGTTGCCAACAAGTAACGAAAGCTTAGACCCCACCAGTTAGCATTGTGCACACTGCTGGCATAAGTCATTACGCATTTACCTCAAACTGTGTTGAGAAATTCTCATATGAACTTGGTTATGATGTTTCTGACATTGTATCACATACTGTTATCTACTGAATTGAACACATTGCATAGCTAAGAACAGTATCCTGCATTTTGTTCGTATTTTTTTCTGTGTGTGTGACTCTTTAGACAGTGCACAGTGCCAGCCTGGTGGCTTTTAGTCTCACAGGGCCAGACGGGACTTTGTAATGTCTTGGGAAGACTATAATAAATTTTGGGGAACATAATGGGTGGGAGCTCAAAGTTTACGCTGCTCTCTCGTCAACCTTGTCCAACAGACATCAAACCTTTTGTTAGGCAATGTATATACAGGGATTGACATAAGTGGTACGCAAGGACAAAATGTCGTCTGTGGTACGCAAATGCATGGCAGTTTTCAATATTCACAGCGCAAATGCGTACCTAATTTGAGTAACTTCACACTGCGTGCCCCGCCCCGCCCCACCCTTTGACTTCACGGCCGAGACACAGACCGCTGAGCACACCACCACACACACAACACCCCCACCCCCGGACCACGACCGAGTCTGCGCTCACAAATTTAATTTAGATTATTATATATACTAATCTAATTGAAACTAATATGCGTACCTCTCTGATCCCCTGTATTTGTCAGGGTCGGAGGGCACAGGTAATGACAGCGACGAGGAGGGTTCTAAAGACAGTGCTGCTGGCACAGACAGTGAATCGGATGCTGTTGCCTCTGTGGATGAAGAGGGCGTTGAGGACGAGGAAACCAAGGATTTGAAGGAAGATGGGCAGGAAGAAGAGAAGACTGAAGAAGAGAAGACCAAAGAGCAGCCGTCCTCCGAGGAGACCAGCGGCAAGGAAACGGGAGTAACCTCCAAAAGCCGCAAGAAAGGGGAAAAAGCCCCAGACCCTGAACCCAACGGTAGCGGCACAGCTGAAGAAAGCCCCGCTGAACCCAAGAAATGGAACCTTCGGCGGAATCGGCCCATGCTGGACTTCACCACCATGGAGCAGCTGAATGAGATGGACGATTATGACAGCGAGGATGACAACGACTGGAGACCGTCAGCAGGGAAGAAGAAAAGCAAGGCACCTGGGAAAGATAAAGGAGGAGGAAGTGAAGGAGAGGAGGATGAGGGAAGTGACGAAGATGACAACGATGATGATGATGATGACGATGATGATGAAGAAGAAGATGATGAAAATGCAGACGACGATGATGACCAGAGCAGCAGCAGCACTGGTGAGGTCGTGAAGAAGTCGAAGAAGAAAACGTCCAAAAGCACAGGAACTTTTGATGAGGAGGAGACCAACGATAGCCATAGCACGTCCCATGGAAAGGGAAATGAGGTGAGATGCCCTCAAAGAGTGAACCCTGAACGATCACTGTTTTCAATAGAAGGATTGTTTGCTTTGAAAAAGTACAGGCTAAAGCTCTGACTTTCATATAGTCACATGTGGATGTTTTAACAAAGTGCAATACATTATAACTTTCTGGCTTTTACCATGAAAATCAGGAAATATGAAATTTCTAATGCCAGATTTCCAATACTACAGATTATTGAAACATTCCACTTCATTCAGTACCATATTTAAATACTCAAGTAGCAGGCACTATCAATGAGCCAAAAACTACGCTTGTACCAAAATTGAGACCAGTGATTAGCTGTTCTGAGATGCTTGACTAGATGTGTGAATGATTCATTCTTCTGGTTAATTGTTTTTAGTGTTACACAATAGGTGCAACGCTGAATGAAAGTAACATTGTTTTTTATAGTATTTTAAAATGGTATTTGTCCATTCCAATTAGTGTTATACTGATACAATACTGATATTGATGCCAGTGATACTTAAATGCAGTAATGGTGTCAATGGACCCTAACTGGAAGAGCAACTGATGTGGGATTATTTTCTGTTTGGGATAGTAATAAAATGCTGAATATTACTGAGTCTCAAACATCAGTACTGTGGGTTAAAATTGAACCATCTGTGCCGTTGTCGGTTGGCTGCATCTGTTGTCTCAGAGCCTGATTCTGGCATCTGAGTATCTCTGGCCTAGCAGCTGTTACTGATAGCACAGATAGCTGTAATATTTACCACATTTCAGCTGAATCTCACAGTAAGATGGTCCAAGTACAAGTATAAGGGGTGTAAGTTTTACTTAAAGCTACAGTTGGCAATATTCTTGCTGAACCCAGAGGAGCTGTTTGGTTGCATATGCATGTGTTACATAGATTCACTGTATATCCAATTAGTAATTGCCATTTATTATGCAAAATGCTGTTTTTGCCAAAGTACGAGATAAAAATAGTAGAATGTTATAAATATCAGGTTGTATAGATGCATATTTAGTAGTTTGATCACATATCTGCATTGGAAGGGAAAAATGGTAATGGTAATTATGAATCCTTAATTCATAATTAGGAAAAAACAGTGCCATATTTTGTATTATGAAAAGTTCTCTTCCCACCCCTGAGCCCCTCGCACTTTTTTTTTTCTGTTAGCCATTAAACTGCAAACCAAGTCATTATTGCTATCCAAAACAAGAAACATGCTGCTTTAAAGGATCGTAGCTTTAGGTAGTCTCTCAGAATTCTTACAATGCAGTATCACACCAAACAAAATTGTTTGGTATGGGAAGTGTCTGTTTGCCACAGACTGTGGAAGTAGCAGCTCATCGCAGTAATTGATGAAAACAAAGTTGATCCCAGATTTAAAGGTCACGGATGTAATTTGCTGTGTGTCCAAATGAATGCACAATGGCAGTTCTGAGCAGATCAGAGAGATAATGCAGTCACTGGCTTTTATACCATCAGATTGAACTTTTCAAAAGACTCTTTGGTCTTTCCGATAATCAACTTATCTGGAAACTTGGAGTCAGTGTAAAAGATGGACTTATCTACCGATCTCTGAGGGGAGAGATCACCAGTGGCTTTGCTAGCTTTTGGTGAAACCTAATCTGAGATCAGTCTGCAGTTTCAGTACTCGTGTTTGAGAGTGAAAAAGCTGGTCCTAGATCAGTGTAAAGGAGCGTCATTGTTTGTTGCCTGAGCCTGCCTTTGCTGGACATCGTCCACAGGACTCTCTGCTGGATCGAGCTCAGCCATGGAGCGCTCAGAGGATGGAGCACATCTTGATCTGCTGCGTGTGTCTGGGAGACAACAGCGAGGACGCTGACGAGATCATCCAGTGTGACAACTGCGGTGTGACCGTGCATGAAGGTGAGTCCACACACACTGTGACAAACCTATATCTAAATAAATATATGAACTGTTCAAACAAATGTTTGAAAAAACAGGTTGTTGAATGCAATCCCAGATCTGCTGAAAAATTCTGCAACTAATGCTGAAAAGGTTTATTACTAGCAGGTTAGTGGTTCATCAAGTTTTGTTACTGTTGATAGATGAGTTAAACACTACTTTTCCATTAATTAGCCAGACAACCTGTTTATCGTTGAATTAAGTACTTCTGTTTCTTATATTCAAAGCACTATGTGCACAAGGTCTCCAAAACACCAACTCACACCACTAAAACTGGTCTACTGGTAATTCCCAAGACCAGACTGTCATTATTTAATTATTATTTAAAGTTGTGACCACCCAGGACCTTTGTGACTATTCTAACCTCATCCTACTACTTTACTAAAATTGTAATTGTAAAGTTACTTTACTAAGAATAATAGTAGTAATAATAATAAGACATGTCGATCATTTCCTTGACTCTCCTTCTGTAAATGTTAGGTAATGCCCTCCACAAAACCTGAAACCAATGGCAAAAAAGACTGTCTTAATCACAACAATTAAATAAATCATGTAAATAATACTGCACTCATCTTCATGTAAGTACTCTTCTCTGACCTGATTTAAACCCCTGTAGTAGGGGCCTCTCTGTTAGAGAGAGAGAGAGAAGGAGAGAAAGGAATGAACCCTGAACGGAGAGTAAGCTTCATCATCCTGCATTATTAGCTCATTGTTTCTGTGACTTGTTAGAAACAAAATCAATTACTCTTTAAATCGTCTTTTAGCCTCCGTCCGCCTTCTCTCTCAGACAGGCCTAGTTAACGCTAGCCATGCCCTGCTGGATCAATGTGACATCACTAATTTCCAATTACTCATTTGTCACTATTTATTTATTTATTTATTTATTTATTATCCACTTATGTATCTGATGATGCCTTGCTGATTCGAGGCACTTGACCACACCGAGGAGTAAACTGCCCACAGTCGGCCAACAGTAGGTCTAAATAAAGGCAGTTCTCCTCTAGAGCCAATCAGCAGCAGCTTTGGAGTACAAATTAGAACAACAATGAATGGGATCTGTTCCAATTAAACTTAATAGTAGTTATACTCTATGTTAAGAGTAAACTAAAACTTTATAACAGTAAAAATAAACTTTATCTGGGAACAGAAGACAAACTAACCTATAAAAATAATAAAAAAACGACAATAGTAATCCTTACTAGTTACTATACAGTTTGCAGCATAAATATAACCAGTTAAGATGGACAGTGAACCTACAAGTGTCTTCTGGGCTTTTGTATGTAATGTAACTGATGATAAATTAGCTTTACATAGTAGTGGTGAATTTTTACTAATCAACTAGTTTCTGGTTGTTGTGTTTAAAGCAACAGGGAACAGTAATTTGCTACCAGGCTCTAGGGACAGATGCTGTGTTTTGAGGTGGGAGAAGTGCACTAGAGGACAGTTTATGGTTCTGTTTCAGTTGGTCTTACAATCAAACACACACTACCTCATGGTAGCTGTATCCTAAAATCGCCACACATTTCAGAATCTTCCCTTTCATGGTCATTTGCACCCCTGTAAAATGTTTTATTTAGTTAAAATGTTTGTGGTCAACAAACCTAAATTTCACCCTGCAGACTCCCACACAATAGAGTATTGAGACTTTCAGAACCAAAAAAAATCCTGTGCTTTAAAAGTTTGTCAAGATTTTACCTTGAGGGGGTTATAAGCCGTAGTAGTAGATAAGGCATGCTTTTCATTTGCTTTTCATTTTTTTTGATAGGAACACCACACAAGTTTGTCTTGGTCATACTAAACCCTCTGATTGGTCAGAAAGCACTTTCCTTTCACAGCAGGTGGGTCTGGAAACCTTCACGGTTTGATATAAGAGACTAGGAGGGTTTTACACAGTTTGAAATGGAATGTATTTCATCTTGTGTAGTATTTCATTACTAATTATGTACTGAAGTTTTCTGAACTGCTGTATGTAAAGCCTTAATGTCATCTGCTGCCCACAGCGCCGACCAGGTGATCGAGTAGTCTGTGCAACCCCTAGTTGAAAAACATTCTATCCTTGGGTGCTATTTTTCTTTATCTCCAAATTATACTATTCCGTGTATTTACTTTCTGTAAGGGAGCTTTTACATTAAATGCTTTGTACGCTCTGTTCCATTCATCAGTGCTGTGAACGATTCTGCCTCAGCAAGTTTCCCTGGAGTATTTCACAACAAATGGCTTTTCAATCTTAACAGAATCATTTAATTATGTAGTAATAAAAAGGTACCACTGACAGTACCCATGATACACTCATTAAAGTGTATTGTGATTAAACTTTTCATAGTAATGATATATTGCAGAGGTTTGGATGTGGATGGAGGGGATTGGAGCTCACTGGTACAATATTGATGTGCTTTGACTGAATCTGTAGAAAAAAGGCAAATCATGACTTTCTTTTTCTTCTTGACACCAAATGACTTGCTGCTTTCTTTCTTTTATCAACCCCCCCCCCCCCCTCGTGTTGGACCTCTGGCTCAGTATACGCAATTGAACTGTATGTGTGTCTGTGTCTGTGTGGTAGCACATGTCTTTGTATTGTGATCCTGTATTAAAGTGCATCACAGTTGATGCTTCTGCCAATCCTGGCTAGGTGATGCAGGGAGATGGAATAGGGTGCAGTGTGATGACAGAGATGGACCACGGCCCTGGAGCTACCACACACACACAAACACACACACCTATTCCTTTAATGCCAGCTCACTGAAACCAGCTATTTCATAACCTGGTAGCAGTGAATCAGGGAGTGACCTTGGAACAGCCAGGGTCCTTTGATGTGCCAAACGCAGTGTTGCAGAGTCAGCCCTTGAAGCGACACACACACTAATTCATACACACATGTAGTGGCTCTGTCTGTCTCTGTGCGTGTAAAAGTGTGTATGAGAGAGAAACACACTCACATTTTTCATTTCTCTGCCTCTCTTAGTGGGAGTGAAATAAAATGCAAATTCTGCAGAGAAGGACAGAGCATTAGATTGTTTCTCCATCCATCCATCCATCTTCTTTGTTTCTGTCTTTCTTTCTTTGTCTTTCTTTCGCGCTCCCATTTTTCACTTATTCTCTCTCTTACTCCTTGTTACTCTTTTCTGTATTCTCTCTTTCTCATTCTGTCCTGTACTGTACTGTCCTGTACTGTATTCTCTTCCTTTGGCTTTGTCATTCTTCCTCTCTGTTTCTCTTTATCTTTTGTTTCTTTATTATTGTGATTTCTTTTTCTCGTTCTGTCTTTTACCCTCATATCCCCCCCCCACCAAATGGCTCTGAGAGCTGTTTAATCTCCATGAGAAGATGCCGTAGGGAGGCTGAATGGCGTGCAGTGTGGGGCTTAAGGGATGGCAGTTGGAAGAAGTAGCACTCAAGACCAGTTCTTATCTACTTCTCTCCTACTCAAGACTGTCTATTTTTCCTCTTCTATGATGAAAAAACAACCGTACATTCGCCACTTACTCCGATCATGAGATTGCAGCTGTTTATTTAAATATCTGTGGTGTTTCTAGGGATTTGATGGACTGATACCCACACATGGGTACCCACTTTTTCAAACTCCACTTCAATCATTTTTGCGCTCTTATTATATTCCAATATTAAAAATGATAGATGCTCTTTTTCCGGTTTGCTATCTGAAAAGGTTGGCTTCTGTGATTTTTAGAGCTGCTGTGATTTTAAAGAAATGTCACTCTTTTCATGCAAATCAGTGGTATTCTGACTTTCAGACTGTGAAAGCTGAGCTAGAAAAGAGAACAGAAGTAAATAGACTGTAACTAAGGAGGATGAGGAGACGCAACTAGAGAGTAAGTGGTGAGAAAAAGCTGTGAAGGGGAACATTTCTCCCTTCCTGTGTAGAGCGTTCTCTGTGGGACATGTGAAAAATACAATATAATAATAATATGCAGTCAGTCATATAATTGTTTCTTTAATAGTTGTAGGTAAGAATGCATTGTTTTTTAAAATTATTTGGCTACTTAAACTCCATCATTTGTCAAAACAACCACAGAAACCCCTGGAACATCTGATGATGTTGAAGATGCTCAAGTATACCATGATTTATTTTTTTTTATTTTTTTTTGTGATTTAGTTTTTTTGTGATTTAGCCTTCTGCAGTATCAACATTACAAACAGCATCGCCACAATTGATAAGTCAATATATTGTGCAGCCTTAATATCGTTTTCTCTCTTCCCTCAGCCCTGCTCTGTGTTGTGCAGCACGGTGGTTGGTTGTGGAGTGGGATGCCAGCGGCCTTGACTAGGGGCACAGCTGTTTTGCCCCAGAAATTCTCTCCCTATGCCAACTACCTGCCACCCTCCAGTGCCAGCTGTACCATAATGCCACCAGTCCTTGCTTGGATGGGTGTTGGAGGGGCAGTGGGGTTTGTACAGCTGCATCTGAGACACACACATGCTCACCTGAGCCCTGTGCACTGGTCTGGAAAGGTGACCCATTAAGTTAGCTTGGCATGCACTGGGTCGTTCGTGATGCAACGGCTCTGGTACAGTATGAGGGCGTTAGCCAGACTTGAATGCTGCTACTTTGCTCTCCATGCGTTTGAGTTAATAAGGCATTTCCGATATGCAGCTGGTGTCAGTGAGGCTGCAGTTATATATCTAGAACTACTTTATGTGGAGTCATTGGTGCATTACTTAAATGGGCAGCCAACTTAATCACAAATATCCAAGCGCCTAAAATTTATTATTTTTTTACGTGTTTTTAAATTGCCTGCTTATTCGCTCCCTATCCAGTAATTCATTAAATGCAATTAAAAGCACTTTATTTTGTGTGGGATGCCAGTATTTTCCAGTGTAGTAGTGCTCAGCTCCAGCTGAGGAGCCACAAAAGAGCGATCATTTCTCTGTCAAAATGACCAAGGTTGTTCAGGAAATGTCAGGTGATGTTTGTAATTCCTTAAAACAACTTGTGCACATTGGAACGAAATGTCTTTCCTCAGGCACATGGTGCAACACATAACAACAGCACAGCATTACAAAGGACAAAATAAAGTGCAGACACATGGTGTGAAACCACACATGTGAAAACTGTCCAGAAAACCTAAGTTTTTTTTTTTTTTTTGTCGCAGTTTTAAATTTTGTAAGATTTTAATTGCAGACTTGCATTATGGTAATCAGTCTATGGTGGGTGTTTTTAAGAACCTTTTCCGGAGGTGATTGTTGGGGGACAACAAAATGTTTTTGTTTATTAAGAAACTATTGCAGAGTCTAGAGGTGTTGGAACAGATACTCTGGTACCGTTTGCTAGGTCATCCACAATGCTGATGGTCTTGCAGGTGCAGCGCTTGTGGAAGATGTCAGTAGTGAGTATAGACTCTTATGATCATCTCAACTGTCCTCAGAATTTGCTGTGGGCTTCAGATGTCTGAGGCCTTTAGGTTCCTATACCAGTCTGATAAGATGGTCAGAGTGCTCCCTGTTGTTCCCCTGTAGAAAGTGGTGGGCATGGATGAAGGAAGATTCACTCTGTACAACCTCCACTGGAAGTATAGGAAATATAGTACGCTGGAGTTCATGAATACAAAACCATAGAAAAATTATCAAAAAGGTCACTTAACCAACATTGTGGTGTTAAGGTGGTTTATTTGTATCTACAAATGTCCAGATTAGAATTTACAGTGGGGCAAAAAAGTATTTAGTCAGCCACCAATTGTGCAAGTCCTTCCACTTATAATGATGAGAGAGGCCTGTAATTTTCATCATAGGTAAACCTCAACTATGACAGACAAAATGAGAAAAAAAAATCCGGAAAATCACATTGTC
>JBBJLS010000140.1:20442441-20466503 GCA_037577275.1 Bryconaethiops microstoma | reverse complement strand
AGTTGAGGTATACCTATGATGAAAATTACAGGCCTCTCTTATCTTTTTAAGTGGGAGAACTTGCACAATTGGTGGCTGACTAAATACTTTTTTGCCCCACTGTAGGTCTGGTCTACTAAATTGGCTGTTTCATTAAGGATTGTTCTGTGTAGGAAAATAAATACATCTTGGGAAACAATAAGCGATCCCTGCAAAAATGTTCAGTTTCTCATGTTTTATCTTTTATAGGTGCAAGTATTGAACTGAACAGCTTTGCCTTAGTTTTTTCTAACCCTAATCCTAACTGCTGACAATATTTTTCCTAATTTCCAAAAAAAATATTGTTCTTTAAAGCATTGTCTTAAATGAAATGACAATTCATCAAAATAAGAGAAATTATGCAGTGTTTACAGAACTTGAGTAGTTAAAAGAAAACATAGCTCTTGTTCACTCTTAAACAAAATAGGAATAATGACCTTTGATGTACTTCTACTAGTGTTTTGCCATCCAACTGATCACATTGCGAGAGGAGAGTGTTGATTACAGCAGTGTTTTTTTTTATACTTTTAATGCTTTTAAATAAGATTTGATTCAGGTGTTCACCGAATCAGTACCTCATGAAGCAGAATGAGGTTCTTGTGTAGGAATTTAACAGACACTGACATGGAATGGTTGTCATTCTAAACAGACTAAACATGGTAAACAAAAAAGTCTTCCATTTTTTCATTTAAGACGCACATAATATAAAAAATGGTTTTAAAAATAGTTGAAATGTCCATGTCTAATACATGGTGGGCTGGTCAAAGGACCAAATGGTTTGGTTACATATGTCAGGTTATTTTAGGTTACTAAGAACCATCAATTTGCATATCTTTCAGGCAACTTCGGGGAAAGTTTAGCAATAGTTTGCAATTTTTTATTTTTTTTTGGGTGGGATAAAGACAGAGAGAAAGCAGAAAAATAATGAGTGGCAGAAGGGATAATAGAGAAGCATTGATTGTCTGCATCTTAAGGTGCACGCAAGTGTCTCACTGCTTGATTGCAAAGCTTTGCAGCCTCTGGAGGCTTTCGCTTATAGACAGCCTCTCCAGCAGACTGAGAGAAGCCTAAGAGGGAGCAGAACAGAAGGTCCATCAATGAGCATGGGGCAGTGGAGGACTACTGCCCTGTGGGCCCAAGAAAACACACACAATGCTTTTGATTAGCATCTAGGCACAAACTGTGATTTATGGAGTCTAGGCTACAAAGTATAATCTGGACTTTTCAAGCTCATTATGACTCTTTTGTACCCATCCAAATAGTTATTTGTTTGTCTTTTAGCAGTTCCACAAAAAAAGAAAAGAAAAGCAGGACTGAGACTATTAAAATTGTACCCCAATAAAAAGGCAGTGCATTGTCCATTAATGTCCTTGGACTCATTGGAACACCAATTAACATGCCGCTGGTATTGATTTCACTGAGAACTTAATGAGTTCTGGACCGTAAAGTTAATTATTTCCCTGAAACGTGCGCTGTTAATTTAGGTTGTTTACTAGCCTGAATGTGGATTTCATAAAAATTTTGTCCATAGTGAAGGCAGTGAACTTTTCAATTAACTCATTCCAACTTTCGTATCTCTTAGCAAAATAATCTGTGATAAGTCTATTTTTTGCCCTCTGTTAAAGAAACTTTGGTTTTATGGTTTCTTCTCATGGGTAGACTAAAAACTTTTTGCTCAGAATTAGCTAAAGCCAGATCCATCATACCTAATAGTTTTAGCATAAAACAACAATAGTGTGATCCCTTATCTGGTGACTCGTTTTGAACTTGATGTTCTTCACCCCCCACCTTTAGAGGAGAGGAGAGCCCTTCGCAAATGCCAGTTTGTTAAGCATATCTTATGCGTAATATGCTTGAAAGATGAATCTTTTTATATTTATTCACCTGTTTAGCCTACAGCAGTTTAGAGTGGTGCATTCCTGTTGAAATTATAAAGACTGTTTTTGTCTGCATTGCTTTTTAAAATGAGGCACAACACAGGGTAACTAATCAGAACAGAGTGTGTGTGCACATATCAGTCTTTAAAAACCAGCCTGTTTAATTTGATGGGATGAAGAGAGATGGAAAAAATCTTCATGTGAAAATGAATGAACATCATTTTTGTTTAAATAAAACCATATAAGTGGACCTTGGGGAGAAAAAGTACAATACAGGATAAAACAGAGGATATGGGCCTTTTATTTTGAGAGCAGCTGCAATACTTTTGGATTATGGACACTGCAGTGTAGGGTATTCAGTCAGACCTTGATGGAAATGTGTTGGAACTTGCTCAACCTTCTGACACTCTACTGTCAATACTGAATTTGTAAGACAGGATGGTGCTCAGACAATTTAAAACAAAATATTTTAAGATACTAAACAATTTATGGAAGCTCAGAGAATACATAATGATGACAGTTTTTGTTAGGTATAAAGGTCCCACTTTGTATTAATTGGATCCATTAACCATGTAAACACTTTACACAAGCTGTACGACTGTATAACGTGTAACACTGAATGCATCACCAGTAGTCACGCTGTCATTGCATGTGCTGGAAATGTGTGTTAACAGTTGTTAGCGACACTTGATATAATGTGGGTTTGGGATTTAAATATACATTTTTAATCTTAATAGATTAGCTGGCTTTACATCGTTAGTAATGTTGGAGGGCAGCATTAAGCTGTATTAAAGAATGTGTTTAGCATGTGCCTGTATCCATTCCACTGCACCTGCCTCACTCTCCACCCCACATTATCCTTTTACACAGCTGGATAATTACCAAATTAATTCAAGTTAAGTTTGTAGCTCAAGGTTAAACACGTGTTGCCTTTCCATTCTGTCTGATCTTCCAACGCTTACGCTGCACATTCACTTTGCTCCTCCCTTCTTACCATTGCAAGAGATCAGTATTTCTCAGGACGTCACTGCTTCAGTTAATGACTTCTTTAATAGTCTTGTTCAGTCTTTAGCCAGGTGTTCATGATCAAAGTCAAATTAAACTTTGCCATCTCAGCTATATACATGGATACAGTGAGACAAGACTTTGTTGCTCCGGAGTACAAAAAAGCACATAGAATATACATTGATAAATAAAATTGCGTTGCTGCTACGCATTGTAACTCAAGTAGAAAACATAAAGACAAAATGCACAAAAATACTTTTTTTTTTTTCCCCCACTGTATTCCCTTGAGCACTGTTAGCCACTGCTGCTCAGGGCTTCCAGAAGTAAACATCCATTACAGTGGAGGATTATAATCCAAATCTATTCCTTTGTCAGTATTAAAATAAATTGTTGAGTTTTTAAAGAAAGTTATCTAGTGTTTATTGCTGAACTGTGGCGTACACTTCTTTATGCATGGAGGCTTTTGGAGAATTGGACTGAAATGTAAAATGAAAATGTTATCTGCAGTGATTGAGACTTGGATTTTGCGCACGTATGTGTTTTTGTTAGGCCTATCTATTTTCCTTTCCTCATAATGAGGAAACGATTTCTTCCACGGATTGCTGGTTATGGAAATGATGGTATTGTTTTTGCGAAAGGGAGAGTGCTGGCGTTAAGAAAGATCGCCTCTTTGTCTTATTATTGAGCTTTGATTCAGTGCTGCTGGTTCAGACAAAGGCAGCTACCAATTGTGTTTTCTCTTTGCTTCATCTAATTTATTCCCCACCCCCACCCCCCCAAATCTTGGAAAGCAGCACGTCCATCAGTACTAATTGACTGTGCTAATGCAAGGTCCTCACCCCTGACTTCCTTCTAAAGTGTAGCCTGGTTGAACGGAGCTCACTTCCAGTTGAAAGAGGTTGTATTTATTTTACCCAAATGTGATGTGTTCTCTGCAGTATACATATATATACTTAATTGGAGGTTTTAGGGGGAATATTTGGCCATATTAGCTTACACGGCTAATATGGCCTAATGACAGGCTGGCTGTGCACCAGGCATTGTTGACGATCACACCAAGACCTCTTCTTTGAGCTCCATTTTCACGAGGCTTTGAATTAATATAGACTTTTCAAACTGAGTTTGTTCCTATGTTAATAAGCTGGCTATACCCAGACGTGTAATCTCATTACAAAATGACATCGGTACCCAGGAAACTTGTAAAAATGTAGGTCAAATAAAAAAGGTTAGTTAACAATTTGATAGTATATCTTCAATAGTGAAAGGTCTTAAGACCTTTTAAACCAGCGTGGCCAGTCTCACTATGGGGCGTGCTCTGGATTTAACTGACAGACCAGATCCTGAAATGGTGAATATGAAAGATGTAATTCTCTGGCTACACACCTTTTGATAATGTTATTGGAAAAAAGCTGCAGTGTCGCCAACCTGGTCCTCGTCGTTTTCCCATTATTGCACGCTGTCACACACAAGCACACACTGACCCAAAGTGTGAGCTCCATCAACCCACTCTGAACCTTTTCCTATTAAATCTTGATACCCTTAAAAGTACTCCTCTTGATTTTGTCAACACCCTCCCCCGGCCTCTCTCTAACTGCCAAGCTCGTCATTTCTGACACGGATAATCTTCACTTCAGGGATTATGAAGCTATCCCGCAGTCATCACTTTTTTTTCTAGCTTAGCTCCTATTAACCAGTGCCCTGTGGCTTAGCAGTTCCAGCTTTGTATCTCAGTTCAAAAGGAACATCGCAGATTCAGAAGCACCAGCACCATGGTTCAAAGCCCAATCAGTATTAAACGCCTAAATATTGCCAGCAGAGCTTCGGTAATACCTTTCTCTAAGGAAATAATCGTCGAGCTGAGCCATATGAACCCTCTGAGGATGCTTCCTCCTGCCCTCCAAGCTCACTGCAGGGTCAAAACCAGCCCAAAAGCCTCTAGTTTACCACCTGCATGCTGGGAAGGAGTGTGTGCCTTAACGTGCACTGGAGACATGTTCGAGGTTGTTTAAAGATGAAGAACAGAGCCCAGAACTACTGGGAATGGCGAAGAAATGAGACTGACATAATCGCGAATTGCTTCCATTAAACAGTGTATTATAGTGCAATAGACTGCTTTCGTCCACATTTTGCATCATTTATGTGGAATTTCAACCCTTGCATTTAGCTTCTTACCAGTTTATCTGTTTTCCAGCACTCTCTGGAATTGTCCTTCTCTGTCTACATTTGGTCCGTGTGCTCTACCCAGCAAGCTTATGATAAGCGTTCTAAACTCAAAGTTTATTTGCTGGTCTTTCCCCACGTCCCTGCTGCCTGGAGGCTGCTTTGTTGAATTAGGAGTGAGAACGTTATCTCTGAAATGGTAGGAAGGAGCTGATTGCCGTCCTCATTGGTGGCATGGAGCACGTTTGCCGAGTTTAATAGGTGCCATGGTAACCCGATCAGTGCAATAATTGTTTTTGCAGCCCTGGAAAATTAAGAAGACAACATTTAGAATGCTATTTTTTGTGAACTGTTTTTTGTGAGTGCTGCGTTTGAATTAACTGGCCTTAAAGGTGCAGGAGATGGTTTGTATGTGTAGATAACATTGCATGTGCTTACTTCAAAAGTATGTTTAATTTTGGGTGCTAGATGAGAAAATGTACCAGTAAAGTAGGACTGAACAGAGTGGAAAACATTTAAACCATTTTTATGATAAATTGTAACTGTGACTTAAATTGCTATTATTTACTATAAAATAAGGTCCTGACCTACTATTTTGACCCAGATGACCAGAATGTCCAGTTTTTCTAGCTTGAGGCTTGAACACCAAATGTAGTATGCCAGGCTGCCAGTTGGATGACATTTTGGTTGCTCTCATCAACAGGCAGTTCACAAGCTTCACGTACTTTTTTTGCTATTTAACCTAAGAGCAACATTTCTGACATCACAGACAAACATTATTATAGTAGTTACAAATGTTTTATGCAGTAAATTCAATTATAAAAATGTGTAGCTCTTGGGAAAAAAAGCATCTTTTGTGATTTTGAGAAACTTAATCTTTCATCCCGTAGGTTAACTAATGTTACCAGGAACCATGGAAGGACCTTAGTTATCTGTATATGACACCATTAAACAAATATTTTTGATTTTTGTTTTCCCCTCAGGCTGCTATGGAGTCGATGGTGAGAGCGATTCAATCATGAGCTCAGCCTCAGAGAACTCCACTGAGCCGTGGTTCTGCGATGCCTGCAAAAACGGAGTCACGCCCAGCTGTGAACTCTGCCCCAATCAAGATGGGATCTTCAAAGAGACGGATGCTGGAAGGTGCACTTTTAACATCTTTGTTTAACTTTCTGAATTTTTTTTGTGCTCAGCAACTTAATAAAATGTTTTGTTGTTCATTAGCCTGAATAACACTATATTGAGAATTGGGAGAAGGGAAGTGAGAGGTAATGGCAAGAGGTATAGTTGGGGCTGAGAGAGAGAGAGTGAGTAGGGGGGGGTGAGAAGAGAGTTATGTAGAGCGTGGAGACTCAAGCCACGTTATCGCTGATAGTACTCCTCAGCCTGCCTGCACCCGAATTTGCTACTTCAGTAGAGCATGAAAAACACAGCAAATTAAATGTGGAGCGTGTGCTCGCGAGAGATGGATATCTTTATATTGGACTTCGGATTCCCGAGTCTGCATTTGAAATTTTGTCACAAGAAATGGTCAACTTAGAGCCGGTTCGAGCCGTCATGTGAATTTTCTGTGATGAAGGAACATTACTGAAAGACTGTGTTCCTCACTATACCTTGGCTTCACAGTTCTATTGTTTGTTGGAATACAGTTTACACTTTTAACCCATTCTTGTCTATCAACTAAATCTTTAGTGAAAAAAGTTTGTATATAGTTTATATATTGACACTATTGCTTTGCTTAAACCTTGCAACATAAGTTTGGCACAATCCTGCCATAAACATTCTATGGCAGCTATCATGAAGAACGGATGAGGACGTAACTCTTTGTCACCTACTAATTTAAAGTCTTTATAAAACATTCCTGTGCTTGTCATGACAGCAATGGTAATGGTAACTGGCAATGGTAACTTTTTTTTATTTTTCATATCACAGTGGTTGTGTTAACTTAATTTGCCATGACAACTTATGGCAGCATGTGACCTCTTCCATAACATCTTTCTGGCATTATGTTGATGTTCAATAGCAGGGCTTAAAGTAAAGTCTTACCAGATATTTTTGATCACAATCTCTTTTCTATTGGTTATTAAACATCTCTAGTCCCTTGTGACCAAAAGACTAAATGTGATAACTTACTTTTTAAATTTTGGTACCTCTTATCCCCTTTGCTACCCCTTATGTGTGGACACATCACAGCACAGCACACAGTGAGAACAATGTGAGATTCCTTCTCTGCATTTAATCCATTCACCATGCAAGGTAGTGGGTACCTCAAGGGTGCCTCGGTGGTGCCACTAGCTGTCCTGGGATTTAAAACCACAACCTTCTGATCACAGGGCAACTCCCTAACCACTAGGCCTCCAGCTGCCGCATATATTTCAGACATAAGCATATACCAGTTGGGACAGTCTGTCACCAGTTTAGTCATTTACAGTTCACACTCATTACCTAGATCTTCCCCATCACATTGTGCTACTGCAGCATCATTGGACATCTCATCACACTTAAAGGAGAATCCTAACTCTCAATTCTATATCCTGTCAGAGGGATGGGGTGTTGGGGAGTACCTCCTACCCGCCCAGAGAGAACAAAGGCAATTATGCTGTGTTGGGCTTTCAGCCAAACAATAGTTATGGCATCAAACTCACATACTGGGTGGTGGTGGCCTAGTGGTGGGGTACTTGCCTCTGGACCAAGAGGTCATGGGTTCGAATCCTACCTTCAGCAGACCACCACTGGGTTCCTGAGCAAGACCCTTAGTTGCTAGGGAATGGAAGTCGCTTTGGATAAAAGCGTCTGCTAAATGTCGTAAATGTAAACGTAAATGTCTAATGTGTGACTGCCATGCCACTGGGAGGGCTGCTCTATGTTGCATGGATATGTAAATGGGAAGTCACACATGTCCTCATCACCTTGCTAATGATCTCACTAATGAAGTGCAAAACACACAGCACTCTGTTCTCCACTAAAGGGGATCTTCTCCCTTCCTCCTACAAGTTTTCCTCTTTTTCAGCACTTGGCTACCTCCTATACACCTCTTGCTGTGGATGTTCTTCCTGACCTCCTCTCCAATACTCCAGTGCTTCTATCCTGCTACTTCCTCTTCCTTTCTCTTTTCACCCAGATGAGTGTAGCCTGTCAATACTGCAGAGCCCCACTGACCTCTGGTGTTCACTCTCTTTTCTTCTCTTCCCTACCCAGCCCTCCTCCACTTCTCTTCAAGTATGCATGCATTCAGTGCCTCAGCTCAGAACCACACACATGCAGGGTCTCTGTATGAGTGATAAAGCCGGGTGGGAAACAAATGCAAGGCATCACAACGTGTGACTGCCACCCTCTGGTCACAAAGTGCACTGCAGGAGGACCAATTACAACTACAGGGGGTCCTTGAGTTACAATGTAACCCGAATTTTGGTGTTAGTCGAGACTGTACAAATAAATTAATGAGAAAATTGAAAAGGCCAAAACTTAGGTGCTATATTAAAAAGACAAAGAAAAAACAAACAAACAAACAAAAACGACCTATGATACTGTCCAGTGTAACCAGTTACTTGTATTGAAACAGTAAAGAGCATAAATAGAAATATTGGCATGGAAATATTACCTGCCTTTCAACATAAGAGACATTCACCACACTCTTCCTGTGTCCCTCCTGTTTTCATGTTCTATTATTGCAAAGCTTCTCTGAACATGACGCTGATGAGGACGACGATGATGAATGAAAGACTGCATGGCTAATTGTTTCAACATAAATAAAGACCTATTTTAAAAATCTGGCAAAAATATACAAAGGAACCCAATTAGCAGCAGTGAACTACAAGATCCATCCTACATCATACATGGTTTGTTAATGTTTGTTTCTCCAGCCCTGGAGGCCCTTTAAGTATTCACCATGCTCCAACGTACTCAATGTGACAATGTTGAGCCTAACTTTTAAACCCATTGGGTCAGTTTCCCAGACAGGGATTAAGCCTAGTTCTGGATTACGTAGTGCTGTGAATAGAGATTTTCCATTGAAAAGGAAAGGGTAGTCCAAGACTAGGCTTAATCCCTGTCTGGGAAACCGACACATTATGAAATACACTATATATACACAAATGCTGGGGTACTATGGTATCTAAACCCTACTGTGGATGCTTAAATAATACCAAAATGATGCACCAGATTTTCTCATTCGGGGCATTTGTGAGCTCACACTAGTGCGTGCTAATATAGACCATTACTGAACTGCCAGACTGTGCTTGGACAAATGGGGCAAGCCTTCCTTTGATGCTAAAAATGAATCTCCTAGTCCTGTTTGATGTGCAGATAGATCAGCATGGACTTGGCCAAGATGTTGGTGAACCTTGAAGATGACGAGATCTTGCTCGTCTGTTCTGTGCAGGAGAAAGATGTTACTTGTTCCCGTCAGGTCCCTATAGATGCATGTTTAACTACCTTTCTTCCCCCTGTTGGCGATGCCTGTAGAATTGGCTCCGTTAGTTGTGTTAGTGTAGGATTTGATTTTAGGTTTGTTAAAACTAACCTTAAACATGACGACCCTGCCCAGAGCCTTTTCACTGAAAAACATGAGATTAAGTTAATTATGCATAATTTATTACTTGGGAGAAGGTACATCAGAGGCAGTCAAGGCTGGGTTTGAATGGGTTTTGACCATGATGTACGTTTTCCTGTGTAATCAGATGCATTTTTATAAATGACTTTTGTGATTTTTTGGTCTTTATTAAATTTACACTTGTAAACAGTCCATTTAGAAGCTAACTGATAACCATTTCGAAGCCGCCTTCATTATTTGGTGTGGAATTGCCTTGTATATTTTGCTGCATTTGTCAGTCCCTGGTATACTTAGAGGGTTATTGATTCAATTGCCAGTGATTTGCTGCAGTTATTTCTTCCTCTTTTCTGTTAAGCCTGCAGTCAGAGTGAATTAAGTATTATTTTTCCACTAGCTGCATAGATTGTGATGCCTTTCACATTTCGCACAGCAGAGCAAAGGATCAAGTCTTTGTTCTTGCAGTTCATTATTCATTCTTTTACCCCAATGTTCCCCATGCGTCCCTTTTTTGAAAACCAACTCTGATATAATCAGACTCCTAAAAAAGATTTAATGGTTGTAATTTGCTCATTATCTTTGGGCTGTTTCACCAATTCTCTTATTTTCTCTCCTCTTTGCAGGTTCATTGTATTAACGACCTCAGCTGGCATCATGGATCATGAAGAGGCTAGACGAAAACACACAGGAGGAAAAATCCTAGGGTTCTTTTTCTAAACATGTAAAGGCGCCAACAAATAAAACCAGTTTTCAGTGGACCAAAAGCTCTAATGTGCTTTTCTTTAGAATGTGTACAGGGGTTTAGCTCAGATTTAAATGGACCTTTAAATGAAGGTCTTTAGGAGTAATTGGAAAGTTGGCAGAGGGGCCCAAATATGGTTTAGCATGTGACGTGGCTTTTTTTGTCACATGTAAACAAAGCACATGGTGTTAATAATAGTGTGAGATTGTTCTATGCATTTCACCCATTCGCCGAGTGAAGCAGCGGGCAGCCAGCGACACAGTACCCGTGTGGGCATGGTTCCTTGCTCAGGGGTACCTCAGTAGTGCCACTTGCAGTTCTGGGATTCGAGCCCACAACCTTCCGAGCAGAGGGGCAACTCCCTAACCACACGCCACCAGATGCCTTGTGGCAATAAGGCCCTTAGTCAGTTAAATTGGCTGATTATGGTGAAATTGTCAAAGTATCCAGTCACCTAACAAAACAAATTCCAAGTGGCACCCATTGCTAATGCAGGCATTCAGCTTGTGCATACAGTCTTTCAATGAAACCATAATCCATAGAAAAATGCTCTGAAGCAGCTGCACGATCTTAGTCTTCATGATCAGTAAAAAAAATTTTTTTAAAAAGCTCCCCAGTATTGAGCTGAAGAGTGGTGGAACCGTTCTCTGGAGTAATGTAGCCCCATGAATACTGTTGGAAGATCTAACTTCTTTTTTTAGTTATCTAACATCCATACGTGACCTTGCTGATGTTTGGTTGCAGTTAAACCTTTAAAGCAGTGTTCCAACATCTAGTGTAAAGTCTGTAAAGATGCAAAGTCCCAATTATTACCAATCTTTTCAGGCCTTAAATTAATTTCAGAAATAATGGCATTCCACAGCTGTGTGCTCACTAAGTATTTTCTTCATCCATACTCTGTTAGCCACTAGCTGTTTGTCCATTTAAAACACTCGGTGGGGATTTTTTTTTAAAATAATGAGAGACTTTTCCCCTTTAGCTGAAGCTGTAATTCTCTCTATTTCAGCAAAGGAAGGTACAGTAGTAATGCTGCTGTTATGCTGAACAAGCTGCCGTTTAAATCAGGGACAGTGTTGTTTGCAGACAATGGGCTGTTTGTGGCAGGAGATTAAACTGTCCTCCGGTTTTCTTTTTATTGTATTGGCTTCTTGTTGAGTAAAACCAACAGACTGCTGTTTGTTCCCAATGTAAGCCAGGCATTAACTTTGGTGGGCATGTCTCAGTTTCCACTTTTTGAGAATGGTTGTATATGTTCGTTACTCAGCATCTATGAAGAATAGCGTTATTCAATATGTACTGGTGTGGCACCAAATTGGCTATAGTTGTGTCACACCGATCTTTGTATCCATTACAAGCAGAGCATTTACTTAGGTGGGCGTGTCTCAGCAGTTTCTGCTTCTTCGGACTGATTGTATGTGTTTTACTCAGCGTTTACGTAAAATTGGTGTAATTCAATTTGCATTCGTTGATGGAGCCATTGTTGCATCAAAATGTTTCTCCAGCTTGCCTTTGGTATGTCATTTAAAATGAGCAGCTGGACAATTACTGAGATATAGTTATACATGCCCTGACGTGTCTGAAGCTTAGCTGCTGTTCCCAGTACTGCTGCAGATTATTAGGTAGGACCCAGAATGAAAGCTTTTTGTTTTTCACCCCAGTGTGAGTACGCCTGTGGTTTAAACATCTCATACTGACCGCAGTCTCCAGTGTGTATGTAATTAAGAGCAGTGCAGGTGTTCTCCAGCATCGGTGTGACTAAAATCTTGTTCATTCGCCATTAGTTACAGGGCCACCAGATGGGACTGTCTTCTCGGGGAAGATGCCATTTAGATGTTTTCCTGAATGGCTGCAAGGTGTACAACCATAAAGTGTGTGGATTAGATTGTGTGTAAATGGAGTTTTAAATGGAAACCTCAAGAACTCTGCAGACACCTGCTCCTCCAGCGTTTATTCCAACATCAAGGGTGCTGAGATGCTGTTCGTCTCCTCTTTGTGGCTGTAACGGCTACTAAAAGGCCACTAGATGTTGGAACATGGCTGTAAGGATTTGACTGCAGCCACGAGAGGCTTGGTGATTCGGGTACTAATGCTGGATGATTCGTTCTGAACCACAGACGCCACCCAACTCGTCCCAAAAGTATTGAATGGAGCTCCATCACTCAAGAACATTTGCAGTCCAATTTTGGGGGTCTTCTAGAGGACGCCTGGTGGTGATGGACATGTGGCGTCCCATTTTATTGCCAGTTCTTTTCTCAGGAGGTTTTACGAGCTGTGCATGCGGACCTGTCAGTAATGGGCGCACGTCGAAATAGAGGCTACAGATTAAAAGAAAAGAGCATAAGGTGACTTATTAGAAACTGGACCACCATGAGATGCCAAAACATGGTCATCGCACCTTAGCATACAGTGCCTTGCAGAAGTATTCACACCTCTTGGCATTTTTCATGTTTTGTTATCTCACAACCTGGAGTTAAAATGGATTGAGAGTTTGCACCATTTCATTTACAGAACATGCCTACAATTTTGAAGATAGGACAAAAAACTTAAACGTGCTTAACTGTTCACCCCCCTAAAGTCGGTACTTTGTAGAGCCACCTTTTGCGGCAATTACAGCTGCAAGTCGCTTTGGATTAGTCTCTATGAATTTGCCACAACTTGCCACTGGGATTTTTGACCACAGATTCTCAATTGGATTGAGGTGTGGACTTTGACTAGACCATTCCAACACACTTTGTCCTGCTAGTTTCCTAGTCCCTGCTGCTGAAAAACATCCCCACAGCATGATGCTGCCACCACCATGTTTCACTGTGGCGACGGTATTCTTGATGTGATGGGATGTGTTGGGTTCGCGCCAGACATGGAATTTTCCTTTTTGACCGAAAAGTTCCATTTTAGTCTCATCTGACCAGAGCACCTTCCTCCATACGTTTGGAGAGTTGCCCTCATGCCTTTTGGCAAAAAGTGCCTTTATTTTTAACACCAAGTAATGGCTTTTTTCTGGCCACTCTTCCATAAAGCCTAGCTCTTTGGAATGTACAGATTATTGTGGTCCTTTGGACAGATGCTCCAGTCTCTGCTGTGGAACTCCTTCAGGGTTACCTTTGGTCTCTGTGCGGCCCCTCTGATTAATGCCCTCCTTGCCTGGTCTGGGAGTGTTGGTGGGCCGCCCTCTCTTGGCAGGTTTGTTGTGGTACCATGTTCTTTCCGTTTGAAGATGATGGATTCGATGGTGCTCCAGAGATTATCAAAGATTTAGATTTTTTTTATAACCCAACTCTGACTTGTACTTCTCAATGACTTTGTCCCTGGCTGTTTGGAGAGCTCCTAGGTCTTTAGGGTGTGATTCCTCTTGCTTAGTGGTGTTTCAGCCTCTGGGGCCTTTCAGAAAAGGTGTGTTTATACTGACGGATCATGTGACACTCAGATTGCACGCAGTGGACTCATGTGACTTTTGGAGGTAACTGGTTGCACCAGAACTTTTTTGGGGCTTCATAGCAAAGGGGATGCTAATTTTCAGTTTTTCATTTTTTAAAAATTCTTTTTTATATATATTTTTCTCATTTCATCGTACCAACTGATCCATCACATGAAATAAGATTAAAAAACATTTAAATTACCGATTGGAATGTAACAAAAAAAGGGGGGTGAATACTTTTGCAAGGCACTGAACGTCCTACAAGTCTTTGGAACTTCACTGGAATTGATGGAACACCATCTTTCCAAAAGATGTTCCTTCAGCTGAGTTCTGGACGTGGTGAGTCCTGTTTAACATTCAGATGTGCACCTGGTTTGAAATCTTTTGACTCACTATGGATGGGAGCATTGCCATCCTGGAATAATGGAAGTATGAAAGTGACCAGGATAACCAGTCTAAAGAGAATAACACCCAAACCATAGCAGTGAAACACATCCCACACCACTGCAGAGCCCCAGGACCTTCACACTACAGGGGGTGAGCGTTCAGCTCTGTATTCTCTTAAATTCACATTTACAGAGTGACGTACATCTGTGTTTTGTAGAAAGTATCCTTCATGCTAGTAAACCTAGACCACAAATTAAAAGCCGCTGGTAGACTAATCACTACGAAACCAACCCCCTTAATTGTGCACCTTAAAATTACCTTAATTTTGACCTCATTTTCCAGGACATTAAGGAAACAGAAGGGGGGAAATGCACAAGTTAAGGCTGATTAAGGGGTAAAACTACTGAATTTTCCTCTTTTTCAAATTTGCCCCTTAAAATAATAGAACCTCCTGAATTAACGCCTTCAATTTAAGATTAAGGGGTTTCACACTCATGCCTTAAATCCACTTTTAAGGTGCAATTAAGGGATTGGTTCACAAATTAATGGCCACTTAATACAAATTAAGGGGTTTGGTGTATTTTCAGGGGTAAATTAAGGTAGGGTTAAGCGCGTTTTAAGAACATTGTGTTTCATAGTGAATGTCACCAGAGATAAAATGAGTTCTCCACCAGGGTCCTATCTGATAACACACTTCGACGGTTTTTTAGGGGGTAAAGTTTTTGTGTTAAGTAAGTTTATGACATGAGCACATAGACGTTCTCCTCAGTGCTCAGTGAAGAGGAGGGTTTTTAGTCTCCGTTTGAAGACAGTGAGGGTCTCAGCAGTTCTTACAATCCAGAGAAATTTGTTCCATCACTTTTTTTTGTCGAAGCCTTGCTGTAAGTCTACGACTTTTAAGAAGAGGGAGTCGAGTCAAGCTGTGCTTGATGCCTTAAGATGGCAAGCTGAGCTGAAAAGTGCTGAAAGGTGAAATGGATCATTTTTGGCTCCGTAGGTGAGCATTAGAGTTTTATATGGAGAACCACAGGAACCCAGTGAAGGTCTGCAGTAGTGGAGTGATCTGAGAAGTTTGCTGTATCGAAGGCCATGCTGCTGCATTCTGGAACATCTGTAGAGGTTTTGTGGTCTTCAGAGGAAGGCCAGGCAGGAGATGAGGAGTGACAAGACAAGTATCTGAATGGTGTCAGTGGTAAGGAATGGACGAATTCTCCTGATGTTTCTGTTGTATGTCTTTGTCTCATCTGACAGTGTCATCGTAGACCCCGTGGTTCCCACACCGAAAACCTCTCAGATAGATATTCGTCATTGAAATGGGGGCTATTGTGCTGCAGTTATACTATAATGGGCTTCTCTGATATTGACTGGTGATGACCTTCATTGATATTCTCAGTCACCCAAGGAACAGCTGCTCTTAAATGAAATTTTCACTTTTGATTACAGTCTCCAGGCCTGTTTACAGACGTCTTTCCGAAATCAATAGCATGATAATAACTTGTCCTTTGTTTCTTCAACTGACCTGGAGCATCCGCACTTATGTTTCTAGCTCATTCATTTTTTTCCTCAACTGGTCCTTATGACTGTTAATGTACCTTCAAATGAATGTCTGTATTGTACCTTGAACAAAAATGTGTAGTCGGTCACTCAATAAACGTCATTTGTGTACTGCATACGTACCAAATATGAGAAATAATGGCCATCCACAGCTAGCGCCATGTACTAGGCTTTTATGTTCTTCCTCACTATGTTAGCCACTGTTTGGCCTTATGTCCACTCATAACATTCAATGTATGGTTTATGAGAAATACTGCACCTTTAACTAAAGCTGGATGTCTATATTTCAGTAGGGAGGTACAGTAGCAATGCCGCTAACATACCTCTAGCGGTTGTTTGTGGCAAGTGATGAAACTGTCCTCCTTCCTTTATTGTACTGGCTTCCTTTTAACTGAAACCAACAGGCGTATTTGTTCCTAATGCAAGCAGAGCATTAACTTTGGTGGGCTTGTCTCAGCAGTTTCCACTTCTTCAGGATGTCGTATGTGTTCATTACCCGGCATTTATGTAGAAGTGGTGTAATTCGACATGTGTTCATTGATGGGATACCAAAATGACCACAGTTTCTCCATCTTGACTTTGGTATTTAAAATGAACAATTGGACAATTATTGATCAAAATGTTTTAATACATTCACAGAAATGTCTTGACGTTTAACTGCTGTTACCAGTACTGTAGCAGAATTAAAGCCTTCCACATTAGTACACAAAGGAATGCAGTCCATTGCGTTTCTGCAAACTCGCCTCACGGCAGTGTGTGAAGGTGCGCTGAGGAAAAGGAGAGATCAGGGCAGGGGCTGAATTGGCTGTTTCTGAGACGAGCAGGGAGGAGTGTTGGGTTTCTCTCTAAACTGGAGATTCTTTAATGGACAGTCTGTTCCCAACCTGTTAGGAACATGACAAGCAGTTTTATTAAAATATCTCAAAAAGTCTCAAAATCAGATCATTAGAACTAATTTCCATTTTTTCCCTCCACATCTTTCTCTTTTTGACAGTGTAGCAGTTGTAATGTGTGTGTGTGTGTGTGTGTGCGTGCGTGCGTGCGTGCGTGCGTGCGTGCGTGCGTGTGCGTGTGCGTGCATGCGTGCGCGTGCGTGCATGCGTGCGCGTGCGCCTCATTAAGCAGTCTCACCTTAGTGCTGATCCTGGGTCAGATTCATACTTACTGTCTACTAACTCCTTATAAATAAGTATAATATTATTATTATAACTGCATATAATAAAACTGATTTTTTTTTCTACTAGGTCATTAATTATGTTATAAATATCAGTTATAAGTAGCAGTCATAATTATGATTTTTATTGTTCTGTTATTGGTTATTAATTATAGTATTAAGATTATAATCAGCAGTCTTACCACAAAACAGTAAATCTTCAAATTTGTTTATTAAAGGGTCATAATAAGGTTATAAACAAGCTTGTAACAAGCTAATGCCAAAATATTTAAACATCTTAAGAAGCACTCGTAACAACTCAAAATGAAATATTTCAATTGTTTTTTAACTAATTAATAAGGTTATAAACATCTTAATAAGCACTCAAAACACAACATAAAATGAAATGCTTAAATTAGGTTTTTAATGGTTATTAAGTTTGTTAATAACACCTTATTAAGAAGTCATAACACAAACTAAAACGAAATGTTTCAATTGGTCTGTCACTGATTGTTAATCAAGTTATTAACACCTTAATTAGCAGTCATAACACAAAAAAGTAAATTTTACATTTATTTATAAATGAGTTAATTAGGTTATAAACACCTTAATAAGCAATCATAACACAACTTATCTTCATAAGCAGTTAAGACACATAAAGGACAGCACTCTGGCTCGTCAAATATTGAGGCCAAATTTATTCATACCAGGGGTTACTTAACTACCCCCTTCCGCACACACACACACACACACACACACACACACACACGTCCCGCTTTAAATCCTCAATCCTAAATCTGAAATAAACAAGCATTTGTTTCTCATCTCCAGACAAATGTTTTCATGTTTTCATCAGATTGCAAATAAAGAACAAAATGGCGTTCTGGGTTTATCTGATCCTGCTGTTCCACCACTGGATCTTCTGGATCTGCTTTTGATGGATGTGCGGCTCCAGATCTTTCCACACGTGATGAAACAGTTCCCCTCACACACAACGAGCAACAAGTCTCTAATAAAATGTGGCTTTCCAGTTTTGACAGTCTAATTTAGTACCAAAAAAAAAAAAAAAAGTCCTCCGGGATCAATAAAGTCTCCTGATTCTGATTCTGATTCTGAAAAGAAGCCCAAAGTGCCTCCTGGTTAACAGCGGTGGCTCTTTGGAGGTTGGACTCCGGGCCTCGCAGCTCCTGCAGCTTTTATTAAAAGAATTCAGCAGGTCTGGAGCAATTCAGGCTTTCAGAACTCACACTTCACCACAAACCACAGACTGCAGGACCCCCCCCCCCAACCCCACCCCCCATGTATATATGTGTGTGTGTGTGTGTGTGTGTGTGTGTGTGTGTGTGTGCATGCACGTGTATGTGTGTCATTTATTCGTAATGAGTCATGACTTGTTTATAGCCTTATTAATAACCATTAACAAACACATTTATACATTTAATGTTTAGTTAAATGTTATGAAAGCATATTAAGATGTTTATTAATGAACATGATTAAACACAGTTGCACATTTGTATTAAACATGTGTTCATTTTTGCTATATGACTGCTAATTATGTTTGTTACCTAATGATAACTAATACATACCTTTGAACATGTATTGTTTATATGTTTAAATGTTTTAACATACTTGTTAATTTTTACATACTTTTTAAGATGTTTATAACCTAATGAATGATGTCAATGTACAAATTGAAGCATTCCATTTTTATTTATGTAAGTCACGGCCACTGTCACAGTTTAGGACAACAGACAAATCCACCAACGGCACAGAGGACCCAGTTCACACACCTCGACATGTTCTTTCGCTTCTATTGCGGGTCTACAGGTTTTTTGTTGTGTGATGTGTGATGCCGATGGAAAGATTAGATTACTTTACACCTTTAGAGCTCGGAGTGTATTAGTTCAATCTAGAACCGGTGTTTGTTCTCCTACACTCTCGCCGTTTGCTGCTCTTTCTCTCGGCGCGCCGCCACTCAGCCGCTCTCCGGAGCCCCTCCCTCTGCGGGTTTTCCCCACCCAGTTGTGGGCGGAGACTATCCTGATAGTTCTCCCGAGCTCAAAGATCTTGTGTTTTAATTTGCTTGTGTCTAAGATCTGAAAATAAAAGAAATGTGGACATTTTTGTTCTCTTTGGAATTTGCATAGTGATTTTTATTATTATTACCTGTTTTTTTATTTTTTTAAATTACAATAACTTTGGTTCTACGTGACATCAGAACACCAAACTTGGGTTCTACATGACATCAGAACACCAAGCTCAGCATGGCGTCTGACACCTCGAGCACTAACACAAATCGGGGAAACTTCCATATAAGCAGTTTTACCATATGACGACAATTTGACATTTGTTAAGCTTCCGGCATGGATCCGTGATCCGCTCACATTCTAAGGGTTAAATGTTCCACACCTTAGTTCAACACTGTATGGTTCTGTTTACTTGTGTGTGTCACTAAGTGAGTACTCTCCAATAGCCCTGTTGCTCTGAGAGGCTTTGTGAGTCTGGTCTGGTGCCCGTGAGTAGCAGTTGTGGTATTTCACACTCGCTGTGTGTTGGAGATGCGGCCCGTGTGATTTCCCAAAGAGACTGGGCTCAGTTCCCACTCCACATTCACCTCAGGAGAACCGAAGTCATGCTGGCTTTGGTGGCTGCTCCCAGAAATACATGTTTATTAAGGCATCAACCGTTTACATTTACATTTACGGCATTTATCAGACGCTTTTATCCAAAGTGACTTCCATTCCATTCCCTAACTACAGGGAACAGTCTCCCTGGAGCTACTGGGGGTTAAGGGTCTTGCTCAGGAACCCGGTGGTTTAACTCCAGTCTTTAGCAATGCATGCTCTTGTGTGGCTGTAGCTACCTGGTACATTTACACAATTTAAAAAAATTAAGTCCCTCTTCTCTTCTCTTCTTCTGTAATAAGCCATTCTTTATACCTTTTATGGCTTCATCTCTCTTCTCTTCTCTCGAAGGTGTGTAGATGTATGATGGTGTGTGTGAAGGTGTGTATATGTATGATAGTGTGTGTGAAGGTGTGTAGATGTATGATGGTGTGTGTGAAGGTGTGTATATGTATGATAGTGTGTGTGATGGTGTGTAGATGTATGATGGTGTGTGTGAAGGTGTGTAGATGTATGATGGTGTGTGAAGGTCTGTAGATGTATGATGGTGTGTGTGAAGGAGTGTAGATGTATGATGGGGTGTGTGAAGGTGTGTAGATGTATGATGGTGTGTGTGACGGAGTGTAGATGTATGATGGTGTGTGTGAAGGTGTGTAGATGTATGATGGTGTATGTAAAGGTGTGTAGATGTATGATGGTGTGTATGAAGGTGTGTAGATGTATGATGGTGTGTGTGAAGGAGTGTAGATGTATGATGGTGTGTGTGAAGGTGTGTAGATGTATGATGGTGTGTGTGAAGGTGTGTAGATGTATGATGGTGTATGTAAAGGTGTGGAGGTGATCCTTCATTTCTCCCACATACTGTTTGGATATTGTTGATAAATAAGTATTTTCATAGTGCATTTTGATTGGCTAGTCAGTAGCTGTAGGTTGTAGCAGCACACACACTGTGAGATGGTCGTCCTAAATTTCTGACATTGTCAGAAAATAATCGCAGTCTGTCTTTGGTCGCCGTGCCGACAGCCATCTTTGAACCTCTCTCACAAAATGAACCTAGGAAGACCAACAATCAAAGAAATTAACAAAACTGTTTCACAATTGTCATCTTTTGTCTGGGAACAGCCTACATTTTCACAATGGCATAAGTTGCAAGGGTCTGCATGTATCATATTAGTCCATTAAAACCCACAGAATTTGGGTCGGATTGAAATCTGTGGAAAGTGGAGGCCAAGTAAACTCTTTGACATGTTCCTCAAACCGTTCTTGAACAGTGTTTGCCACTGTCTTCAGGGAGCACTGTTGACGTGAAGGATTGAACTTGATCTACAACACTGTTTAGGTAGGTGGTACATTTCAAAATATCACCCACATGAATGCAGGACCCAAGGTTTCCCAGCAGGCCGTTGCCCAGAGCATCACCCTGCCTCCTCTACCTCATCTTACTCCCATACTGCATGCTGGTGCCATCTCTTCCCGAAGGTACACACACCCGGCCATCCACATGATGTAAAGGAAACTGTGAATCATCTGACCAGACCACCTTTGTTCCATGGTCCAGTTCTGATGCTCACATTTCCACTGCATTTTCTACTGTGTGGTGATTGATCATCTTGCTACTACTCGTTACTTCTGCGGATCCTTGATTTCAGTGGTTCCAGTGGCGGATACTAGTGGAAATGTGGACTGGTTCACTAGATGGCACCAAGTTTTGAAGTGTCCTCAATGAAATTGGTTCGAAAATTCATTCCCTGTCAATGAAAAAGGGGTTTCAGTGCTTCTACCATCGCTGACATTTTCCCAGACACTCTCACTTCCATGACACTCATTAGAGCACTGAACCCACATTTCTAGGAAGCTGTTATCCATCACATCCCATATCATGTCAAAACGTTTTTGTACCATTTGAAAATGCAAGCTTCCCATTACACTGAGTGAAAATTTCATGCCGAATGTACCAACACCAATGGTTCAAAACATTCATACTTTAAAGTTCAGAAAGTTTTTGCCTTCTCTTGTCAAGTTTTTTTTTTACTGGGTTTGGGACTTCTATTTGTGCTATAAGCGAATATTTCAGCATGACAAGGCAATTTGTAGAGAGGACAGAAAAGAGCGACGGTAGGACATGGAGAAAATGTCATTAAAAGATAAATGTCTGTTTAAGTATGAATTCCATGTGAATATGGATGTTTCAAATGTTTTTAACATGTTCCCAAAGAGCGCTGTCCGCCTTCGGAG
This sequence comes from Bryconaethiops microstoma, assembly GCA_037577275.1. Lineage (NCBI taxonomy): Eukaryota > Metazoa > Chordata > Actinopteri > Characiformes > Alestidae > Bryconaethiops > Bryconaethiops microstoma. The sequence goes on along the minus strand of JBBJLS010000140.1, from coordinate 20,444,784 downwards.
ATACACCGTTACTGTCAGACTTTCACATTCATCACAAGGTATTCCCATGTTCCTCTAAACATGTCTCACTAACGATGTCCTGAACCATGTCTTCCTATTGTGGGCCGTAATTTGTTTCCAGTTCCTCAGGTCGCCTACTAAATGTTAAATTTTTCACCGACTCAAATGAAAGCTACAACCTGCATGCATCAAATATTAACGCCTGTTTCGTGGCAAACGTCCGCTCTCATGAGCTCCGACAAGCTTTAACTAAATTTTTTCCATTAGACGGGGCCCAGCAGGGGAGCATCCGCTTTCCATTAGTAGTGAAATCTTGGGCGAGGGTCAAGCACTGGCCGCTTTGCAGCACGCCACCCTGCCAGGAGGTCCTCTTTAGGAGTTGGATGAGGTGAGAAAGTTCTGCAGTGTTTGTCAGCTGCCCAAGTCAACCCAGTTTCTGTGAATGAGCTGCCCCTTTGTTTTCTCAACGAACCTTAAAATGGCCCACATTCCACATTTTTCTTGAATATTTTATACTTTAGTCACCTCATATGTATACTTTCCCAGCTCATTCCCACCTTAAACTCATTTTTAATTACGATTGTACAATCTGCCATTAACCCTTAGATGTTTTAATTGTCCATAGTTTTTGTAATAAATTTACTGTGAACAGCCAGAGGAAGAATGTGGTTGGTCTTTTTTTTTGAGAATTTTTTTAAAATGTTCTTTCTTCTGTGCGCCTTGAGTTGGGCAGTTGGACTACATTTGAGACATGTGATGTCAGGTCTGCCCAAACTGCCATTTGATCATGTTTTACGTGTTAATCAGACACTAGAGGGCGCTCCTGAGTGGAAAAAAAAGAATGGGTTCAGATTGAGCTTGTCATTTGTAACATTCAAATTGTTTTCAAGCGTATTCACTCGTTTACTCAACACAGAGGAGCATCAAAATATTTCTAATAGTGACTTTGTACATACATAATGTCAGTAAGTCTGAACAGCCAATGAGCTGCCCAGCTCGCCAACCAATCGGCACTCAGAAGTCAGAATGCCAACCAATCAGCATTCAGTTACTAGAGTCCCAACCAATCAGCATTCAGTAGCCAGAACATACAAGCCAGAATGCCAACCAATCAGCATTCAGTTACTAGAGTCCCAACCAATCAGCATTCAGTAGCCAGAACGTACAAGCCAGAATGCCAACCAATCAACACTCAGTAGCCAGAAAGTTTGTCACACTGATTCAAACCCGTTTACTGTAGAAAAATGGTTTTTATTTCTTTATTAAAATTCCACTAGAAAAAAACTATTAAACTTTTAATGATTGACAGACTGCCTGCAGGGCCAGACTGCTAAACAGCTAAAGGTTGGATGTGAGGTTATATGTAAATATGGTTGTGTTTGTGACATCACAAACATGACTCATTAAAAAAGACATTGCTTTAGAGGCTAAGTGTATACGAAGTCTGTGAACTGATGAGTGAAGTAAATTCAAATTTCCAGATTAGTTCTTTAAAATTTCTACACAACCTACAGCCCAAAACTCACAGGTTGAGAAAAAAATGATTTTTTGTGTGTATGTGTGTTTTCTGTCTATATTTCATGTTTTATTTTAGTTTATAAAGGGTTCTGAAAGCAATATTAATAAAACTATTTGTTGGCTTGGGTCTAGAGATTAATATTGATGAAACTATTTGTTGGAGTTGGTCTAGGGATTCATATTGATGAAACTAAATTTACTCATGTAAACAAGAAAATAAAAAAACAGTTCTTTGGAAATGTCCTTGGGGAGAGTGGATGATTTAAGAAAAGAATCCCATGTACGAGAAAACCAAGGTGGGAAATAAATCAACATTTCCCGGAAGGGAAAAGGAGAAGAATAGGAAAAAATGATTATGGCCCAGGGGTGGTGGCCACACACTTTCATCACTGACCCGAACTAAATGTTATATTTACTCTAAAAAAACATATTAACCAAAAACAACAAATAAAGAAATAAAGGAATAGATAAATAAATAAAGCAAGCTAATATATCACTAAAAGTGATTCTGTTTCTTAAACTGTCTACTCACCTCAAGGAGATTTTAATTTATAAATAATTGTTTTTTATTTTCTCACCTACTTGAAGAAATTTAGCCCAGATCAACTGCAACAAATAGTTTTAATTTTTTTTATTTTGTATATAGAGTGTGTCGCGGCAAAAGCGCTGACTTTTAGGTGAGAGAAGCAGTCTAAAGAAGTACAAACGACTGTATTTTGCTACAATAATCAGAAGTCAGTTTATTACATCTGCAGACGGAGACAACAAAATCCGGGCAGTCCGGACCTCTCGTCTAACAGATAATAGAACAAACACAATACTTAT